>OZ010574.1:18885577-19080577 GCA_963932145.1 Acanthosepion lycidas | reverse complement strand
CATAAACTGTTCCTCTGTTTCTGTGATCCTCTACTTCAAGTGGCTTTTCTGCCTTGTACAGGGTGAATATCAATGTAAAAATAAGAAGTATAGTAAAAACGTTATGTCAGTATATTTTACCTTTTAGTGTTAGAATAAGACAGGTGCTGTTAATTGCGGCGAAAAAGTTGTTTCTAACAGGAATTTTACAAGTGACGTATTTCACAGAACAATGATACTTGACGTTCCTTCATTTTTTTTTTCGGTGTACGTTTGGGAAGGAGAATTCAAAGAATGCGAGATTTTTGGTACATTATGCTTAAGTTATTTGAGGTAAATAATCGGAACAGCCATTTTCTTCCCTCTACTCTCTCTCTCTCTCTCTCTCTCTCTCTTTATCTCACTCCTTCTCTTTCTCTCTATACCTCTCTCTTTCTTTTTCCTTCTCTGTCGCTTTTTCTCTCTTTCTCCCTCTATCTCTCTTTCTCCCTCTATCTCTCTTTCTCTCTCTCTTATATTTCTCTTTCACTCTTTTTATATCTCTCTTTCACTCTCTCACGTCCTCTCTTTCTGCCAATCTCTTTATCCATCTCTCTCTCTTTCTCCTCCTCTCTCTCTATATATATCCCCTTTCTCTCTTTCTTTCTCTCATTCTCTTTCTCTCTTTAGCACTCTCTTTATTTCTCTATCTCTTTTTCGCTTTCTCTCTCTCTACCTTTCGAGTGAAAGAGAGAGAGAGTCTTTCTTTCTCACTCTCTTTCTATCTTGTTCTTTTTATCTCTTTCTTTCTCCCTCACTCTCTCTTTCTTTCTCTCTATCTCTTTTCTTTCGCTATCTCCCTCCTTCTCTCTCCCACAGATACATACACATATATGAGGAAAAATTTATTGTTTGACATTAGCCAAATATTGAACCTCTCTCTCTCTCTCACTCTCTCAATGAGATCTCATGAATATGTTTTTCAAAATCTGTTTTGTGGGGTGATTTTTCGTTTGCGGTTATACGTGCAAATTCATATCAGATTACAATACGAGTGCTCTTGCTACCATTAACACGATACTACATGTGCGAGTCATTGGTGACCCCCTCCCCGCCAGAGACCCACCAGGATTAACAGCAGGAGGAGGTAGGAGGTGTCTTCTTGTCGGGTCAACTAATATCTAGCAAAACTGCAGTCAGTGGGTTGATGACACGGAAGCGCTCGGTAGCGGGATGCGGGAGGTCTTCCTAGAAGTCAACAGCCAGGGTGGAGGGTTCAGATTTGGGAACACAGACTGAGATTTGACCTGGAGAGGGATGGGCGCCGCCAGGTTCACTTGCCCAAAACACGCTATGCATGAATGAATAGGAGTGATGATGATGATGATGATGATGATGATGATGATGATGATGATGATGACGGTGATGATGCGCAAATTCAATTATAAACTGGCAAATTGTACAGGGTGACCCAAAAAAAAGGGAATTTTTGAAGTGCGTATTGCCAGACATGAGCAAGTAGCAACACTGCGAGACAGTGACCATGAGCAAGTAAACATTTCGCCATTTAGAATTCAAGATGAAATTCACAGTATCCCAGCTGAGATGTTGCAGCAGTCAATGAGGAATCTCAACAGCAGATTTCAAGAATGCATTCGTACAGGAGGACGCCATCTACAGGACATCATTTTAAAAAATGAAAATTCCATCATTGTTTCTTAAATGGCATATTTTAAGGTTTCAATTACTACGAATAAAATATTTTTGTTCCATCAGTCTTGGTTTTATTGGATTGTTAAAAGTTCCCGTTTTTTTGGGTCACCCCATATTATGAAATCAATTTGATATTAGTTAACTATTCCTAAAACATTTCAGAAGATATTTATATGATAAAAAAAATGGTGAGTGCTTTATCTAATTAAATCTGCCCCGATTAAAACTATTCCTAACTTCTTTTTGGTTTCCTTTTCCTCGTTGCGTGTGTCTTTAGTTTAAAATTATTCGTTCGTATGTCTTTATTTCAATTTTAATCTGTGCGTGTGTATTTGGTTTACTATTCCTCCGTACGTGTGTTTTTGGTTTAAATTTCCTCCGGGCGTGTGCATTTGGTTTAATTTTCCTCCGGGTGGTCTAATTTACATCCGCGCGTGTCTCTTGGGCTTAAATGTTTTCCGAACATGTGTCCTTGGTTTAATTTGCTTCCGTACGTTTGTTTTTGGTTTAAATTTCCTCCATTCTTGTTTCTTTGGTCTAATTTACCTACGTGCGTGTGTCTTCGGTTTAATTTACCTCGGTGCGTTTGTCCTTGGTTTAAATTTTCTTCCGTGCGTGTTTCATTGGTCTAATTTACCTCAATGTGTGTGTCTTTGGTTTAATTTACCTCGGTGCGTTTGTCTTTGGTTTAAATTTCCTCCGTGCGTGATTCTTTGGTCTAATTTACCTCCGTGCGTGTGTCTTCGGTTTAATTTACTTCAGTGCGTTTGTCCTTGGTTTAAATTTTCTCCATGCGTGTGTCTTTGGTCTAATTTACCTCGATGTGTGTGTCTTTGGTTTAATTTACCTCGGTGCGTTTGTCTTTGGTTTAAATTTCCTCCGTGCGTGATTCTTTGGTCTAATTTACCTCCGTGCGTGTGTCTTCGGTTTAATTTACCTCAGTGCGTTTGTCCTTGGTTTAAATTTTCTCCATGCGTGTGTCTTTGGTCTAATTTCCACCCGTGTGCGTGCCCTTGATTTAATTTTACTCCCTGTGTGTGTCTGGCTTAAGATTTTCCCTGCGTGTGCCTATGGTTTAATTTTCCTCCGTGTGTGTGTCATTGATTTGATTTTCCTACATCCGGTGTGCTTCGTTTAAATTTATAGACAGTTACATATATACTGGCAAAAATGTAGAATACACGTTCGGAGAAAGCCCACAAAACACACGCTTTAGAGTGAAATAGCAATGTTACTTATAGGAAATCCAGCCTCGTGTTTTCATTTGGAACATACGACGATAATGTTACGAGGCTTCTAATTTTACTGCCTACAATACTCACTAGCAGATACCATTTCTGCGGAACTCTGAGTCAGTCTGGAAGATAAATTTGAGCATTTTATTTTTGTTTGTTTACTATTAATTAATTTCTTAATATTAATCTCCTCCTCCAGGCATGGGTTAAATAGTAGGACCTCCATCTGAAAAAAATATAGTTATTCTAACTAAAGGTGTTAATTCATTGTTCACAGACAAAAATATTCTTACAATTCAAAATATGTTTCGGCTTTAAATAAACCTCAAAAGGTTGATAATCCGTAAAAAAAAAATCAAGCACACACGCTTGCCTTGAAAGCTTTATTTTTCGAAAAAAAACTGGTCGACAGGTTTTTGGTGAAATAATTTTTGCTATTTTATACAGGGTACCCCCCCCCAGAAATTGACAACATTTAAAATGTGAATATCTGAGTAACTACCGGCCCCAGGTAAACGAAAATAAACAAGTTTCATGTTGAACAATAAATGATTTATTTATCAAAATTCGAACAAGATATTCCAGGGGATGCAAATTTTATAACCGATTTTACAAAGCTTCACAAATGTTCAATATTCGCACCCCCTGTATCACGACACACGTCAAGTCTTGTAATCCAGCTTCTGCCAAACACGTTGTAGCATGTCTTGCGTAACAGTTTCCAGCGCTTCAGTGCGGACTTATGTCAATATGAGAATCTACCAGGACGATAGTGCGGGCTGCCAATGATAATGACAATGTATTGTTGAAATGGCCACCACGATCACCTGACTTGACATCTTGCGATTTTTTTCACTGGGAATATGTGAAAGGACAGGTCTATATCCCCCTATTCCTACAAGCCTAGAGGAACTTAAACAGAATATCACTGAGGGGCTGAAGTATGGTACGGACGACATGCTACATGCGAATGCTAAAATTTACTACGACGCCTTTTTCCCTTTAAGAACTCCAGTGAACATTTAATCGTTTGGTATTTTTTGGAACATTCCAAAGTGATATGCGTCATATCTCGTCAGAAAGTAAACAGTATCGGAATTTCATAACAGTGCTTTATCCTAACTCCAAATATTTGTCAAATTATTATAATTTGGAGTTAATCAAAATTCGCACTCTGAATTTTTAATCATTTCACCCCAAGCAAGGCGATATAGCCACTAAGACCCAAGAGTGAAAGAAAATGAGAAAATATTATTAAGGGAGAGAGGACAATAAAAGAACAGGAATCAAAGAAACAAACGATGACCTATATCTTTACAAAAGCCAGATCAGATTGAAAATAGAGTACTGCTGCCATATCTGAGCAGGAGTTACCGAGTCTTCACTTTCTAGTCTCGATTTTTTGCCCCAAGTAAGGATATAAAGCCCCTAAAACGCAAAGATTGAGTGAAAGAATATGAGCTTTCCCTTTTGGTACATAGACTTAACGAATTTAGGTAACTCTTTAAAAATAACTTATTTGTAAAATGATAAAACCATAAATATTTTTTTTTATTATTCTGGCATATATCGTGATTTGAGAATGGTCAATCGTATATTAAAGCAACCCCTTAAAAGTTTCCTTATCTTTTAAGAGCTGAGCAATAATCTTGTGGTGTTGAAGTCTGTTTTTCGCAAAATTGTCAAATTCAATCTTGAAGGAGTAAAAAACAAGCCCACTCAAAAAAAAAATAGTATTCTTAACGGAGACAAAAATGGCTTCCTGCGTCTGTTCGGTATATGATTGCATTAGTTACTCCTGTTTTTACAACTGAACGTTTTAACTTTTATTTATTTATTTTTTTCTTACTGTTTTAGAGACTTATATAAAATATGAAACATTACATTTTTTTTTTTAATTCTTGTAAATGTATCCTACAGAATAAGGCTGTAAGAGGCAAAGGCGTTCTCTGCTCCTTTAAGGTTCCTCGTCTAACACAGTAGCCTTTAATTATTTCTACAGTTCTCTGCACTTGGAGTGTTGTTATTATCTTTTCTACTTTTTTTTTTTTTTATTTTGGTTTCGTCTAAGCCTCAACCTTAATTGCTCCAGGTTTTCGGTTGTTATTTTTTGCGGGGTGAGAATAGCTAACTTTTACTTACGAAACATTTTCAAAAATTTTAAATGAGTAAAATAAACACTAATATATATATATATATATATATATATATATATATATATATATATATATATATATATATATATATACATAGATGTATGTATATATATATATATATATATATATATATATATATATATATATATATATATATATATATATATATATATATATATACATACATAGATGTATGTATATATATATATATATATAAGATTAAGATTTAGCAGAAATTTTTATATATAGTGCTCAATTATAGGGCATTATATCAGGAATTTATTATAGGGGTTGATAATATGACCTAATTATAGGGTTTCATAACTGGATTTAATTTTCGGGCTTTATGATTAAATTTATTAAATAAGGTCTACTAATAATAAGTAATTAGAGGGGTTTATAGTATGGATTAATTATAGGGCTTCATAACAGGTGTTATTATAGGGTATTATAATAGGGATTAATTATATCAATCGCCATAATTAAATCCTATTATAATGCCCTATAATTAATATATATATATGTGTGTGTGTGTGTGTGTGTGTGTGTGTGTGTGTGTGTGTGTGTGTGTACAAAAAAAAATAATACCAATAACAAAACTCCTTTGAAAATGGCTAAAAAATCGTAAGTTGCTGGAAAAAAACTAAATAAAAAAAATAATTAAACCATCCTTGTCTAGCATATTTAGTGAAAGATGTTTAAAAGAAAGGTTACTGCCCAAATATACATTAAGGGAGATTTTCTAAGCGTAGTTTAAATGTGAAACAAAGCTGAGTGTCTGGGGCTCTCAGTGAGGATCGAACATATTACTCAGTTGTTAATGATTTAGACCGACTTACTATCCCGAATTCGAAGTTTCTTAGTAATCCATTCATAAAGGGATTCTGTTTTTGTTTTGTTTTTTTAATTTAAAAAACAGAACCCCTTAAAGAATGGATTTCCTAGAAACTTCGAAGTAGAGGAAAAGAGCAAAAAATTTATATTTAAAGTTAGTTAAGTAATTATATATATATATATGTGTGTGTGTGTGTGTGTGTGTGTGTAAACGCCACGTTCATGGACTTGGTGCCTACACAGAAGACAGGTTTCCCTGTGACAGGGACACAAAAAACGAGGACTCTGATCTCCGATATATGTACTTCCGCGTGGCACTTATCCATCGTACCACGTTCGTCTTTCCTCTGTATCGTCCTCAGAATGAAGGGTCGGTAATCTTCGATCGAATATCAGAAAAATGATAATGGAGTACTGTTGCCATATTTGGGTGGGAACTGCCCAGATCTCACTTTCCAATCTTGATAGAGTTCAAAAGCGTCTCCGAGTCCTTGTCGGAGAAGAATTATTTTCCACCATCCAACCTCTCTCTCACAGGTGGGATTTGGCCAGTTTCTCACTGCTCTATCGATACTGCCATAGAAAGTGCTCGGACGGACTACATTCCTTGTTTCCGTGAGGTCTAACCTTCACGGCTAGGGTTAGGCCACTTACATAGTAATAAAACACACACATTTCCTCTGTATTCAATTGGCGAGAAGTAAGTTCTATTCATACAGCTTCTTCCTGTGAACTACTGACCAATTACTACAATGTTAACCCGTTCAAGTCTAGAGTCGACCGTTATATTCCCCTTCAATTCATATACTCTACCCCTTAACGTGACCCACTTTCTCGTGTGTTCCCGGCCCTTGTACAGGGTTAACCTTATGGCATACATATATATATATATATATATATATATATATATATATATATATATATATATATATATACAGAGAGAGAGAGAGAGAGAGAGAGAGAGAGATAATTGATGTGTCAGGGTGGAAAGCACCGTGACCGGTTACGTGTCTATAATGATCCAAGCCAGAGGCGTCTCGGTTGACTTGCCCGCAATGAATGAAAAGCGAAACCAGACACAGCGTTTCAACTACACCGGTATTTTGATCCTGGAGGACAGGCAAATGGGGAGCGTAGTCCAATGACTCACGGTTCCAGTTCTTTCGAACCGACGGCAGTGTTTGCTGTAGAACAGACGCCATGAGATCAGGGACCGCATTTCACGACAAAGCACCGTACAGACGCGGTTCTATAATAATGAGGGATGTGTACATACGGCATGTGTTGGGTCCGCACAAAAAGTTAACTTTATGGGTAATGGAGCGACATGGCATTGTCCTTGTTGCTCAAGACCTCTGGGATCATCACATATGTGAATTTTATGCGCAGCAACCGAAGTATCTGCGTGGAGGTGGGGGGCGCACAGAATCACTTTAAAATGTTTACTTGTTTACCATGCCACTTTCAAGAAGTTTGCTATCTCAGAGCTAATATACTTGCCGTGTAGTAGTAGGAGCACGGCGAGACATTTTACTCTTTATGTTAGATGTTAATGCTCTCGATACATATGAGAGAGAAATGTGAATGCTAGAATTTGTTACGAGACCGTTTTCCCTTTATGAACTCCAGTAAACATTTAGACGTTTGGCATTTTGGAACATTCCCAAGTTATATGTGCTTTATCTAGTCTGAAAGTAGATAGTCTTAGAATTTCAGAACAACCTTTTGTACTAACTACAAATAATTGTCAAGTTATGATAATTTGAAGTAAATCAAAACGAGCACTTTGTTTTTTTAATCATTCCACCCGAAGCATGGTGATATAGCCACTAAGACGCAAGGGTGAACGAAAATGAGAAAACATTATTGAGGAGAGAGAGGACAATAAAAGAACAGGATACAAAGAAAGAGAAGATAACCTCTAACTTTATAAAAGCCAGAATAGGACGAAAATGGAGCACTGCTGCCATATATGGGCAAAAGATAACTAATCTTCACTTTCCAATCCCGATACAATCCAAAAGCGTCTCCCTGTCCTTGTTGGTGACAAATTATTTTCCACCTTGCAATACCTTTCTCACAGTCAAAACATCATAAGTTTCTCGCTGCTCTATCGCTATTTCAAAAAAAGTGTTCAGATGAACTATTGTTCCAGCAGTTCTAAGCTTCACGGCTAGAACCCGCCATGACACTCCCATTGTTGTAGGCCACCATTATTCCTTTCGTATTCCATTGGTCAACCTCTTACTCTGTAACCTCTACCCCGTGTTTCTCTTGGGCCTTTTATACAGTGAACATTGTAAAATGTAGATGACGTTCACATCGAAGTTAAATTTTTTTTAATTTAAATTTTAATAATACAGGGTTATTCAAAAAGAATAAACCTATTTCATGACGCACTGCTTCAGTTCTCTAACATCGTCATAGAATGAGTCAGTGGTCATATTGAAGGGGAGTTTTCTAAGTTTATTTAGTCGCGTCGTATCTCCGGCAGCGTTCAGTTGTTTGTTTACCCACTGAATGGTGACTCCTCAGCAGAAGGCGTTCTGCGTTCTCGAGATCGTGAAAACAAATACAGTTGTCACGGTGTAGTGTGCTTTTCGAAGGCAATTCGACATTAATCCACCCTCTTCTAAAAATATTCGACGCTGGTTTAAACAGTTTCAAGAGAGTGGGTGTCTGTGTAAAGGAAAATGTTCAGGTCGAGTTTCGGAAGAACAAGAATACGTACAGCGTTTGAGAGATGTCCACGGAAGTCAACAAATTGTGTTAGGAATCTCTTGCAGTCTCTCAACTCACTATCTGGTGTGTGCTAAAAAGACGTCTACATTTGGAACCTTACAGACTATGCCAGGTTAAAGCACTTACCAAGCCCTTCCTCTTTGTGCTTGATTCGCAGACCTCACCGTATGTGATTTTTTTTCTTGTGAGGATACGTAAATGTATGTTCCACAGCTACTCACTAACCTTGACGACCCTAAACCTCGAATAGCAACAGTGATCAACTCAGTGGATCGTGATATTCTGATCCGCGTCTAGGAGGAATTCTTTTATCGCATTGATGTTACCCGTGCTGCAGGTGATGGCCACATTGAACACTTGTAAAACAAGAAATAAAAGTTGATTGTGAGTAGAATGCTTGTGACTTGGTTGGAGTTTTCTATTGCTTTTGCTTATTAAAATATTGCGTAATAATATCAGTTCATTCTTTTAGAATAACCTTGTATATATTCAGATCGTCAAATATGGATTGTTTTTTTTTGTGTCTTTTTGCAAGGAAACTCCTTGAGATCTTGTTGAAATAAATGGTACAAGTGACAGAGAGGTTTAACTCTTTTTTCAAAAAGGTCCGACATCAAGAAGATGTTTTTTGGGGGGAGAGGGTTTCTCTACAAGACAAAATTAAGTAAAATTAACACGATTTGTCTTTTGTGTTTCTGACGCCAATCAAACAATATCGAATAACGCTAACAAAAAATTCCCAAGAGAGCGATGTGTTTCGTTTTTCGTGTAAGTTCTCAAATATTAAAATAGATTCGATCTGCAAAATGTTTACAAATAGTTCTCGGGTAGATATAGTTGTAATCATATAACATGCATCCATTCATCTAGCAAGATAAAGTTAGCGACCTGTTTGCACAAACATTCACTTCTTTTGCAGGCAGCGTCTGGAATGGATTAGCAGACCAATCTTTGCATGGGACACCCTTCTGTGAGTTCTTTTCATACATTAATTTTATCATTACCCGTTTTTGACAGCATATACCATATACCAAATCTTTGTATATAACTTTTCTTGTATTTTTTCAGAAAATCAGGATCTATGCCTCTAATCCTATGCTTTTGACGATACTAAACCCATTTTTTTTGCAGTGAGAATCCTTCCAAAAAACGTATGCAAAATATAAGCTCCTTTAGGGAATTCTGGCTCTAAACTGTAAAGAGATGTTTCTAGAACTAAACCTCTCTTTGTCATGAGAAATGTGAAAGCTTTTTTTTTATTCTTCTTTTAAACACAAATAACATTAATACAGTGTAATGACAAAAGATGTAGGTTTTAAGCAAGCTTTATTCAACTGAGAATACAATGTTAACGTATAGTGTCCTTTTATAGCCCCAGTAAACAGAAATAGTTCTCTCAAAGAGGAGAGTAGCAAAATAGGGGAGACCACTCTTGATTATTCATAACATACAGTTCCATAATTTAACTGAAAATCGTACAGGGTGTTCAAAAACAACAAACTCCCGTTTCGGAGTATTTTGTTCAGCCAACTGTGAAGCTTCTAAAGATGTCTTCTTAAATATCTTACGCAATCTAGGCTTAATGATATTGAAGAAAAACAATTTTTTTAATTGTTTATTTTAAAATAATAACATAATACATAAAATCTCCGGGCTATAAAAAATATCACTGTGTAGCAGATTTAATCGATGTGATCGTAGTTTGCCGACATATTTTTTTTTTTTTTTTTTTTTTTGATCTAGGCGTACAGTAGGAGTCTATTATTTTTAAGATTCAGAGCCGCATATGCTGGGACAACTATGGAAATAGTTTACGATATGTGCATTTTAAATATTCCTCTACGAGAAGCTGCCTGACCATTGTGGATCTATGACGTGAAGGTGTGTCGGCAACATGGAATAACGCGAGATTAATGGCAAGTCAACCGAAAATGTCGCCATTGAAACAAAAACAAATGAAACAAAAAAAAATGTGATCACTACAGATTTGAGTTTGATGAGTTGATGACCAGGACAGACTTCTTAGTACTTTTCATTTCCAATGAAAAGAAAATCAGTTTTGTAAATTAACTAGAACGAATACCAACTGTTACCCGAGCCAAGTCTAATTTGTTTCCTTCGTTACTTTATGTTAGTGGTTCCCAAACAGAGCGACACGCCTCGTAGGCGCAGCGGAAAAGGATTGCAAATGAGGTGGAAGGGTTGAAAGGCAATAACAGATGTAGAAACATTTTCAAAACTTTCATATTTCGAAAATAAATACGATTTCAAAATTTAAAATATTATTATGGATTACTTGTAATTGCATATCATGAGCCCCAGTATAAATATTTATAAATAATTATTGACCGATTTTATCATTGCGATATTTTAGCATTATATCAAGAATTAAGAATAAGGTTACTAAGCTCCGCAAATTGGAGGAGAGAGTTATCAATGATAATGTTCTGACTTCGAATTCGCTGTTATCTCCCTTTAACACTCACTCTAGACCTTCTTTGCCGTGTGGCTGCTTGCGCCTTTTCAGTTCTAGATTTTCAGTTCCGACAAATATCAAAAACCAAAAAAAAGAAAGGCTTCTTTGGGTTGACGAGGAGCTGAGAGTTTGTTTATCTCAAATTAAGCCGAATATAAAGGAGATTATTCGACAAAAACAGGTTCATAACTTTCATTACATTTGCGTGCTTTAATTTATTTGTGTTAAGTATTTATATTTTAGTCCTAGTTTTTATTTTTACAAGTACTTTTTATCACATAAAATTTGGTGAGACGTGAGCAAATTTTCATTCCGAAAATGCGACCAACAAAGAAAAAGTTTGGTAACCACTGAATTCGATCTTGTCCTTGTATGGTATATTAGCGTATACAATGAAATGGTATCAGAGAAAATGCTGTAATTAAATATGCCTGAAATGATTAGAACTTCTGGTAGATGTTTATTTCATGTATGGTATATTTTAAAATACTTTTTTTTCACCACAAGCAAGGCAATAAAGCCGCTAAGGCGGGGAGTTACTGAAGGTGAGAAAATAAAAGATAAAAACCATTAAGGAGAAATAACAATAAAAGTACAGTAATTAAGATGACAGAAGATAACGATTGACATTGTATTTAAATCTTTGAAGATCAAAGTTGACTGACAAGAAGCAGCTGAAAGAGTTCCATAAGCGAGAAGAACGATGGAGAATCTGTTTATGTATCTTTTTTTTATTTATTTATATTTATAATTTATAATATTTATTAGATTTTCAGAAGAGCTTTTATTTTTAATAATTTCACCCAAAGCAAGGCGATGAATCCACTAAGACCAAGTGGTTTACTGAGAGTCAAATAAACTAAGAAAACCTGATCGAGGAGAGAAAGAGTGGGGGATACAAGCAAGGAATAGGATTCAAGGAGTCAGAAGATGATGATTGATGTTTCATTTAAATTTTTGAAGTAATGTCGTAATTGACAAATGGAATGCACGGTGGAGTAATGGATAGCGGTTTGGATTGAGGAATCGGAGAGCCGAGTTCGAATTCCAGTCAAATCCATTTACATTCACTTACGTGATAATCCCCTTGAGAAAGGTATGAATCCTCCCAGCTATGGGTAAATAGCATGACAGACTAGGTTCTATAGCCTTCGATGGCAACTGTTCTATCGCAGAAAGAAATGGTAACCTACTGCGGGGAAAAATCTGCCTCGTGTATCGAAAGATACGTGATCGCCTAAGCGTGTATCACGCATGGCACATAACTGACTGACTGAATTGACTGATGAACAGACAGAGGGATTTACAGAACTTGACCTGTGCTGGGTGCAGCCATCAACTACAAGCTATTTTGGCGCGTTGAATTCATTGCATAGCGGTACCACAAATCTCTAGAATTATTCGATAGTCAAGTGGAAATGGAAGAAATTCCATCTGAGAGACAAGTTTAAATTGCAGTCGATTTCGATTACATTCGTTTACGCACAAATAAGCGTGTATCATGGCACATGGCACATAACGCTTTTACAAATAACCTTGGAAAAAGTATGATTCCCCCAGATATGGGTTAAATAGCAAGACAGATTGGGTGCTGTAGTCCTGATTGGTAACTAGTCTACCAAAGAAAGAAATGGCAAACTATTGCGGGAAAATTTTCAGTCATGAATCGAGAGAGACATGATCGCCCAAGCGGGTATCCCGTATGGCACTTAACTTATTGAAGTACAAAGCCATCAGCAAAGCAATGGCTCATTTTTAAATAAGTTATATCTGTCCTCCTATATGGCAGTGAATTCTACAGAAAGAGGCTGAACATGTGAGCAAGGACGAAGTTTTAGAGTAAAAGAGACAGTTGAAATTTCTAGTGCACATAATGAGGAAAGAGGGCTTGGAAATTTTGATACTCACAGGACTAATTGAAGGCGGGAGACCAACGCGTACCCTACCTAACGAGCTTGAATAAATGGATGACGGGAAAGGGTTTAGGAGAAATAACAAAAAGACAACATTTATTAAGTGCTACAATAGAGAGGAAATTGTGGAGAGACATGATCGCCTATGTCCTGAAGGGACACAGTACATAAAGAAGAAGCGAAATCACATTGAAAATTAGTTGACAAGAACAAAATAAAATACGCAAATTAGTTGTTTTCGTTAAGTCAGATTCGATGCATTGTACAAGAAACACGTGCTGACATGTAAAAATAATATAATTTCAATCACCTGAAGAAGGACGGAGCGTACAACAGATGAAACGTCGTGAATATAGCAACAAAGACACGTTCGAAAAATGTAAATAGTGTAAATATAATCCGTTTGTTAATTTTAATATATTACTAACATAAGCTGGAGAACTTTCCCTGAAGTTTTCGAGGGGGCCCGTGTTTGAGGGGGTCCACCAAAAGGACAAGAGTCCAAGAGCCTTGAGTAATTTTTGACCCTTGGCCGATATACGGGTACACACCTAATGTTGGATAGGATTTTTGTACAAAGTAAATGCGATACACCTGCATTTTTCCGAGTTTTAAAATTATTAATCGAAATACTACAGACCTAACTGCATTCATTATATACCATATCCTGATGCCTCACATTCACGCACACACAAAGAAAAATTACAAGTGTCGCCTGGAATAACCAGGTTAGTGGAATGTTTTGTAAGAATACAAATGACCTCGACAAAAGTCATCGAGGCGAGTATGTTTTGCAACAAATAAAAGTGCCGTCTGGAATAGTCATTCAGATGGAAATGTTTAGAACCAAATACAAGTGCCGTCTGGAATAATCATTCCGATGGAAATGTTTAGAACCAAATACAAGTGACGTCTAGTATAGTCATGCCGATAGAAATGTTTTGAACCAAATACAAGTGCCGTCTTGAATAGTCATGCTGATGGAAATTTTTAGAACCAAATACAAGTGCCGTCTGGAATAGTCATTCCGATGGAAATGTTTAGAACCAAATACAAGTGCCGTCTGGAATAGTCATGCTGATGGGAATGTTTCGAACCAAATACAAGTGCTGTCTGAAATAGTCATACCGATGGGAATTTTTTGGACCAAATAAAAGTGCCGTCTGGAATAGTCATGACATTGGGAATGTTTTGAATCAAATACAAGTGTCGTCTGGAATAGTCATGACGATGGAGAGGTTTTGAACTAAATACAAATGCCGTCTGGAATAGTCTTGTCGATGAAAATGTTTTGAACCAAATACAAGTGCCGTCTGGAATAGTTATGCCGACGGAAATGTTTTGAACCAAAAACAATCACCATCTGGAATAGTCATGCCGATGGGAATGTTTTGAACCAAATACAAGTGTTGTCTGGAATAGTCATGCCGATAGGAATGTTTTGAACCAAATATAAGTGTCGTCGGGAATAGTCATCTCGTAGGGAATGTTTTTAACCAAATACTTGTGATAACAGCTACTGGAACTGAGAAACTTATTTTCCTGAAAAATTATTTTAAGAAAATGATTTTATAAACTTCAACTGACATCAGTAATGGTAACTTTGTAAATCAATGTCGAATGTTTCTTTATAAGGAAATGGCTAATATAACCGTTACTACTATCATCTTTTTTTAAATTCTTTTTTTTTTAAATTATTTTCAAAGTTGAATATGCAAATTACTTATCTCCGTAAGCAAAAACCGCTAAGATCTAGGACGCGTAATTTCCATAAAAGGAAACCCCGCTTCTCTGACATGGAGCTATCACTATGTACAGATCGTGGCAGCCATTCAGTAATACCCCACCCATTGCACTTAGACAGGGTTGTTCAAGGTCAATTTCTCCTACTTGGACGTTCTAATACGAAGGGTCTGAGTAATATTTGTCTCCGATCCTATTTACGCTTTGTATTTCCACTTTCATTCCCAACTCAGTCACGTGCCACATTCCTTTCGAGTGGGACGGATTAGCGCCAATCTGTGTCTATTTGATTTCATGTTTTTACGTAATATTTGCTCATGCACACGAACAGACAACCAACTTTATCGATAATTAATTCATTTTCAACGTGCCGAACGAACAGCCACAAACTTCGAGCTGTATATATTAAATAAATATACACTATAGGCCATAAGTTTTAGTCCTCCTCTGGATTTAATTGATAAGTTTCATAACTTCTTTTATTTAATTAACTCTTATTAAGCTAGTATACTGAAACTATTTAACCCAGATGTGCATGGCGTCCAATCTTTCACAAACGTGTTACCTAAAATTTAAAATCCGCCAGCCCTAAACAAGCGAAACTCTTTTTGCACTTATGCACATTTGAACTGTAACTCAATCTATAAAAAGCGCTTAATGGCGCGACTATGGTAACGAACAGGAGATATGTGTCTTGGAGTATTTTACGCTGTTTGGAGAAAGAAACGAATTAGGGACTTTATTCCAAGCAAGAAGAAATTGACTACAGAATCTTTATTCAGTAATAGGTTAATTTCGCTATTATGATTATTATGGTTGAATATATATTAAAAAAATAACCACTCGGGCCCAAAATGATCTATCAAATTAATTTTGAAAAAAGCACGCAATTTTTAGGTAAATCCAGTAAGAAATATGACATTTCCGATAAACTAAACCTGACAACTACTCTTGAAAGGGGCCTCCTATCAGTGGTTAACTGGAACAAGAAATGACTTGTAAATTTTAATGCCCCAAAACAAAACTGCTTTCATTTAATCACCACAGAGAAGCTTTTCTGCCTGCCATCAACATGGTTGATGCTGAACCCCAAGAGAGCAACGCTCTACACCTTATTGGCCTCACGTTTTCCACTGACATGAACTGGAGCGACTATATTGAATCCATTGCCACATCTACTGCAAGGAAAGTTGGGTCACTGCGTCACACCAGAAGAATTTTCTCGTCAGAATCCATCTTGCACATTTATAAATGTACCATTCGCCCGCGCATTGAATACTGTTGCTATGCCTGCTCAAGTGCAGTACATATCTCGATTTTTAACAATATCCAAAGAAGAGTCTGTAATATAACCGATCCTAACTAAACATCTTCGCTTGAGTTATTTTCTTTTCTACAAATATTCTCGTGCCAAATGCTCTGATGACACTATTTAGGTCGCTAGAAGGGAAAAAAAAGCGAGAATTAAATTTAGGTGATAAGAAGCCATCACGAAAAGGACACTAAGCGATGTTATCTTCTTTCTAACAGAAGAAAAGTGCTAAGGGCTTTTATTCTCGTTAGCGAGGAAAGTAGGATCGCGGATGTGTCGGATTTAAATTAATTTATGACAACGATAATGAAAATTTCAGGTTAGCCGAGACCCCTACGAAACAGAAACTGGGAAATAGAAATTAATTAAGCACGCACTGACCGAAAAAACAAAATGCCCGCGCGACCTCCCGCAGAGTTCTAAAGAGATAAAATTTAATTAGGTCAAGCTTGACCGAAACCAAAATGTCCGTGGAACCACCTACATGTCATTTGGGAAAAACACCTATTTATCGTTAGGGGTGGCTATGATAGCGAAATTATTTTATCAGAACAGTTAATTAGCAACAAAATCCAAATACGTCCAATTGACCACCCACTTGTTTGGCGAAGGCCCCGGGTGATAAAGTCCAAGTGACATTTGACTAAGATAAGAGTCTAAGGTTTGTTGTCGGGCAGAAGGAAAGAAAGAGAAAAGAAAAAGAAAAAAAAAAGAAAAAGGAAGATAATTCTTTTTCTTTGAGCAAGATCTTTTTAAACCGAGGCTAGTCTGGCCACACCGACGCCGCTGAGCGCCCATCGGCTGGATGGTGGCATGAGCGTTAGGCGGAGGTAATCATATGAAGAAGGAGGGGAGGCTTGATGCGCCCCCCTGAAGGGATAGGTGTGAGATGCCACTGTGAGAGAGAGGGGAAACCCGTTGACACCCTCTCAGGGTATGGTGAGATACCAATATGAGAACAGAAGAGGGTGGGAAGACGAAAGACTTCCAAAAATGGAAAATAATAAATTTTCCTGGCCGAAAACAAAGAAGTGGATTGTGGAGCTAGAATTATCAAGGAACCTCAAACCCCGACAAGTCCACCCCGGTTTTGGTCGGCGTCCATATAAGGAGAGTCGCGGCGAGTGAAAAGCAGTTAAGTACCAGTTCGAGTTCCAGTTGAGAGGCATTTGAGTGAAGTTTGCAGTTGAAGTTGCACCCGCCTCGCAGATAGCTGACTTGAAAGATTCCAGGCATCACGACCTCAACTTCTAGCTAAGAACAACTTATTTTTGAAGAACGACTTAGACTCACACCACCAAAACAAGTTTTACGAATCTCGCCTGAAGATATACCAAAACCAGTTTCTTAAAGAACAAACAACTTAAGATGTTATGACTCGCCTAACAAACACAAAGTGTCACGAATCCATATAGCGGGTTGGGAAGAAGACGCAGTCCTGTATTCAGCAACCAGATATAAAATATTGTTATCCTTTTTTAACACATTTGAACTTTTCGAGTTATTATTTTATTTTATTTTACATATACTTGTGCGGTGTTGCCCTTGATCGAACTCGGCTTGCATTACGACCCGGCGACTGATTGATTTCGTCTGCCTAAGATCAAATCACAACGTGGGTAGGTTAGACTGGAAATCAAAACAGTTACTTCGGTAACCAGACGTTGGAGGCGAGCTGGGAACGACAAGGCTGATACCGAATCTAACCAGATTCCCATCTGAATCACCAAAAGGTTAGAACGTCACATTTGGTGCCGCGACCAATACCAAGCCAGTTGGTCGTCACTGGACAGGATAGCACGACGGACGTGGCCAGGCAGACGTCACGTTTGGCGCAGCGATACCGGGGGACGTCAAACCCTTGTGCTTCGACTACATGAATTTAAACATGGTACTAGACTGACAACTAGGTCTCACTGTTTTACTGTTGAACTAATTGGATACAACCGCCATTTTTACTCCAACAGTTTCTTTTCTCGCACTTCCTGTCTGTGGAACTTCCTTCACATTTCTTACTTCTACTTACTACATTTCTTACTTCTTCTTACTACAATCTTCAAAAATTTAAATGCAACGTGAATCACTACATTATTTACATAATTCGGACTATTTTCTTCATCTTTGTCGCCATATTTATCACAACGTTTCGGCCGTTGCACGCCCCGGCCTTCTTTAGGTGGTTGGAATGTCGAACTGAAGACTTTATTTCGCTCACTGGGGTAGAGTGATTGCTGATGGCATTAGGTTTATAATACACAGAAATAATAACGTGAATAATGACACGGCGTGGGTTTGATTCATAACAAAACAGAACAAAAGAGATGTAACTTGTAGCTTACCCACTTAATTTAACCATTCAGTTTAACCACTCATTTTAAACACTTAGTTTAATCATTCAGTTTAACCATTCAGGTTAACCATACAGTTTAACCACTCAGTTTGACTATTCAATTTAACTATACAATTTAACCAGTCATTTTAACCATTAGGTTTAACCACTCAGTATAACCACTCAGTCATGCACCTATTTTCTTTGAATGCCTATTTTAGATAGAAATAGAAAAAAAAATACTTGCTGTAATTCGATACTGAGTCTTGCGACCAGAACGCTAACCGCTGTTTTCTTTTTTGGTTCAACAGTTACCGGAGCCGGAATGAAGTCAACGCGCAGAGTTCAAATTCCATTCCAGTATATTATATTCACTTCGCGCACATGCTCTTGAGAAAAGCATGAATCCATCAATCCGAAAACTAGGGGTTAAGTAGCAGATTAGATTGTGCCCTCTAGCCTTGGTTGTCTGCCAGTCTAAGGAGATTACTCTTAAATTTAGAATCTAATTACTCGGAAATCGAAACTTTTGGATGAGGCAACCGGAAATCACTCCACCATGTTTCCCAAGAATCCATGGCCATTCACAAGTGAAAAAGAAAAAAAAAGGATATGTGCACCGTCATGATTGCCTACACCCTGAAGGAATGTGGTATTAAAAAAATAATAAACAAGTCTACTTCAAGACTATTAACTCAAAATTCTGAGTTAGACCTATACCTACAGTATAGGTCAACCCCAAACATTCGTTAGGCTACCAGTGGTCCAAAACTTAGGCCTACCGGTAAATGGAGTTAGACTACAGTGTACGATAACCTGTGCCCAAACTACGTAAGGTCATATCACCTAATAGTATATTAAGACATTAACGGTAATATATTTCTATTTGCATTGTATAGCAAACAAATTACAACCCACACCGGCGGTAAGTACCGTATATTGTATTAGTATGACTCAGCGAACATTTAAAGTTCGTCAACTCTACTGATAAAAACATTAAAATCAACATTAACTCCTATAAAATATTAATACCGTACATTGCACATCATAGCAATTTTTTGATAGTACTGCTACGTATCGTAAAACACAGTATCCCTCATCCGCCATTTGGTCTCATTCAGAGATTTGAAATCATGAGCAGATCCAAAGAATCTTTTGAACCATAGATCCGAAATCATGAGCAGTTGCACACCTACAAAAAATCCCCCTTAAGCTCATTTGAAACAAACTATATATATATATAGGTTTGAGTAGAGGGTCAATTTACCATGAATTTACATAAAAAAATTAAAATTAATAAGAAAATAAACTGATCTTTGTATTTGGTGATCTTTTCTGTTAATTCACCCCAAATAATATAAAGTTACTTATTGCAAATATTAATTCACCCCAAGAAATTATAAATTTTGAACCAAAGTTAGTTTTTTTTAATTAAATTTTTGGCACTTTTCGATATTATAAATTCTAAAAATCAAAGTGTGTTTCGCTTGCTTCGCAATAACTCAGAATATCCCCAGAATGAAAAATTACCAAAAATCAGTGCGGGTGATATTCGAAGTACTTATAAGGAAACTTTTAAAGTTAAAAAAAAGAGAAAAAATCTGACTTTTGACTTGTTTTTCGGGGTGAGCGTGAATGGAGACCTCACACTTAAGAATAGCGCACTCGACTCGCCCACATTTGGGACGTTCGCAAAGGTCAACCCAACCAAAGTGCAATCTTTATCTGGCAGAATTTAACAGAAATGATCCCTATAATGGACTTATTAACCTACAGCAATACGACAAAAAAGTCCCTATTCTAAAGATCCACCGATTAAACCGATTGTGCAATCACTGAGGTTCGAACCAGTCCCAGTCCGAATGATAAAATAACTCGTTCTCCTTATGTGTGAGCTGCACAGTTGGATCCGTTTCTTTGCTTCGAGCTCACAGCTGAGCGACCAAGATTCAGTCGCTAAAAAATGATGACATAGAACAGACATAGATGGTGATTAAATTTACAATAAATTAGGTAAGAAACATAAATTTTATAAAATTTAATAAGAATAAAAACTGATCCTTGTAATGTGGAGTCCTTGATCCATAGTAATTCATCGATTCAAAATAAGGCGCTAAAAGAGAATTTAACACATTTGAATCGGCGAGGTTAACTTCTGTTTTAGTCGCAAAATTAGATTATCTTTTTTACCGTGAGCTTATGTCTGTCCGGCGAAGCTACATACGCCGAATATCCTCTAGTTATCAAAATAACAGCATAGAAGATCGTATCCGTGATCGTCTAGTGGTTAGGACACCCCCCCCCCCAAACGTTGTGGCCGTGGTAACCCAGGTTCGAATCCTGGTCTCGGCAAGTTGCATTTTTCATGAAATATTTGTTCTGTGTATTTTCCAAAAAATATTGAATTATCTTAATATTAGGTTGGTGCAAAAATAATGACGTTATAATGTCGTTTTTGACGTATTTTTTTAACGTCAAAAACGACATTATTACGTCATTATTTTTGCACCAACCTAATATAATCCGATATTTATTTTTAATGGTTATTCGTTCTTTTCATGACATCAGAAATATTGGCTAATCTCCTCGCCTTACGCGAACATTTGGAAGGCAGTCCGTTTGATCATTGCCTGTCGTGAATTTTCTCTTCACTCGGTGCTCTATTTTTGTAGCCTTGTGTCAAACTAAACTATGCTCAGAATACAACTATAATATTTACGCGCCTGATAAAATTCCTGTACTTTTCCGACAGAAATGAAGTTATAATTTTTTGGGGGGTGGGGTGCAAAGAAAGATTCCAGAGAGATCGAATTTTGAATTTCAAATTTCTATTTTTGGCTCAGTGAGAGTCTACACACATATAAACACAAACACACACACTGCCTTAAAAAATAAACGTTATCTAGAGAGGAAACGTGACAAGTGTAAAATGCAACTCTTCCGGTGGCCTAGTCAGAGTCCTGACCTTAAACCAATTGAAAACCTTTGGGCATTAATGGAGAAGCGTACCCATAATAGGAAAGTTAAGACAGAAGATAAACTGTTTCGCGAATTAAAGAAATGCTGGGAAAATTTGACGAAGGATGTTGACTTTCTAAAAAATTTAGTCTATGGTATGCCACGAAGAATAAGGACCGTTATTAAAGTAAAATGTTACCCAACAGAATACTAAATTATTTTTTGACTTGTATGAAGTATATATGTACACCTGTATTAATAAACGAATTCTATTACTCACTTGTCTTGGTAAAAATACAAAAACCGGTATTCTATGGGTACGTCCATTTTAAAATTTTTTTTTTTTTTTTTAGTGTTTAAGCCTTTTTATTATATCCTTACTCTGTCCTGGACATTGAGTTCTACCTGGATTCCATCCTCTTGGAACTTTTATTCAAAAAATATATATGTATGTGTATGCACCTATGTATATATATTTATATATTGCGCATATGTATGTGTATATTTACCACTAATATTAGCTATATTTACCACTAATATTAGCTATATATATATACATATATATATATATATATATATATATATATATATATATATATATATATATATATATATATATGTATATTTGTGTATTTTATATCATTACTTGTCACAAATAAAATTTCCGTCCTGAGTAAAACGTTAAACTACGTCCAGCAACAAGGCCTCTGATCAGGAGGTTTTGAGGAGCGTAGAACCACCTCTTAATTGCTGGTGTTCCCAGGTCCACCCTGACCCGGGGTAGTAGCACTTGTTAGGGTCCCAACTATGGGCAAATAGTTAACTATTACCAGCAATACTTTTTTGAAAAAAATTATTACCAGCAATACAATTTTGAAGAAAATATATTAACAGAAACAGATTTTTGACAAAACAAAATATTACCAGCAATAAACATTTTTGTCAGCATTAAATAACATATTGAGGTTGATATGCCGTAAAACAAAATAAACCAACCCAATCTAAACCAAAGAATATATATTGTATTCATACGAATCTATTCTAAAAATGTCGGTATTAAATAACCCATTGAGGTTGATATGCCGTAAAACAAAATAAACCAAACCAAAATAAAATTCTTATATTTGGCTTGATAAAGTCTCTCAGATAAGTTTTGCTTTTGTTTTTATTCATATTTTCCATTGTCAAAATCTTTGGATTCGGAACATTTCCGACAGCCATCGTGACTTTTGTTGTTCTATTAACGTGACCCATAGATGTCACCCAATTTTTTTTTTTACCTTTATTTCAAGTGCGTATTATACGTAAAATATAGTATTCATTTGAGCTTCTTGAATGTAAAAGCAATTACACCTTTCCTCTCTGCAAAGATTTTCTCGTTTAACCTGGCGTCATTTTTTATTCTTTACGTTCTCATCACGAATGATGAAAAAAGAAGACAGAAAGCTTGGTGCCATAGGAATTGATGGTTTTCAAAAGCAAAAAAGCGTTTGTTTGTTTTTTCTCCTTTTTTAAATATTAAAGTAGATTTCTCTTTTTAATTAAGTAAGTATGCAAAGTAATTAAAAATTAAGCTTTGTCGTTAATTTTGGAGAGACACTGGGAAATAACCAGAGGCCCGTCTGTTTCACTTGTTATGGTTCAATAACATTTGCACGCGATTATGCAGCGATGAAACCTGTGAATGCAAGTAGCTAAGACTGAAGTTCGGTTCATGGCTTTTCTCTTTTTTTCAACACATTTAAGCTCAAGTTAACATCAGAAAAATCTTAATATCTGTCTATATTTCTGAGATGAGGTATTATGTACACTATTTACAACATTCGGACTAGCGAACTGATCTTTGACTCCCTGTGTATCACAGCGTTTCGGTCGTTGTACGCTCTGGCCTTCTTCAGTTGGTTGAAATGTCGAACTGGGAGAATGGTTAGCATAACTTTTTATGTGTTTCTATATGTATTTTAAAATACAAGGAGCTCAAGGCAAATAGCAGAAGCACCGGACCATCTGTGGCGGAAATATTCTAAGCATGGACGAATGGTAGACTTATAAATATGTAAGATAGATTCTGGAGAGAAAAACTGTCTCGCACGACACAATGAACCGACTTTCTTAGCAGCTGACCTAGCAAGGGGATTCAATATAGTCTTTCCATTTCATGTCAGCTGAAAACGTTAACCTGATAATTTGTGAAAGTGGGACTGGCGTGCCGAGTTCAAATTCCAGCCATGGTCGCTGCGTTCACTTTCGTGGAAATAACTTTGAAGACATGGGAATCCGTCTATGATATAAAAACGAGACTGCATCTCACACACTTAACAGTGTATTTTATTTCATCCCGGATATCACTAATGATTGTCGGTTATATAGCATGTGCGGCCTCGCACCCTTCTCCGAACATGGGCCTTCTGTGAGTGAGAATTGCAAACCAGAAATTAAAGGCGCAAGAATATACGAGTAGTCAGGAGGAAAGTAGATAACGATTGACATTACATTTAAAATTTGAAGATCAAAATTGGTTGGAAAGAATGGGACCGAAAAAAGTGCCACAAGCGAGGAAAGAAACAGTTAGCATAGAACTTGCGGTTACATCTAACCAATTCGGCTGCTAACCTAGTACTGCGCTTAAATTCATAAAGCCTAGGTATCATAGCGAAGCGCTCATCCGAACAATTACAATGAAAGTATTTATAGAAAAGGCTTAGGAAAGTAACTTAATGGGGAGGGGCAAGTGACTGGAGTCTAGAAGCCAGGTCAGAACCAATAATATTGCTGATTCTTCTCTAGAGACTCAAGTACAGGCAAGACCAATGTTTACCTACGAATTCAAGTACAGACATTGCTAATATTTACCTATAAACTCAAATATAAACACAATCAATGTTTACCGTTAATCGCAAATATAAACAAGACCAAAGATTGCATTAAGATAAAAACTGATTTTAACATGGGATGTAGAAATTGAGCGTACGCAGTTCAACCCCACTCTTCCTTCTGACTCCTTTTTATTTGTTTATTTACTATTGATCTGTTGGAGCCTAAATATAAATTGCTAACTTGACCCTTAATATTTATTCAGAAAAGACAAACCTGTTTTGATGAAAAGGATAATCCCTTTAACATGTTTCATTTATGAACAGTTTGCCAAAACTTCGCAAATAACGACGTGACAACAAAACAATCATTTTCTCTCGCCTCGCGCTATTTCAAATATCAGCAAACAACAAACTATTTGAGATTGTTGCGTAATTTTAAAAGAAATATTTAAGCCTGTCAGATCAAGTTTCATTCTTTCACATTTTCTTGAATTTCTCTTATTGTAAGTAGAACTACACACACACACACACACACACACACACACACACACACACACACACACACACATACATATATATATATATATATATATATATATATATATATATATATGTATGTATGTATAAAGGGTGTGCCAATAACTTGGAATGGACGTGAATTAATTTTAAGCGTCTCATTATTTTTTCTTTTTTTTTTTTCAGATTGAACAACTTAAGCCTTTGACAATTTCAACTACGGAAAGATTAACAATCAATCAACGTGTTACAGTTATCAAAGCCTATTACGAAAATGAACGTTCAAACAGAATTTGAATGAGAAGTTCCTAGATCGAATCATCTCTCGAAACAGCGAAGTCAATTGGCCACCATGATCGTGTGAATTGATGTCTTTAAATTTCATCTTTTGGGGTCATCTCAAAAGTAAGGTCTATGCCAACAAGCAAACAGCAACTCAACAGCTGAGATAATAAAGTATATTGGTGAGATCAATGAGCAACTATGCAGAAACGTCATCAAAAATGTTGACCATTGAATGAAGGTGTGAATGAAGGCGATATTATTTTTCACACATAAATGTTATGACTTAAATTAAATAACATGATCCAGTAGAGAAATAAATAACTTTTCACCAATAACACTGATTTATTTATTGCTGACTTTGATCCGTCTTAATGAAACTTCTCGGACTAAAGGTTTTCGCTGAGAAGTTGAAAGATTATATTGAATCAATTGCTAGGTCTACTGCTAGGAAAGTTGGTTCACATTGTAACCTTAGAACATTTTTTTAGCCAGAATCTATATTACATAGTTATAAGTCTATCATTTGTGCATGCATTGAATATTTTTGTCGCATCTGCTCAGATGCTTGTGCTATGTATTTCGAGATTATTAACAAAATCTCAAAAAGAATTAGCAATGTTATAGGTTCTGACCTGGCAGCTTGGCATAACATAGCAACTTTGTGGCATTTCTATAAATATTTTCATGGTAATTGTAATGGTGATATTTCCGATATATATATATATATATATATATATATATATATATATATATATATATATATATATATAAAGAAAACGGTATGTCAGACCGAAGTCAGGCCAATGTGCGGAAATTTTAAAGAAAGTGCTCAATACACAATTCACGAAAGAGAATGTGTAGAGAGCGTAATAAGTTTATAAAAAATTATAAGAAATTCCCGCGTAACGCATTACCCGGATTTTGACCTTACGGTCTCGTCAAGGTACTTACTAATTAGTTCACAAGTAACTATACTGAGTGCGTTACGCGTTAGTTTCCTTCTAATCTTTTATGGTTATATATATATATATATATATATATAGATAGATAGATAGATAGATAGATAAACAACAATAATAAATTCACTATCTCCCCATATATAAAAAGTATTAGCATAATCTCATGCACTCTTAACTATAAGAGTGAATGTCCAAATTACTATAAAGTAGCAATTATAAAAAAAAACCTATTAAACCGTGCAAAAATTAATTTATCTACAAAACAGTTTTTCTACAGTGAACTAAAAAATATAAAACAATCTATTACTAATAATAACTTCCTAATTATATCATTGAGGAACAAATATGATGTTCTATTAGAAATATAAATATAAAGCAAATAGAATATAATGCTATTCAACTAACCCTAAATATATTAATCTTTTATATCACAATTAAAAAAAAAACTAATAAATACTAACAAATATTCACACCAAAGATTCTGGTAAATAGATGTAATTAATTATATACTATACTAAATTCAATACATCCAATTTACTCATTTGTAATGACTCCTCCCCACCAACTAATGTGCTGAAAAAAAACCCACATCCTATATAAATTTAAATGTTTTTTGGAAGAGTATATCTCCAAGAGAAAAAATATATATACACATGTTGGTCATACCACTACGTTGTCTAGAAGTTTGAGTTTTCATTTGAATGATGCATCTAACATCTCTCAAAATTTACAACAGCATACCTGTCAATATTCGCAATTTAGGAAAATTCTTGAAAATATTTCTATACTTCTTCATTAAAGTTCTTGAAATAATCTATATTAAAAAATTCAAACCGCCCCTTCAATAAAATTAATTATGAATACTGCACAAATATTTTAAAAGTAGATAGTTTAAAATATCTAGGTTTTAACTAATATTTTTAAATAGAATTTTTTAATATTTGGTCATTTCAATAACTTAGTTATCTCTCTTGGCATTTGTCGTATGTTTACATCATAAAATTTAAAAATTGTACAGTATATAACCTTAGCGTTTTTCACTTCACAAGGAAAACTTTAGTTTTTAGATGAACACAACAATTTTGCTTAGAAAAATGACCACATCAAGACATTGATGACATTGTGCTAATGTCGAAAGTAATCGGAAAAAAATAAATATGCATCAACATGGTAATTTTCTTTCTTCCTTTAATAAGTAGACTAAGAAATTTGTAATTAAGAGAGGATCCTATTAAGAATAAGTAGACAAAACTTGTCTAAATTACTTAATCAGTCATGTCTTAATGAAAGCATGCTACCAAAACATACACAATATATATATATATATATATATATATATATATATATATATATATATATATACATCATATATATATAATCTATGTAACTTACAGAAATAGTGTGTTTATATAATTTATAAATAAGTCTAATAACCAATAATACAATATAATAAGAATGTTTTAAAAAGCTAAATTAATCTCATAATCTGAAACGAATGTTATTAAATATTTAATACAAGATAAATACTTATCAACAAGTGCATCTGTATATATATATATATATATATATATATATATATATAGTGTTTTTCAAAACGAAAGAGCGGATTTAAATTTTTATAAAAACAAATAAGGAACAGAAATATATTCAACACATTACTACAGAGAAAAGGTTCAAAGTTATTAAAATAAAGTTTTTTTTTCAATCTTGTTTAAATTCTTCTTCTTGTTTTTCAGATTATGTTTAGATTTAAATTGTTATAATTTGTGTCAATCCTTAAAATGGCTACACCACAAGAAAAGTCGTTTTGGATCCTCCAATTTGCGAAGTGTGACCTTAAAATAATAAACTTTGAACCTTTTCCTATTCTGTAATGTATTGAATATGTTTCTGTCTCTTTTCACTTGTTTTTCTTAAATTTTCGATATCTGCTCTTTCTTTTTTAATAAACACGCATTTATATTCCTAAGTTTTCCAAAGACTTCTGAAATAAGAGTGTTCATTCCTTTATGAACTGTCTAAAGTAATCGTTCGTTTTTTGTTTGTTTTTGTTTTTCAGGTATGTCTTTAAATTCCACTTAAAACGCAATCTTCTTAGCGGTTCCCACTGTACGAAATTACTTTCACATTTTTCGGTTGTTTTAATTAAAAGTTCCCAAATGTTTCGCAACTGAAAAAAAATGAGGATTTGCCAGGTGAAGTCAAATCGTATGAAAAGCACACTAAATAGAAAGTATTATTATTTTTTGTGGTGGGGGGAATTTTCAGACCGTGGACAACCTGGCGTGTTACCTGGAATAATTTTATTCCGCCTCCATTTTTTTTTCTTTTTCTTTTTTTTTTTTTTTTTGTTATCGTTTCCGTGATGTTAGTTCATTACTCCATACTTGCGTTGGCCGAAGATCGCAGGAAAGAAGAAAAGAAAAGAAAAGAAAAGAAATCTGCGCATGCGTTAAACTAAGTTATCCTTCTAAAGACCAATACGCTTTTATGAGCCCGGATATCATTTTCACTGAAGCTAAACTTAATGAAGTCTATTTGGAACAGCTTTCTGAGAAAATGAAAATACCATATTCAATCATTTATCCACACACACACACGCACGCATACATATATATATAATTGTTT
Source organism: Acanthosepion lycidas (assembly GCA_963932145.1). NCBI lineage: Eukaryota > Metazoa > Mollusca > Cephalopoda > Sepiida > Sepiidae > Acanthosepion > Acanthosepion lycidas. The sequence goes on along the minus strand of OZ010574.1, from coordinate 19,052,004 downwards.
TAGTTATATATATATATATATATATATATATATATATATATATATAATTTTATTATATATATTACAAAATTAAATTACAAAATCTTACACTACCCATCAATTTTCATTTCATTTTTCGTTTCATTTTTTGGAATTGCTATCTGAAATAAATTATTATAATGGAACCTTAAAGTGGTCTGTTTTTCTTTAATATATATATATATATATATATATATATATATATATATATATATATATATATATATATATAAATAAACAATTCGGATTTATTTTTAATCCGACATTTTTTTTAATCCGTTAACGTAGTGGAAACTTCTTATTTGAAATAGACACGTAATTTGTATTTATTAAACAGTGTGTATTACAATTATCGACCTCGGGAAATCTTAGTAAAGAAAATTTTTTCTCTGGCAATGCAGATTCGATTCCTGCCGGAGAACAATTCCTTTTTTTTACTAAGATTTTTCGAATGCACAGGCTGATAGACATAATACACATTGTTTAATAAGAATCTGGCGTCTATTTCAAATAGAAAACGTCCACTCTAATAGGGTTTGAATTAATATATATATACATATATATACTTGGATTGAGAAATCGGAGAGCCGAGTTCGAATACCAGTCGAATCCAGTTACATTCACTTACGTGCTAATACCCTTGGGAAAGTTGTGAATCCTCTTCTTCTCTCTCCAGCTATGGGTAACTAGCAGGACAGACTAGGTTCTATAGCCTTGGATGACAACTGGTCTAGGAGAAGGACAACTCTGAATTCAAAACCCGCGGAGAGTCGTGGTGCACAAGGTCTTTGTATTCGGCCCTTCAAAAAGTGTGGATGCTCCTGCACGAAACTTTCACCTCTATAACCAAATCTCATGTGCTGTTGTCAGAACTGATCTGATTGACCCTCATACGTCGAATTCGACAGGAGAGTCGAATGAATATATATATATATATATATATATATATATATATATATATATATATATATATAATGTCTACGTGTGCGTTTAACTTAATTCAAAAGTTTTATTTTTAATACATTTTACAGTTTGCGTATGAGCTTCTGTACAACCAGGATCAAATGCATATGAATCAAACGTGTAAGAGCAAAATTTTCCAATTGTTAGATTAAGCACTGAAACGTTCTATCCTAGAAATGATTTATGATATCTTACTGGAGTTCTTCGAGGTTTTTATAACACTATTGAACTCTGCTTTGACCAATAAGTATGTATAATTAGTCTCCAAGCCTTAAAGAATGGTGATGAAATTGATCATAAACGAAAATGATGTATTCATCATTAATTATCCATAGCTAAGGATCAGAAGCTCATGAAGTATTGAAATAAAGTTCAAATATATATATATTATTCCAGAATCTTTGTCCAATATATTTAAGATCATCTTCGCCCTCTCTAACCTTCTATCTTTCTGCCTGGAGTAAAACGTTGCTTTACACGTTTCACGAACGATTTCATTTTCAAAACTTCTTTCACTGCTCTTTGGAGTGTCATAGCTAAAACTCCTCTCTCACGTGCCAAACGTCTTATGAATTGAGTTGGATCTTTTCTAATTGATCTTTTAGCTCTAAGTTGAAATGATGATCCCTCTTCCTCTTGTGACTTCCTGATCCAGTTTTCCTCTCTACTCTTCCTTCTTTTTTTAAACTTATTCACTATACTCTTGAATGGACTTTGAAGATGGAAGCCAGAGCATGTTTGTTGGTACAATTACTGAAAGCCTGAATGATCTTTTAACATTCAACATTGCTAAACTGGGAAGACAGGAGGTCTGACACAAAACAATTTTAATCTGTTTTCTTCCGAAAAAATAGTGTCAAGATAGCTAAATATCTTATCTGATAACATGGAAAAAAGAAACTCAGTTTAGTGTTTTTTTTAGATATTAAACATTTTCTGGGATGGACAATTATCCCATGCTGTTACACGATTTGGACAATTTTGTTGTTACACCCGGTAAAAGAAAACGTTCATGTTTCTGTTTAAATACTTTCGGCCATTGCATGTCATCTCCAAGTGCATATTATTTCCTGACTATAATTTACGTATTTCATATACAGACATATGGATTTTAGATCAAAAGATTAATCTGAGACAACAGTTCAGAATTTCGGCTTTTATTTCTTGGTATTTACATTTAGATGTATTAAATAACTTAGGACATACCACCTTTTGTTTGAACCCACCCATTTTTCAAGTGAGCAAAACTGTAATAAATGAAGTAATAAAAAAATTAAAAACTGCTCCCGCAAAAATAATCGTTAGAATAAACTCCAATCGGTTCTGAAATGTGGCAGGAATTGGCTGGCCAACTTTAATGCTTCCAAAACAAAACTGATCTCTATTAATCACCACAGAGATCCTTCCCTGCCCTCCATTAGAATGTCTGACGCTCAACTTCTCGTGAGCAACTCTCTGCGGCTGCTCGGTCTCACGTTGACTGCTGACCTGAGATGGAACAAATACATTGAGTCAATTGCTTCGTCCACCGCAAGGAAAGTTGGCTCCCTGTGCTGCGCCAGTAAATTTTTCTCCCCGGAATCGATCCTTCAGATCTACAAGTCAGCAATTCGACCTGGAGTATTGCTGCCATATATGGTCTGGTGCCCCTTCTGTTTGACTCGGGGTTGTTGATAGGCTCCAGAGGCGGATATGCAATATAATTGGCCCTGCTCTGGCATCTCGTCTACAGTCACTTTCTCACAGACGCGCCGTCGCCTCTCTGTGTCTGTTTTACAAATACTTTAATGGTAATTGCTCCTAGGAGCTGCATTCGCTGGTTCGCAGACTTCATTAGTTCAATGGCCCTACGAGACTGGCATCCCTCTCTCACCCTTTTATTCTAGCCCGTGGAGCTCCCTTCCATATTCCAGTTTCCCTGAGAGCTATAATCTCCAGCTATTCAAGTGTAATGTCAATCGACATCTCCAGTTGCCTTGATCTATCCACTACCCTTCTCCTCATCCTTTCTTCTATCAATCCTATCTGATTTTGCTCTAAATTTTCTGTAACTCCTTGCGTCCTAGTGGCTTCCCGCCTTACTTGGGGTGAAACGCTTAAAAAAAATACAACAATCAACGCCAAAATTCAATAAATACCTTTAATTACCTTCCCAAACCAAAACAAAACTATTAAATAAGCGATACAAACAAATTTTTACTACGTTAATAAAACACAGATTAAATTAAAAATAAATGAATATATAAGATAAGAAATAAAAAAAAATCAAAACAAACAAAATAATCTAACCCAAATAAATAAATAAACAACTTCTAGCAAAATAAACGCCAAAATAAACTACCCACAATGCACCACTGACCCGTATATATAAATAGCCGAGAGAAAAAAAAACAGGACTCGTGGCCTGACGATTGTGTCTAGCATGAAACACCCTGTTGCCTCTAAGTGTTGACATTAATGTTCACTTATATATATATATATATATATATATATATATATATATATATATATATATATATATAAGTGAACAGTGAAGTCAACACTCAGAGATGACAGACTGTTTCATGCTAGATGCAATCATGTCACCTGATGATTGGGTGTAGCATGAAACAGTCTGTTGCCTCTTAGTGTTGATTTAAATGTTCACTTTTATATTTACATATATTCTATCTCTGATATTGAGCACTTTATCCCATAAATACAGCGCATCTTAAAACAATATTTCTTCATATATATATATGGTGCATGGTTGTGCTAGCACGAAGTCTCATGTCATTGTGACCGAGGGTTTGAGCGTGATGGCCTTGTACCGACTCTTGATCACGCTGGATAACGCGCTCTCTACCAGAAACTGTAACTATGGTCTGCTCAGTACAGTTGCAGTATAAACCACAGGTTGATTCTGTGGGCGTTGAACAAATACAAATATACCTGAGCAGGTGTCTGCAACAGGGATTGACTACCTAACCTAGTAGACCGGCATCCTCGGGTAGGAGTAGCCAGATATTTATTTTATGACCGTTTTACTTAAGTATTTTCGTAATTCTCTGCGTACTGTATCAACTGAAAGCTCACAGTTAAGATTATATTCACTCCTCTCTTTTCTGGCAGTTCATTTTTTATGGTCTACCAGAACACTCAGTATCTTTCTTTTATCACTTGTTGTTGTTGTTGTGGGCCTCTAGTTTTCTTTGCACTTAAAATACGTCCAGTATTAGTAAAGCTATTTTGAATGGCTTCAACATGGCTTCTTGAAAATTTCCAGCTCTCTGGCTATCTCTTGTTGAGCCAGCTTCCCCTGAAAATTTATTTTACATTCAACATCATCACTTGATAAGACACCGGGGGTGTTGAAACAAAATGGGTATTTTTGCAGTGATTTTATAACATATTTATGTTATAATTTTTTTTTTAAATAATTACTTATATATATATATATATATATATATATATGTATATGTCTGTGTGTGTGTGTGTCTTCTCATGTGGTCAGATTTTCAGAAGTAGTTCAAACTGAAACTTTCAGTTCTCCTTCATTTAGCTCTCTCCCTTTCTCTCTCTCTCTCTCTCTCTCTCTCTCTCTCTCTCTCTCTCTCTGTATATATGTAAATTTTTTGAAAAAATATTTTTTGAAAGAATTTTTTTTTCAAAATAGCCGAAATCATCTGTATTCTTTTTCTTTATCTCTCCTCCACCTTTGTTTCTGATTATCCCACACTTTCACTATATTAAATCAACCAAGAATGGGGATATCTTAAGAAGATTTTGAAACTACCTGCGTCTCTCGTTTCGCGCGCATGTGTAGATGTGGCAATGTCATCAAAGCCCAGTCCAATGAAAACGTAAGGGATGAAAGGCGTCACAAAAAAAAACTTTCCAATTTGTCATGTTTTTCTAAATACCGTTTGTTGATATATAAAATTATACATAATTATATATCATTATATTGTATGTATGTATGTATATATATATATATATATATATATATATATATATATATATATATATATATGTATATGTACATGTATACATATACACAGACACACATATATATATATATATATATATATATATATTATGCGGGGGTTCTATGCAATTAAACGCTAAAAATAAAGATTTAATTTTTGTTCGTGAATTGGTTTTTAGCGGTTTTCGAAATATTGATATATACCCAAATGCACCAGGCGAAGCCCATGTACTTAGGTAAGGAATTGCATATTCAGGAAACGTATGTTTAATTTGACATACCTTAAATACCTTCCATGCACACAGTCACCGAAGGCGTCAACAAATTCTCAGGAAAAATCGGCGCCGTCACCCGGCGCTGATGATACACTTGATTTTTTTTGTTTTTTATTAGAAAAAAAACTTTGTTAAATTGAATCAACTTTCTATGTAGGTAAGTGTGAAATGTGTCTCTGAAGTAATATCGTTAAAAAAAATATTTTATCTTTTTTACAGCCGCAGCGAAAAATACTCATTCTTTTCTTCAGGAACAACTTTAGTTATGAATAATATTCACTTTTTATCCCAAGTTTTTTTATTCAGGAAATTGAACAATTTTTCCTTTCCAAGACAAAAAAATATATTTTTCCCTGTTTCTAGCAATTGTACACCTGAATGCAAAAAAAACAAACTCGCTTTTAAATTTGTGTCAACAAACTAAAATACACTTAGAAAATCTATTCTTAGTTTTCTTTTATAGTGTGTCCCTTCAGGACGAGGGTGAACATACATCTTTACAACTATCAGGTCATCCCATAAGTTCTGTCTGAATTTTGAAGAAAGAAAACAAGTGACCAAATTTTACATTTAATTACAGATTCAATCAACAATGTATTTTCCCAGATTATCTATGATTTCCTTCCATCTATTAACAAGCTTATTAATTCCATTACTGTAAAATTATTTGGGCTTTGATTCGAAGAACTCACAAAAGTCAGTTTTAATCTCTTCCTGTGTTACAAAAGCTGTTTCTTCCAAATGATTCTGTAAGCTACGTAACAAATGGTAGTCTGAAGGAGCAAGATCTGGAGAATAAGGTGGATGAGGAATTTTCTCCCAACCAAGTTCTTCGATCTTTTGTGACGTGATTCTTGCTGTGGCGGGTCGCGCATTGAACTGATGAAACATCACCTCTTTTTCGATTCACTAGGTCTTTTTTCCTCAAAGCTTGGTTCAAACGCTTTAATTGCTGACAGTATATTTGAGCATTAATTGTTGCATTAGGTGGTAAGAATTCAAAGTTGATTATTCCTTGGCGATCCCACCAGATTGAAAGAAGAACCTTTTGCCCATGAAGTTCCCTTCTCGGCTGTGGCTGGGGTCCTTCCCCTTTACCAAGCTACTGTCTACGACGCTTAACATTTCAATAAAAGATCCATTTTTCATCGCCAGTCACAAGTCTATCCAAAAAAAGGTAAAACAATTTGGCGAGAATGGAGAGAAGAGCAGATGTCAACTTGGGATTTGAGGTTGTTTTCAGACAACTCATGAGGCACCCATTTTCCAAGTTTAGGAACTTTTCCGAGTTGTTGAAGATGACGATGAACAGTTGTATGGTTTGAATTGAGAACTACTGCCAATTCCTCAACTGATAAAGCAGGATTTTCTTCAAGGGCTGATTCAAGAAGCTTTTCATCAAACTCAACTGGACGTCAGATTCGATCTTCATCTTCAAGGGTGAAATCTCCACCTCTGAATTTTGCAAACTATCTTCTGCAAGTTCTTTCATTCACACATTCCTCTCCATAAACTGAGTGAATGTTTCTAGCCGCCTCGGCTACTGAGTTTCCTTTCTTGAACTCATAAAGTATTATGTGCCTCAAATGACTCTTGGGTACTTCCATGTTAGCAGGGTTTTAATCAAACAAAATTTAATTTTATTGTTCTCTGAAATAAACATAAAAATAATGTTCAGCTCCATTATTCGATATTATAAAATACTCTTTAAATTTATTTCTTTAAAAAAAAAAGGTAAAATTCGGACAGAACTTATGGGATGGCCTGATACTTATCCTCTGTAGCACTAAGCAATCTTTATCTTCTTACTATGTTAGGTTATCTTCACTTTACCTCTACCCGTCTGGCGTCTAATCCAGCGACTGTTAAGCCTTTTTTTCTTGTTTTGGGTTCCAGAAATTCAAACTGACTTTCCCTCTTCCCAAATAAAAGTGTACTTTTTGTTACTATCTTCCTCATCTTAGAAATATAAACAGCTACAGAAGATATTGAACGTTTCATGAAGAGAGTGAGAAAGCAACGAGGTCTTAGAGAAAATGGTAACAAAAAGAACGCATTTGCACAGAATCAGGAAGAGACAGTCGAAATTCCTTGAATATAAAATGAGGAAAGAGGGATTGGAAAACTTAATACTCACAGGGGTATCGAGGGGAAAGAGATAAGGAAAGACGGTGAGCTGTCTACCTGACGAGCCTGTGTGAATAGATGACAGAACGGAGCCTTAGCAAAGGAAGAAGCACATTTCTGTTGCCTCAAGTCTCTTCTTCATATGCGATGAGATTGTCCAGCATTTATTGCCATATAGAAACAATGACATTACGTCGCAGTTCAACATTTTTTTATTTCTAAGAATAGCCTCCATTTTTTTTTATCGATTAGATAACATGAACAAATTAATTAAAATAAAAATTAGACAATTTGAAATAATTTGTTATTCAATTATACAAAGTGAATGGCAAAATTTTAAACCATCCTGACAGATCTGAATTGTTCCATCTACCCTTCTATTTCTCTTGTGTTACGGCCACATTACACCGGACGATCACCGAAGTTAAGCAACGTTGAGTTTGTTCTGTACGTAGATGGGTGATCACTTGGGAATACCAGGTGCTGTAAGCTTGAATTTGCAGGTGGTGCAATGGGCAGTTGCTCGGAATTGTTAAACGAAGAGAGGGGTTTCAATTCCATTTGGGAACGTTATGTTCATTTACGCGCAAAATTTCCTTAGGAAAGATATGAATCCACCTTTTCTCCCACCAGCTATGGGTTAATTAGTAAAGCTTGTATCACTAAATTATTATTATTATCTCCCAAAAATAATATAGAATTACTTACAAAATATTTAGATTTCGACAACAAACTTCTATTTCTCCGATCGCTATGGAGTGGAGAGAATTACATTCTTACTTTTGACAATCGAATCTTAAAATTGGTTTCTCGATTCCCGTACCGCCACGACAACCTTTTTAAAGAAATAGAAGATTGTCATGTGGCATTCTTTCAAAATGTGAAATCCCGGTGCCTAGGAGATCAGATAATGGCATTGGCATAGGTTCGAACATTTCTCTCGAACATCTGCCTGTCTGTCTGTCTATCTATCTATCTATCTATCTTAGTCTTTTCACTATCTATCTATCTATCTATCTATCACGTATATCTAAGTAGCAAGAATTCAAGCAAAAGCATTTGTTAAATTCGACCCAAAAGGTGTTTCTGTTAATTTGTATTGTGTTTTTTCAATTTTCGGGTTAGATCACGTAGTCAAAATTGTGGAAAAACTGCCATATGTTTATTGTTTATTCATTTTTTGTTCAAGTACTTTTGTTGGTGCAGAGCCCTTATCAAGAATCAAAGACGTTGTCAGTAGAGTAGACAGGAGTTTGTTGAATAAATCCTAGCATTTTTTGAAAAAAGTGATATTATGTGTAAAATTGTACTTAAAATAATAAACATATTTTTATTTTTATGCATATTATATATATATATATATATATATATATATATATATATATATATATATATATATATATATATATATATATATATATAACAATTTAAAATACCTTCTACAATAGTGGAAAATATATTAAGTAATGTGGATTGTTTCATGTGCATAATAATAATTTCTAGGATTCTGAATCTTTCCTTGCAGTTAGTGCTATTCTGTATTTGGGTATTATATTCTAATATTTCTCTTGCGTTGATATTATATATATATATCGGTCTGTCTGTTTATCTATCTATCTCATTACTTGATAATTTAAGCAAATTTTATTTTACCTCAGTGGCTCATTTCTTTTGCTCGCCACTATATTTATCGGTCACGCAACCTGGAATTCCTTTCTTAGTAATGGAATATTCTGACCTTAGGGCATGCGGAAATAGTACTAAAAGTCGTTAAGCATATATATATATATACAAATAGAAAAAAAATGCCATAAGAATTTTGGCCGTTAGCAATAAATTTTTTAAAAAAAATCCAGACGACATGCATTTAACGGATGTCAGATTTCATTGAAAAATACCTCCCTACCCATATCAAAACGTAACTAATAACTGATACATCAAAATACAGCGATAATGAACATGCAACCACCCCTTGTCTGGATGAATGGATTTCTCTGTAACCTTGGAAACGTGTATTATGATTTTTGCTGTGTCTTTAAAACCCAGTAATTTTATTATTTTATTTCCTTTGATTTCTAGCGTATACTCATTTCTTTCCGGGGCCCAATCAGAGATCTAAGGTCAGAAATGGCATTATGCCATTTTCCACTAAGCATTTTCGTAAAAAAATATTAAAATAAACCCTAAGATCACACACATTTTGCATAGATAAAAGCCTTCGTAAGTTGAGAGCTATACTTCTGAGTAAAATGTTTTGTGTTTCTTTAAGGCTTAGGTTAACAGGGATCTCTTCAATGAGTCTATCGGAACCTTTTTCAATCAAACCAAGGACTTTAACTCTAACTGAAATTGTTGATGTCCTCATGTGCCAGATTTTTTAGATTTCCACTTCCAGTATTATCATTCTTCTTATTATTATTATTATTTATATAATACTAAAAGTGATTAGTGCTTGAGTGGTGTAAGGATTTGTTTTTTACCACCTCTCTCTTTCTACCTCTGTCACTCTTTCCACCTCTCTCTTTCTACCTCTCTCACTCTTTCCACCTCTCTCTTTCTACCTCTCACTCTTTCCACCTCTCTCTTTCCACATCTCTCACTCTTTCCACCTCTCTTTTTCCACATCTCTCACTCTTTCCACCTCTCTCTTTCCACATCTCTCACACTTTCCACCTCTCTCTTTCCACATCTCTCACTCTTTCCACCTCTCTCTTTCTACCTCTCTCACTTTCCACCTCTCTATTCCCACATCTCTCACTCGTTCCACCTCTCTCTTTCTACCTTTCTCACTCTTTCCACATCTCTCTTTCTACCTCTCTCACTCTTTCCACCTCTCTTTCCACATCTCTCACTCTTTCCACCTCTCTCTTTCCACATCTCTCACTCTTTCCACCTCTTGCTTTCTACCCCTCTCACTTTCCACCTCTCTCTTTCCACATCTCTCACTGTTTCCACCTCTCGCTTTCTACCTCTCTAACTCTTTCCACCTCTCTCTTTCCGCATCTCTCACTGTTTCGACCTCTCGCTTTCTACCTCTCTAACTCTTTCCACATCTCTCACTCTTTCTAGCTCTCTCACTCTTTCCACCTCTCTCTTTCTACCCCTCTCACTCTTTCCACCTCTCTTTTTCCACATCTCTCACTTTCCACATCTCTCACTTTCCACCTCTCTCTTTCTACCTCTCTCATTCTTTCCACCTCTCTCTTTCCACATCTCTCACTCTTTCCGCCTCTTTCTACCACTCTCACTCTTTTCACCTCTCTCTTTCCACATCTCTCACTCTTTCCACCTCTCTCTTTCCACATCTCTCACTGTTTCCACCTCTCTCTTTCTACCTCTCTCACTCTTTCCACCTCTCTCTTTCCACATCTCTCACCCTTTCCACCTCTCTCTTTCTACCTCTTTCATTCTTTCCACCTCTCTCTTTCTACCTCTTTCACTCTTTCCACCTCTCTCTTTCCACATCTCTCACTCTTTCCACCTCTCTCTTTCTACCTCTTTCACTCTTTCCACCTCTCTCTTTCTACATCTATCACTCTTTCCACCTCTCTCTTTCCACCTCTCTGCGATAGTGTGCGTCCTTCCGACGCATAATGATTAAAGTTAATATGATATAAGTAAATTAGATTTTAAAATATAAGTTGGTTATACAGCAATTATTTTATTTTAACTTTCTTCAAGCAGAATTTTTTTTAATTAAAATATTTTTTTAATTTAAATACAGACACAAAGAGATCCCGCTTTACTGTTTAGTCCAGTTGTTTGTAGAAGAATTATTTATATTTCAGTTTTCTTTAAACAAACAATATTTTAAATATTTAAAATTATTTCTTGTCATTTAAAAAAAAATATTTTCAAGTGAATATGATTTAAAAATACGAGTTGTTTATGCAGTAAGTATTTTTATTTCAACTTTCTTGAAACTGAAATCTTTTAATGTTGAAATCAACTTCATTGTTTTAAAACCTGAATCGTCAGTGACCCAACGGGTCACGGGTTTTCAAGTTATTATTATTATTATTATTATTATTTCTTTTGTTTCGTGTTAGCTTTCATTGGATAGTTTTTACTTGTAATTATTTCAATGGCAGAATTTTGTTTGAAAATTGAATCACTGTATCATACTAGACATTTTTTTCACGCCAGAAACTATCTTACACATTGATAAGTATACCCACACATTGAATATCGCTGCCAACACTGGTTTCGTGGTTCCGCTATGTATTATTCGCAGCATAGTGCCAACGATGGCAGTCCAATGCATAAACTGAGTCATATGATGAACGTTTGACTTTAATCATCAGAGAATTAGCTGGTGGGATCATAAACCGCAATATGTTATCCAAAATATATATTGGGACTTTAGTGTGCAAACAGACACGACAGCGTGGCTGATGCTAATCCCCTCGAAAGTAAACCTCTCTGCCATCTTGTTTTCATGACTCCAGACATGAAGCGAAATGACTATATGGAACCAGTCGCAAAATTTGACATTAGCAATATCTGTTCGTTATATCGTTAGACAAGTATTTTTTCTCGACAGAATCCATCTTGAATGTTTATAATTCTGCCATTCATCAGTGCATCAAATATTGCTGCTTCTGTTTTATATCTAGACATACTTGAAAAAATCCAAAGAAGGGTCTGTAATGTTAATGGTCCTGAACTGGCATCCCGACTTCAGTCATTTTCCTACCGCCATAATGCAGTTTTCCACTGCCAGTTTTATAAATACTTTCATGGTAATTATTCTGGTGAGCTTTCCTCTTTGCTACCTTTTAATACAAATTTAGCAGCTAGGTCTCATCCTTTCACAGTTGAAATAGCGTTTACAATGGCAAGATGGTAACCGTAAGTTCTATGCTCACAGTTTCTTCTATCTCTCTTCCCGCTTGTAGAAATCTCTTCCGCTTTCTTGCTTTCCAATTGACTTTGATTTAAAAAAAAAACAAAAAAAAAAAACTTAATTCAATGTCAGTCGTTATCGTTATTGGTCTTTCTGCTTAATATTGTTTTTTGTTCTTTTTCTCATATTCTTACACACTGAATAACCCCTCTTGCGTCTTAGTGGCTTTATTGCCTTGAATGGGATGAAAAATCAGTGAAAGTAAAATTATTCTAAGAAATCCATCACATCTCGTTGTTTTAAAAATGACATTTTATTCAATGTTTTAAAAATTACACGACTATGTACATAATTTATTGTTGATATTTACGAAATTTCTTAACCTAAGGAAACAATTACAAAGAGTCGTCTAAGCTATAGAACCATCTCTTTAAACGGCAGATATATTTTTATCCGTTTTTAGAGGATTTTTTTTTTTAAGAACTAAAATAGAGTCAAATGATTAAAATGTATCCCATTTTCTTTAATATTCAATTTTAACATAAAATAAAAACACTTTTAAGATTCACAGTCCAGACACGAATCGTATCGGAAGACGCGTTAGAGTGCCACCATTCAGAATATGTACACTGGCTTACAGAAGTATTTTCCCTCTAATTAATATGAGTGTAAAGTGCATTAGCAAATCATTGTAGTTGAAAATTAGCTTGTTTTTTTACACTAAATCATACTTATTATAAAACCCAGGTTGTGTATGTGTATCTCTGTGTGTGTGTGTGTGTGTGTGTGTGTACGTTTATGTATTGGATCGGATTTCCTACATTTTTCAACCGATTTCAACAAAACTTCATAGGACCACGTAAAATTACATTGCGGTGGTTCTGACAGCGCCAAAAATTGGAAAACACAATTGTTTTTGCACGAAATCAATTTGAAAACACGATTAAGAGTCATCGCTTTTTCGAGAATGAAAGGAGGACAACTCATATCGAGTTATACTTATTATAAAACCCAGGTTGTGTGTATTTGTGTGTGTGTGTGTTCGTTTATATATGGGATCGGATTTCCTACATTTTTCAACCGATTTAAACAAAACTTCACTTTTTTTTGGCAGGTAGGGTTTCTTATTGTCTTGCACACTTTTTCTTTATTTTTACATTCAGAATGCTTTAAACATTCCATTTACAAGACAATTGTTTATAATAAAATTCTATTCAATCGGTAGACTCATAACGATTGAAAACAATGTTTTTGTTTGAGTTTGGGTTTGACCAATTCGTAAAAAAAAAAAAACTAATTAAGACATGCATGTCCGTCAACCTTAAACAATAATCTTTTTCAATTTTATTTTTCAGTCTTTATGATGGTCGATACTTGATCTATTTCTAACTGTTACATCCCCGGGCAACGCCGGGCTCTACTGCTAGTCATGACTAAAATTTCTGCTGAAACAAAGATGAAGGTTGTTACTTTGAAAGGGCGGATGCCTCACCGAGAGGTAGTTAGGCGACTAGAACTTTTCAGAAACAGTGTTCATAGCATCCAAAAGACATTTGCTAGTTCTGTGAAAGTTTTAAGCGTATAGAAAACCGAACTACCACAAAAGTTTGGCAAGAGAGATGAAAGAAAATTGTAAGAGCCTATCCAAATTTATCACTTAGACAAGTGTGGATTGAATGCAGTTTTAGTAGTTAGGTTTCAGTTGATACAATACAAAAAGTATTGTGAAAATGGAATTTTTTATTGATTAATTCCAATCAGAGTAACAGTCTCATGCCAGAGAATATGTAAGAGCAGTCAGAGAAAGAAACAATGCAATATACACCACAAAGACGGTAAAATTTTTGAGTGGTGTGTCTATACTTTTCCTAAGGTTATTACACTTTTCGTTTTGATGTTGGGGCTAAGACAATGCAAGAAATGTTCGTAATGATTAATCTCCCAAATGGTTCCGGCCAAATCACTGGCCATTTTCAAGGAGTTCGTTCGTTCCAAATGCAATGTTTCACTTTTAAGGTGTATGGTGCGGAATTAGTATTAATTCCAACCTGAGTAGGAGACAATTGACTGTGATTCAACATCGGTTGTCTTAAACAACCAACTCCAGCTATGGGTTAAATAGTAGAGCTTGTATCTGTAAAAATCATTGATAGTCTCAAAAAACTGTTAATACAATATTCATTTGGAAGCAGCATGCTATACCGCTTGGCATTTGTGCCTGAACCTCGAATACGAACATTTCAGAGTCTTTGGGTGTCAATCTGAGGACAGTGCAGAGGATTCGTAAAGAGTTGGATGTGCCTGATGGTGATTACGAAGCATCTCGGAAAACGCCTTCTTATCGTTCTGATAAGAAAAGAACGCTCGAATTTGTTGGCGAGATTTTCAAACTCAACACGCCTACTTCGAGTACCTCGAGGAGGTAGTGTTGCCCTGATTCAAAAAGGTGGCTGCTTGGAAGACCATGTGTCTTGGAACAGGATTCTGTACCATGCAAAACAATCAGGAGAACTCAGTCATGTCTGTCAGGCAATTTATGTGACCATATCACCTCTTACATGTGGTGACCTAACTCCCCAGACTGCCACCTCCTTGATTATTATGTCCTTGAGCGAGAAACCAACAAAACTCCTTGTAACTTCAAAGATGAACTTAAGGCAAGGATTACGGCAGCATTCACCAACTTAAACAAGAAGACCGTCCAGAAGAGTTGCAAGAGATTCCGAAGTTTTCTGGAGTCCGTGGTTGAAGCTAATGGCGATTTTCTTGAATTAATTCACTCTTTAGTATTTCAAGATATTTTTGTGTAATTTTGGTAAATATACCGTATTTGACGGGATATAAAGCTCACTTTATTTACTAAACATATCTTTTAAATTTCCCCTGCGTCTTCTATGCCATATGTAGGTTTAAAATTCGCGATAGTCAGCCGCAATTAGCTACCTGGCAACTCCTATTAGCTTAGACTTTAGAGTATCTTTCATATACCTATTGTCATTATTTAAAAGGCTAGTATGCAGATTAAAAGTGTTATCATTGATAATATTCATTATAATAATTTCATTACGTTTAATATTAATACTTTGTTTCACTAAAATTATATGCAATAATTTCAAATTATATATTTGTAAAATATATTTGTTTCATTAATATTTTTCTTGCGATAACTTGCATTGCTATAAATACAATAAGAATTTTTATATCTTAATTATTCCAATAAGACGTTTACAAGACGCAGTTTCTACAGATCATATAAAGGATATAAAAAAAAGTTTTTATAGGCACGTGTTCCTTTTTTCCAATTATTTTTCGTTTAATTGTAATCCTGGCTTATTAACCAAAATAATACCTCATACATATAGCCTAATCTGTACCATTTACTAATAATTTTACTAATTACTAATTTTTTCTTGATTTGCCGTGCTGAAATTGGGGTGCGTCTTATACATCCGTGAGTCTTATATGACATCAAATACGGTAACTGCTAAGATGCGATGTCAGTGTTATTTTCATTTTTTGCGTAATTTAGACGACAATTTATCCATCGCATCCTGTATAAACTTAAGTGCGTGTTCTTTTTATACTGTGTTTCGAGCGGATTCACTTCTTTTTTTTTTTCTTTTTTTTTTTCATGCATTTTTGCCTTGAATATTAAATGAACGTCTTTTGTGGTTCAAAACATCGCCAGCTTTATCATTATAAAAAAACGTCTTTATGAATATTGAATTATATTTATCGGGTCAGCAAGCAGTAATAAAAACAAGACCTCAAGATACACTTGGGCATTAGGTCATTTGAAAACCTTTATTTCAGTACGTTTGTGCCTGTGTGTGTATGTGTCTGGGGCTGGGTTGGGAATGTCTGTATATCCGTGTGTGTAAATTAATTTGCATATATGCATACAAGTGGCGTTTATGTACGTTTGTGGGCGTAGCGTCCTGTACTAAAATGAACTATTTCCCGAATTCACAGATTATATCCTTGAAATGTTCGTCTCTTATGAGACCTGAATAATTGAGCTTTTATTGCCGACATATTTTATCGGTAAAACACAATCGGCAGCAGTATTAAATAATATTAACATATTCAAATTTTAGTTATAGGGATGATGTGCAGGTGATGTAAGGAATAGCGGCTTGTAAATAGAAGAGGTGAGTTCGAATTCCAGTCGGGTTCGTTGCATTCACTTACGCGCAAAAACCCTTGAGAAAGGTATTAAACCCTCTCCTCCCTCTATTATATATATATATATATATATATATATATATATATATATATATATATACACAAATTGCTCTATCGAATAGTTTGTAACACAAGTTGCGTCTCTGTCTTTGGGCATAGTGCTCTCAGGGGCAACTCAAACTCAGTCAAAGGAGAGAGTCGCAACTGAGCGAAATTATACTGAGAGGGGCCTAGCCCTGGAAAATAGCTGCCCATGGCTGAGTCCTCTCATTGCATAAGAGAGAGGGATCGCTGCTCGCGCCGAGGCCAGCGCAATCGGCAGTTGCGGAGGCTGCGGGTAATGTTTGTTCTTAGCCTGGGTGTATGCACTCGGACTCCCCACATTAAATCGACCTTGTGTGACAACCTGATCTCGTGGGTGGGGGTGAGTAAATGCAAATATACACAAATTCGCACACACACACACACACACACACACACACACATATATATGGTGTAAATAAAATTGCTCTACTGTTACAATAATAAAGACAAAAAATTAATCAACAGTCCAGTAATTGTCAAAATGGATCTGGTTAATTCTGGTTGATAGCAAGAAAATGCTATTGTAAACCATAGTAATTTAATTACCGATACTGCTCGAAGTGCAAGCCACATGGTTCATTGCTTTGCTTTTTTATTAACTGTATAGACTTTATTGCCACTCTGTATATATATATATATATATATATATATATATATATATATATTATAAAAAATTTTAAATATGATTCCTTCGCTACATAAGAGTTCTCATGTTTCAGAAACAAGAGCCAAAAACCTCAATATCATAATTAAAATTAAATTGAATTAAAGTATCAATGCCTGTTTCAACCTAGAAACCTAAATTTTTGCTTGAGGATGAAACAGAGCATGATACATTAATTCAATTTAATTTTAATAATTATATTGATTTTTGGCTCTTGTTCTTGAAACATGTGAACTCTTATGCAGCGAAGGAACCTTTTTTTTAAATAATTATAATTTAAGCTCTACTTTTGTATGGAGCACTGTTGTTGTTTTTAATAAAAAGAAAAATACTAAAGAACTCCGGGTTATTTACTTGGATTGTTCTTTCCTATTTTTCTATATATTTGCACACACACACACACAGTCAGAAAAGGCCCATATTAAAATAATCTTTAAAGTCATAATAATCTGTCGGATTAATATGATCCTTGAGGTGTGCTTGTCAAGCGCCTCACTAATTCTGTGAGTGAAAGTAGTAAGGACGTTAGCAGTGGATTAGGGCGATCGAAACAGGTACTACTCGTCGTTGAAGAGGCTGTTCTTCTTTTGGTGCCCGACGACATTCTTGTTCATTATAGCCTCAGAGGGCTTTCTAACGAAACTGAAGAGAGTGATGGGTCTATACTTAGAAAGGAAAGATCGCACGCCTGCGTTTTTGAAAACCGGACATACACTTGACACCTTTCACAAGCTTGGAAGGATTTCTCCTTCAAAAAGCCGTTGAATAATTTCACTAAAACGGCGGATAAAAATCGGGGTTGATATTCTTAAGAACAAGTGGTATTTTGTCTGGGCCAGTGGCTTTCTTAGGGTCAAGTTATTTCATAATATTTCATATATATATATATATATATATATATATATATAGTTTATGCAAAACTAGGTAATCCGCATGGGTAGACCCAAGGAGGATGATATCCAGGGAGCTCAATGTAAAATTCAGTGCAGATATGTTTGAATAAAATTAAATGATGATCCAGAGCCCTGTTAAAGGGGTTGTGGTGAAATAACTTATTACATGGAACCTTAAAGTGGTCTGTTTTTATTCAATATATATATATATATATATATATATATATATATATATATATATATATATATTTCACATACATCTATATATATAGATTTCACGTACAAATCTAAAGAACGTCTATGACTCCATTTTTATTATTACTTGTTTTATTTGTTTTGTTTTTTGTATTTTTGTATAGCTTATTGGATATTATTAGCTAGTTTTGCACTTACTGGATATCAAGCTCGATCCTGCTCCCCTAGGTATCCAGTACTTTTCTGATTGTTCGTGCTTCTGACACACATTTAAAAAAAAAGACTCACTGGTAAAAAGTAAATTTTTCAACAATTAGACAACATTCTCTGACGTTGCACTTAATGCTCTGATTACAATAGGCATCATTTCAACCTTTTTGGCAGTTCCATATTCTCTTGATTTCGAGCTTTAGGTCTTAATAACTCTCCATTTTCTGTCTTCTTTCTTGACTATTCTCTTATCAAACGGACAAGGAATGTTGATAAGCTCATAAAATCGGTCTACTTTGCTGAGACAAACGATATCCGCCTGTTTGAATCTTCATATCTCATGGTGGCGGCAACGTCTCGTTAACTTATAGTTGAAATGACTAGATGCAACCGTAAGTTCAATGCTAACAGTTTCTTCTATCGCACTTCTCACATCTGGAAGTCTCCTCCGGTTTCTTTCTTCCCAGTCAATTTTGATATTAAAAAAAATTTAATCCGTTTTCCTTTATTGCATTCCGCCACCCCTCAATAGTAGTTTTCTCTTATTCTCCAACACTAAGTCACCCCTTGCATCATAGTGGCTTTATCGCCTTGCTTAGGGTAAAGTGATTAAAAACTATTTACGATTTAATCTTGAATGACACTTCTCTCACTTCTGCTTCTCCTCTTTTCTTTTTCTTCTTTTCTCTTCTTTTCCTCCTGCTTCCTTTTCTTCTTCTTTTTTCTTTTTCTTCTCAAATAAAAGAAGGCAAAGATTACAGACTCTTTGTAGCTGCGACAATGTTTTATCCAAGAAATTGCCATTTCTGATGTAAACAGGAAAGAGCTGTAACTGCTCTCTAATAGTTGCTGTGTGAGCGCCGATTTCGAGCCGGTTTTTTTTATTATTATTATTATTATTATTATTATTATTATTATTATACCACTATGTTTATGTATTCTTCATCGCTCACGAAACAACGAAAAGTCGAAATTTTTTATCGTTTGTAACATAAATCGACCCGACGTTTTCTTCACGAAAAATAACTTCAAAACATATTTTGAATTAAATAGACTATGAGGTTTTCTCGATTGCCCCAATTTCTATCTCATCTATTTATTTTACTTAATTTTATTTATTTCACGACACAGCAAGTTCTAATTAATATCTCTTGGATATTTAAACCCTAGATAACTTCTTTATATAAAGTAACCATTAATATCTGTCTATATTTCTGAGACGAGGTATTCTAATTATTTACATTGTTTGGACTGTTGCACTCATCTTTGTTGCCATATTCACGACGTTTCGGTCGTTGTGTGTTCCGGACTTCTTCAGGTAATTGAAATTTCGAACCGAACCATTTACTTCGTCCACTGAGGTATATTGTTCTAGTTCTACGTGCCAGGCCTTTTTCGGATATCTCAGTTATTTCCCTTTAGCTCAATCTTCTAAGTTATTGTTAACCTCTGAAGTGGCCAGGTATTGAAATCACAACTCTTTGGGTCAAGTCACTGGATTACTTCAACCAACGCTTTTATCCACTGAGTCATGGGAAAATAGTGTAGATAAGTAAGTATGGCGTAATAACTGCGTGTCAGATTAATTATCTGTAGATTTGATAGAATTTTTGTCCCTATTTAGGGGTATTAATTTGAATATAGGCTCTTCAGCGCTAGAAGGCGTCGTCAGTGATGTTCTGAATTGGGTCATTGGGCAGTTTCGGGTCTTTCAAACATCATACTACCCTCACGAAATCGACCCCATCATAGTTGATCAGTCTCTGATGCGCACCCTATCTAAATTAACAGCCTGTAGACACTGACTTATATTAGGCAAACCCTACCCCCTCTGTGATGCAGTTGATTGGAAGTTGACCAACAGCCAATCGCAATGGTGTGAGCTCTTTTTAAATCATTTACGGGGGATTTTTTACTTTTTCTTTTTTTTATGTGGATACTCATCGGATACTCGGAATGTAATTATGTGTTTTCCGGTTTTGTTTTGTTTTTTTGTTTTTTGCTTTCTTTTTATTTTTACTTTTTTTTTCAAGTTTCATCTCCTCAGCTGATGGTTACTGTTAGTAAAAAAAACAGCAACCTTAAAATAATTAGAAATTTACATTGTTTTTACGATTAAAATAAATAAATTATGACTTATGCAGCGTGTTAAACGAAATAAATATATAAATAAATATCGTTTAACAGAAGTTGAACGAGTAAACTTGGAAAATTCTATTAAATCTATCGATGAACGCGGTAAAATTAACGTATGAGATTAACAAATAAAATTAAATTTACGATTTTTGATCGTTACGCGAAAAAAAGTTCCCCCAAAATAGTGATGCAATTTTAAAAGTAATACTACTACTACTACTAATAATAATAATAATAAAATAGTAATAATAATAATGGTTTTGGTATCTCCTCAAGCCAGAGAGAACGACCAATACAGGATCTTGTACGAACCCCGCATCCTTGAGGTCAGCAAAGCAGTCAACACTGTCCTTGATAAAGAAACAAAAAAAATCACTCCTTATTTATATGGTTACTCCTGATGCCATTCATATAAAGATCAAACAAATTGACAAGCTCAAAAAATCTACTGGCATCCGATCTTTATATCCACATTAAAATTTTTTTGTTTGTTTATCAAATTCTGATTAGGTATGAATGAATATCTTCTCTCCTCGGCTTTTTTTTATTTTTTAGGTTTGTTTTACGCCGTATCAACCTCAATAGTTTATTTAATGCCGACAAAATTTTTATTGTTAGTAATTTTTTTTTTTCAAATGTATTACTGGTAATTTTTTTTCCTTTAAAAATCTATTTCTGGTAATATTTTTTCTTCAAAAATGTATTACTGTTAATATTTTTTCAAAAAATGTATTGATGGTAATAAATTTTTTTCAAAAATTTATTGCTGCCAATAACGTTTTTACAAACTATTTCTGGTATTAAAACCTATTTTTACACTTTCATGGTGTTTTGACCCCAGTTTGGAGGTTAACTATTAACCCATAGCTTTAAATTTATTCACCGTTCTCTTGATGGTTCATGTAAGTAGTAAATTTAAAAAGAAGGAACAGTAGAGAAGAAAACAGGATCAAGAAGTCACAACAGGAAGAGGGATCATCATTTCAACTTAGCGCTAAAGATATCATTTAGAAATGATCCAACTCAATTCATAAAACGTTTGGCACGTTAGAGAGGAGCTTCAGCTATGACAGTCCAAAAAGCCGTGAAAAAAGACTTTAAAATGAAATCGTACGTGAAACCTGTGAGGCACTTTGTCACTCCAGGACAGAGAGTTAGAGTGTTAGATAGGATGAAGATCATCTTTTATAAGTTGGAAAATGATCCTGGAACAATATATATATATATATATATGAATTTTATTTCAGTCCTTCATGAGCTTTCAATCCTTAGTTATGATTAATTAATGATGAACATGTCATCTTCGTTTATAACTTATTTCATCACGATTTTTTGTTAAGCTTGGTGAGTAATTAAACATTCTTATTGATCAACGTAGTGTCCAATAGTCTTATAAAAAAACACCGGAGAATTACAATAAGGTATGTTTAATTCTTTCTAAGGTACAACGGTACAAAGCTTAATCTTACAAATGGACAATTTTGCTTTTACACGATTTGGACAATTTTGCTTTGAACAGAAGGATTAATAATAATAATAATAATAATAATAATAATAATAATAATAATAATTATTATTATTATTATTATTATTATTATTATTATTATTATTATTATAAACCGTCCAGAAATTGACCACAAACAAAAATTTGCCTCCTTATTTATATGGCAGACGCTGCAGACTGCAATATAGCTTTGGAGATCTTAAAAAATCTGTCAAATTACAAGGGCCTTGAAAATAAAATCGTAAAAAAGTGGCACATGGGAACATCAAAAATTGTAGTTGGTTGGAAAAGATCCCAGTAGACTCATTGAAGGGATTCCTGGAAACCCATGCCTTAAAGAAATACAAAAATTGTTCTCACAAGTACAGAAAACTACTTACGAAGGACTTTATATATGTAAGTCAAACGGAATTAGAGTAACTAGAAAGACACGTGAAAAATTCATGTATTTTAATTTTATGATGTAGCTTAATATTTCAGTCAATGACTGATTCAGCTCATGGTGAGTTCTATGACAATAAAATATCCGTTGAAATTCCCTTAAGACATAGTTAAATATTTGAGCTTTCGAACTTTAATAAAATATTGCAATAACAATCATGGAAAGATTAGAAACTTTTTTTCCATTTTACTGAAACAGACATTAAACACTTTCTTTCTTTCTTTCTTTTTTCTTTCTTTCTTACTGAAACCAAATAGCGTGTTTGGCATGTCTATGTACGCAATCGAAATGGAAAAGTGTATTACTTATGAAGTATTGGCATTTCTTTCTTTCATTTTCTCACTGAAACCAGATAGCGTCCCTGATATATCATTTCCGTGTTTTCAAGCGGTCGAAACGTTATAGCACATTATTTATAAGGTATTAGCAAAGCGTAATGGTCGTGCGAACTAACTTTCGAACTAACGCGGGTGCGGGGACGAGCATAATTATAATAGAGTTGATAACAATAAGAAGAAGAGTTCAGAGAGGAAATGACTGTTAGAACAATTCACGCAAGAGTCTTACTAAAATTCGCTGGGTGAGCGCTGGCGTTCTAAGAAGGCTTGCTCTCATCTTATTTCCACTAGTTGGAAAATTTATTGAGTCTAAATAATAGCTAAAGTCTATACCTGTCAGCTAGAATCATTGTTAGAGTTTATAGTTATGATCTGTTCAAGGGAGATAACTGTTTATTGTGTCATATCCTCTGGACACTTGGGTGGTCTCCATTTTCACATTACATTACACATTACATTGGTTTCAATTCTTTATTCTCATTCTTTCTCTTCAACCCCCCACCACCCGCAGCGTCTCTCACACATCAATGCCTGTTCAGTGGCCATAAAAATAACGAAATATTAATAATGTTATACGTAGAAGTGCCGAATTGTTCAGCGTCTAGATACAAGAAAGAAGAGAACTAAATGATGGAGGAAGTTGGGAAGGAAGCGTTTTGGAGGTTAGCCTTTGATTTTTACAATAACGGAATACAGGGGGGTATTTCTAACAGTTCATAACGTGAAAATAGGGAATCTATTATTACTTAATCTTTATTGAGTTTATGATACAAGACCGTATAAGCTACACTTTCTAGTTTTTTTTTTTTTTTGGTTAACAGATAGTACAGATATTCAATAGTATTTGGGAAGTTTTTTAAAATTTTCAGCATTGCATAAAGTTTTATGAAAAGCATTTTGGATTTTCTTTCCATAACTTTAATCCAAATCTTATTTTCTGTAAATACGTAAAACTGTCTATAGCTCTACTTACTCGATTATCCGGACTTGGATTTTCCGGGACGAAAATTGAAGAGAAAAATTGAAATCATCCAGACATTTTCAAGTAACCGAACACAATCAATTCTAACATCTAATCTCAGAGAAGCATTTTGAGAATTTAGAAAACCAAACTCAACGTTTAATAAAAACACTGATCAATTCAGTTTTAATTAATTCTTGTTAATTTCCTCTTTGCTTTTATGCAAAGAACATGCATTTGCATTATCACATCCGGGGAATATTGTTGTTGGTGGTGGTTAGAGAATGGAAAAAAGTACACAGGCATGTCCGAAGTTCCCGACGTTTAAATCTTTCTCTTCATGCTTCCATTTAGTCTAAAGACTAATATTTAAGAAATATCTTCAATAATATCAACAATTTTGTTATCATTTTGTTATCATTTTGTATTCCTCAAATTTCATTAACCGACCTATTAAATTTATATAATATGAGAAACACACGTGGACCATCTTTCGTTTTAATCATCCATATATATATATATATATATATAATATATATATATATATATATATATATATATATATATATGTATATATATATATATAAAGAGAGAGAGAGTGTGCGTGTGTGTATGATGGGTAAATTGTCGCTATTTTATATATTTAATTTCACGCATGCGCATTGCTTGTTTTTGATTTTGTTGACTGCACAGTATAGTAGGGCCAATTGGACACCGTCTGTGAGAAAGAAATAGCAAAAATGACGCAATTCACTCTGCAATAAATTTGAGAACGGCACGATGTACTGCTTGGCATTCGCGCTGGAACCTACAAAACGAACATTTGAGAGTGTTTAGGTATCAATCTAAGGACAGTGCAGAGGATTCGGAAAGAGTTTAATGAGTCTAATGGTGATTACGAAGGTACAGCAGGTCTGAAAACTCACTCTGAAAGAAATTTCGAATCTATTGTCGAGGGCTTCAAACTCAACACGAAGGCCTACATCGTATGCCTTGAGGAGGTAGTGCTGCCATGGATCAAGAGAGTCACTACTAGAAGACCCTATGTCTGGAAACAAGACTCTGCACCATGACACACAAGCAGGAGAGCACAGTCATGTCTGTCAGATAATTTCTGCAACCGCAGTACCTCTTACATCTGACCACCGACCTTCCCAGACTGCAACCCCCTTGGTTATTATATGTGGTGGGGCAGTTGAGCGAGAGTCCAACAAAACTCCTTGTAACACCAAAGATGAACTAAAGGTAAGGATTATGGCAGGATTCGCCAACTTAAACAAGGAGGCCGTTCAGAAGATTTGCAAGAGATTCCGAAGTCTGGAGGCCGTAGTTGCAGCCAATGACAATTTTATTGAATAAATTTACTCTTTAGTAATTCAAGATATCTTGTGTCATTTTGGTAAATGTATCAGTTAAAATTAGATGTCACTGTTATTTCAATTCTTTATTTCAATGATTGAGTAATTTAGACGACAATTTATCCATCTCACCCTATATATATATATATATATATATATATATATATATATATATATATATATATATATATATGAAAATGTCTCCGATTTAACCAGTAGAGAAGACAATATTTATGAATAAAAATGACAATAGAAAAACTGGGTAATATTTTATGGCGGCACTCTCTAGAATTTTCCTTCTGAGTGAGTTATTTTCTTTTTTTATGAGTGTAGTATTTTTTAAATCAAAATTATGGTTTAATTTATATCTATGTATTACTAGTGCATTAGATAAGTTGCATTAGATAAGTTGTTTTTTGTGAGGTCTCTTTTTTACTCATAAATGTGTTTTTTTTTAAACTTCTACTTGTTTTTCCATTATATTGGGAGGAACAGATTTGGCAATTTATTTTATAAATGCCTGCTTCAAAAATATTACCCAAATATTAATCTATGCCCAGGTTTTCCCCATTTCACCTTTCTTAACAAAATTACTGCTCTCACAAACAAATGTACACAACAGATTCATAAACTCAAAAGAAAATGGTTGAATACATCAACACAGATATAATGACAATATTCTCCACACGTGAGAAATACTGACGTTATTTTCAGTTAACAATATGAAAATAGGGTTTCTCTACATTTCAGTTGCTCGGAATATTTTGTTTTTTGGTTTTATTAGTTACCTTGTTCAATTAAATTCATTTCGTATTTTGCTTTGATAAAGTCCACATTGGATGTAACGCGTCAGCAATTACTAGTTTTTCTATTTTTCTATTTTCATTTTTATTCATATATATATATATATATATATATATATATATATATATATATATATATATATATATATATATAATCGTTTCACCCTAAGCAAGGCACTAAACCCAGAATGACGCAAGTGATTAATGATTGTGAAATAATATGAAAAATGAAAAACATTTTTAGTGAGAGAGAGAATAACAGAACACAAATTAACAGGAAAGGGGATAACGAATAGCATTGTATTTAAATTTTAAAAACACATTTAACTGGAAAGCAAGAAACCGGAAGAGAGAAATAATAATATCTAAGAAACAGGATTAGCTGCGCTATGTAGTGCCTCCTTACTTTCTCTTCGTCACCGAGGCCGATGCTTGCATTGTATCGTAACATCATCCTGTTAAGGTTTCTAAATCTAGATATGATGAACTATTATGAAAAATTGTTCAAATCCCCCAAAAACTCTATTCATATATATATATATATATATATATATATATATATATATATATATATATTACTTATAAATTAACTGATTTAAAATATGGTTTCTTCGTTACACAGGAATTACCATGTTTCAAAAACCGAAGCTAAAAACTTCAAATTTAATTATATAATTAAATTAAAAGCATTAGCTCTGTTTCATCTTCAAGCGAATTTTGGAATAACTTATTTTAAAATTTACTGAGTTTTAAACGCACATACAATTCATAATTTTTCTTTTCCAAGGATACAGAGAAATCCAATCATTCAGACAGGGGCGGTAGCGTGTTCACTTTAATTAACTATTGTTGTATCAATTATGAGTTACGTTCGAAAAAGAGGTTAAATTTAGGGAGGCTAGGGGTGCATTTTTTAACGTATATCGTCTGTTTGTTTTTTGGAGTTTTTTTTTTTTGTTTTTTATCAAATACAAAAAAGTTTTCGGAATTTTTTCCGTTAAATTCGTACTTGTATACATAAAGATTCTTTCTGAAAGGGGGGTGTTTGGGTTAGACTATGTTAACTTGAACTACAATTTTAAAATATTTTTACTCTTAATTTCTGATAGACTATATTTCTTTTTAAATCAAGTAAATGTAATAAAATTACTTAAATTGTTTAAAAATTATTATTACATATCAAATATAAGTATGTATATTCCCATTTTTTTATTTTTTTATTTTATTTTATTTTTAAATATTATTTAAGGAAAATTTTTGACAATTTCGGCAAAGAATAGCTATTTCATTTCTTTGATTCAGTAAATTTTTATTTTTTATAAACTTAGTAATATATAATTTCTCATGTATGCACAAAGGACATAGGTCATTTAATGACCTACATATTCTAGCTTTCCTTATTAATTTCCATTTTACTGTAGGTGTTTTATTGGTTTCCTTTAAGTGCCAGAAATATTTTAATAGGGACGTCTGATTTCGGTATTTATTTATCCTAAATGAAGTTTGATGTTGATTGAATGTCTTTTTGAACTCATGGCTCGTTCAACCTATATAGAATTTTATGTTTCCGGGATTCTCAATAGATGAGAATCTCGAAAATAAAAAAATCTATAAAAATCGCGAAGACATTAAAATCTATAAAAATCTGTCCTTAAATGGGAAGGGATTATTTTTGACTTATAAATCCAGTATTTATGATCATAATGAAAATGCCATAAACATGTATATATGACATAAATAAGTATATATTTAATATAGATATATTAATCAAAACAACTAAAATAATAGATTTCTCACAGTTACTTTATCACACACGAGCTAATGTGCATACTGTACACTCATCTTTGTTTACAATTGAAAGGCCCGCCACTGCCGCCAAGCGGTCACTTTGAGAACTAATACAACTCGTTTCGCTAAGCCCGCAAATTTTGAAATACATCGCTGACGATTTGGAAGTTTTTTTTCTGCAGATTTTTTGTTTTTTTTTTTGTTTTGTTTTGCCAGCAGATTTTGTCCGTTGCATCTAATGTCCTTTGATGTGGGGTCCGTAAATGTCTGTTTTTCTGTATTTTGATTGTCTTTGGTCGTTTTAAATCATTTCACTGCCAGAGAATATGAAACCATGACCATTTCCATCTTTCGACCATCAAGAGCATATTTGCTACGTTGGTTAATTCTTGGATTTTTACGTTGTTTCTTCGAAAATCAAATATACGTAATACGGGTTAAAATTTAACTAAGTCTGACGCATGGCTGAATCTGTTTAAAGAGCTCTTACTAATTGTCCTTATATACATATTCTGCTCTATTTACGTGTGTGAAAACAGACATGGCTGACCCATAAAACATGTAAGGATTACAGCTAGAACTTTACATATATATCTAATACTCATTGCTTTTGATGGTGTAAGCATGATGTAGGTAAGTCGACAGTTATAACCAGATCGGTACCATTTTTTATAACTTTGCGTGATGGTCTTTTTTTTATTTACGAATATGTACGTGTTCAAACAGATTCAAATCATATAAAAGAGACTGGGTCAATGACTATTATCCTTACATGAGCAGTTCGATGAGAGAGGCCGTGTTTATTTGAAATTTATAGACGTCCAGCAAATTTTTGGAACCATTAGGTCAATTTAGTCCTTTCAAAATCTATGAATTTTTATATAAGTTTGTCATCAATTGCGAATAGTTGTCGTATTTTAAAAAAAACGAACTTGCTCACATATAAAGAGCTGTTGGAAAATATTCATATTCATGACGCGGCCATGTTTGTTTTTTTTATAGCAGCAGCACATAAAAGAAAATCACCTAGGAAAAGCAAACTTTATGATTTCTTAACTGACTTTTTCAGTGACATCTTAATGCGAAATTGCAAATAATCACAGTAAATGTCGTATCAAACGTTAGATTTTTTTTCTACTACTAAAGTATAGTTTCTACAATTTATTCTATTTACTTAAATAATAATAATAACAATAATAATAACAACAATAATAATAATAATAATAACAATAACAATAATAATAACAATATTAATAACTAAAAGAAAAAGGGGTAAAAAGAGGTAGAAGTTCTAGTATGATAATCAGTCTCTCATTAGTTCTTTCTGAATAATAACAATAATAACAAAAATCTATATAAACCCTTGTACAAATGGAGTGAAACAACTGCTTTAGTTTCCTTCCTTTCACCACACGGTCCGTTTTAGGCCCAGTGGAGTGATAGGGTGTAATCGATTTCTATTTTTTCCTCAGATTTGGTCATTTGCAGTGGTATACAGTAATATGACGCTATTTTCGGTGTGCATGATGAAATTTGTTTGGCTTGAAAAATTTGCCTCATCCGTGATTGAATCAGATTTTTATCACGCTCATACACTATTGTCTCGGCTGTCGATTAGTTGTCCTACGGCCATTGTCTGCGATAGACGTTACTACAAGGAAGCATACGGAAATTGTAACACTGCACGAACACACTGGTAAGCATTACTAGTCAGCAAATCAAAGTGCTGTTGATTGGCACCGAAACTCTCCTGATTAAATCCAATCGAGAATCTGTGGTCAATCTGAAAGGAACGACTTCGTGGACTGGACATATGAAGTACTAACATGTGCACTGGGTCAAGTTTCATTAGAAAAATACGAAAAAAATAAATAACGGAATTATTCGTTTTGTTTCCATTAATTTGCACAGGGGTGCATATAATACGACACACACACATCTATGGAAGATTGTAATGTATCTTTGGAGATCTTCATAAAACTATCAAAATACAAGGATCTTGAAGTGGCAATCTCTAAAATGTGGCACATGAAGACATCAATAATTCCACTTTTAGTTGGAGTCCTCGGATTGGTTGGAAAAAGGTTCCGATAGACTCGTTGAAGGGATTCCTGTTGGCCAATACCTTAAAGAAATACAAAAAAAAATGTACTCACAAGTACAGCTCATACATCACGAAGAGCTTTATCTATGTGTCTTAGTGCTTTTTTGTGGGGGGTGAAGGGAATTACAAAAATGATCAGTGGAAAATGTCATGAAGCCATTTATGATCTTATGTGTGTAGTTGAGACCCGGAAGAAAATGTCTATGCAACAGAAATCAAAGCAAATAATAATAATAATAATAATAATAATAATAATAATAATAATGTAGAAAAAAGAAAATGTATTTCCAAATGAAGGAGTGAATCACTAAAAACGTGACTGATAAGATTAGTGTGCGGAAAACGAGAGTAGGCAAATATTATATATATATATATATATATATATATATATATATATATATATATATATATATATATAAGGCATATTTGGGCATCCATTCAGTTAAACATATTTCGTTCAATATGGCAGACAAGGAATTTTTTTGGTTAAGTCTTTCCAACGTGCTTACGTTTTCTGTTTTGTGGGTGTACAAAGATTCTCCATAATATCCATTATCCAAAGCCCGTTTGTACACTTCATAAGCCGTTTTCAAGACACACACACACACACACACACACACACACATATATATATATATATATATATATATATATATATATATATATATATATATGATCAACTCTCCCGTCGAGATCCGATGTATGAGGGTCAAGCAGATCAGTTTCCAGGAAACCGACAGCCCGACACCGGCACATGAGATTTGATTATAGTGGTGATATATATATAGATATATATATATATATATATATATATATATATATATATATATATATATATATATATATATATATTAGGTTGGTACCAAAATAATGACGTAATAATGTCGTTTTTTGACGTATTTTTAACGTCAAAAAACGTCATTATTACGTCATTATTTTTGCACCAACCTAATATATCAAGACGGAAAAATTTAGCACATCATCGATGAATTTGGTAATAAATTTATTTCGATTGGATTATCTTTACCATATACGGATTTTATATTATCTATGTATCTGTCTATATCTCTCTCTCTTTATATATATATATATACACACACACACACACATATATATATATATATATATATATATATATATATAGTAAGAGAGAGGGAGCGATTAACACGTTCACGTTATGACGTAAATTGTTTCAAAATTTCTCTGTGAGAGAAATAATATCAATTTTACGTCATTAAGAGAAATATTTTTAAACAATTCACGCCATAAAATATTAAGAGAGGAAAGAAAATATGAGATGAAAATTTAAAAATAAATCTTCTGAGGATTGAATGAAACTTCCATCATGAAACTTGGAGCACAAATTAAAAAAAAAGGAAGTCAACTATTTTAATTATTAATAATTACACACACAGAGAGACACTCATATATCGGAATTATAGTATCTGTGGATGTGCGTGCACGCGCATGCGCATCTAAAATATGCTGTCTCAACAGATGGTGGATTTAATTCACTTAATGAAGGTGTCATACAGATTTTGCGCCCAACAGTTTCTTGAATAATATTTCTTTGAATTGTTTCCCCTGAAGCGCTCTTTACTCAAGAAAAGCACTTATTTTTCTCGAGTCGTGACACGAGTAATATTACTCATCTGTTCAGAAATTCTATATTTTTTGCTTGAAAATATTCAAAGTTTGACTCGATTCAATGGCTTGAAATTCTTTTCCAGATTTAAGAAAAAAAACCCACTACACGCACAATAACACACACACGTAGCTATATTTTTCTTTGAAAAATTGATTGTACTTACAAATATCTACAGCTAATATATTATTTTGAAATCCTCACATTATTTATTAGGTTGGTGCAAAAATAATGTCGTTTTCTCACATAGTAACATATGTGAGAAAACGACATTATTTTTGCACCAACCTAATAGTTTGTTGTATCTTTATCGCTGCCATTTTTGATTTACAAGTTCTATTCTTCATCTGTGTTTATATTTCCGGTGCATTATATGTTACCAGAATTAAATATATATATATATATATATATATATATATATATATATATATATATATATAAATCCTTAAAGAAAAGATATGCAAAAAAAAACAATATCGCATTTTTATTAAATAAATATTTGTTACTTTAATCATTAAATTGTTTTCGGAATAATGGGAATATTTTGTATGATAAATAATAAACCTTTTAATTTTTTTCAAAATATTTAATGAAAATTTATTATACTAAGCTAGACACCCAACTCTAGACAACCAACTGTACTTTATATCCCCTTACCTTCGCCCCAAAATTGTTTCGATCGGTCAATGTATGGCTATTTTAGACAGACGGACGAACAGACTAATGGAAATTACAGAATTTTATATATAGATTTGTTTTAATACTTATGATTCATTAATAATTCTGATGAATCATTCACCAATGTATTGCCCTTCATTGTTTACGACATTGTCAACGATCCAATGTCTGGACGATAGATATCACTAGGATTTGACTGTAAAATTAATCAAACACATTTTAAGTTCTACATCATTACTGAAGGAGACATCCCTCAAATTGTTGGAAAGCTACCGCCGGAAAAGGTGGTAGCCTGAGGAGAATATAGTGAATTTGTCAGAACTTCTCAACCGAGCTCTTTAACCCTAGAACACTAAGCATGGGTATATAGTACCCAGCGCAAATTTGACTATTTTTAATTACAATTTTCAGTACCTGATTTTCTTACCTAAATGATGTTTTTCAGTTACCATTAATGTTAACTCAAAGTACAAAGTTTGAAGTGCCTGCATGTAAAATATTTCAAATAAAGATTTATATTTAATAATTTTTTGATATTTTCAAAATCGGGTATGATATACCCATGGTTAGTAGTGGTGTAACTTTAATTGATGGTTAATGTTCTAGGGTTAATTGCATTTTAAGTCACATTAGCAATGTGGGGACGAGCATAATCACACAGTATTGTTGGTCAGATCTTTTTCAGCCGAATTACCTCTTTTGGCCTGTCCATTTGTTCAACATACAGCTTAGTATTCAACGTTTTGGTTAGTTGAAGTATTTCATCGACGTACACAGCACAAATATATCGAACAACTTTAGCAGCTTTGTGACTTTTATTAAATAACGGAGCAGATGTCCAGCATAATCATTCTTGTCTACTTGGCATAATTGACTACATCGAATCAATAACTGGATTTACTGCAAAGATGATTGGGTCAGGTTTACAAATCTACCATTCCCTGTACATTGAATACTGCTGCTATATCAGGTCTGGTACTATTCCTCGCAAAGTTCTTAAAATCCAAAGAAATATCTCTAATGTAATAGATCCTGTCTTGTCATCACGACTTCAGTCACTTTCTCACCGACAAGGCTTCCTCCTGTCTTTTCTACAAATATTTTCATGGCAACTGCCATAAGCTTTTTTTCCTGGTGTACCCAATTACATGAATTTAAGCGCGCTACTAGATTGGCATCTTGGTCCCACACGTTTACTGTCGAAATGGCTAAATGCAACCGCCATCTTTACTTTTATTTCTTTTCTCGCACTTTCCAACTGTAGAACTCACTTCCGTTTACTTGCTTCCTTGATAACTACAAAAATTTAAATACAGCGTCACTCGCTATTCGTCTTCTTGAATCCCGTTCATCATTTTTCCTTTCCTCAATCCTCCCTTTACTCAGTCTTTACTCTCATTTTCACTCTCTGTAACCCCCTTCGTACTAGTGGCATTTCCGCCTTGTTTGGGGTGAAATGATTAAAAAATTAAGATATATATAAATATATCCTGAATAATTACAATCTTTGCAGCATTCTTCAAAGGCATTGACTTGCTTTAAAATCCAGCATATAAATAACCTGTACAACTTGGTCCGCGATATGACGATAAACTACATCCAGCAGCAAGGCCTGAGATCGGATGATTGAAGGTTTTGGAGGGGCGTGACTTGGGGTGGTAGCAACTGTTAGGTCCCAGCTATGAGAAAATAGTGAACACCCACACAAAAACAAAACCCTATGAAGTATAAAAATAATTTTTTTCCTACAAATGCCAACAATACGCCTATATATATATATATATATATATATGAAGAAATATAGTCTTAAGATGTGCTATATTTATGGGATAAAGTGCTCAATATCAGAGATAGATCGTGTGTAAATATAAAAGTGAACATAGAAGTCAACACTTCGAGGCGACAGTCTGTTTCATATCATGAAACAGACTGTCGCCTCTAAGTGCTGACTTCTATGTTCACTTTTATATATATATATATATATATATAGAGAGAGAGAGAGAGAGATATATATATATATATAGATATATATTAAAAAATTACCAGCAAAACCCATTTATTATAGACTTACCAACAATACATCTTCTGTAGTTGAAGGCATACAATGTTTATATTTCTGTATTAAATAATCCAGAGAGGTTGATATGTTGCTAAACAAAATCAAGCGGCCAATCAACATGAAAGAGGTCTTTCATGACATTAATCCATATAACATCCTACAATCTCTTAAAGCAAATTTTATTACATAATATAGCTTCAACAAAACTACAACATAAAGCACACATATCACTGCCTTTTGTAATTATGTCCACGCAAAACTTTATATGCACAAAAACTGAGTATCATCTACCTCGTATTCAACTGCGAAGCAGGATAACATTTTTATTACTTCAAAGAAAATTAAATGTTGATATTAAATGACTCATAAGGAGTTGATGTGCCGTTAAACAAACAGATTAATCAATTAATCTGTACAACATTCACGTTTTTTTTGTATTCATTAGAGTTAAGATTTAATTCTTTGCATGTTAACCTCTTCCCCGCCAATTGTTTTGGGAAAAAAACGTTTCATTTTTGAACAATTTTTTTCATTTGTTTTTAATTTAGTAATTAAGAAACTGAGGCACCTTGAACGAACCGAATGGTGGCTAACACGTCTACCAGACGTATGAGTTGACAATTGGACTCGTTTCAATGGCAAAAAGGAATAGATATTTATTCGTACGATTGTACAAAATGTGGCACAAGGCCAAAAAGGGGATTGGGGAAAAGGACGGTCTTCTTCTGTCTTAATTTCTAAACTTAGCTAACCACAATCTCTGACCCAAACATATCAACAATATTCCTAACACCAAAACAACACATTCTCTCCTATCTTTCTTACTAAATCCACCATAATACCACAATTCTCTATGGAATCCTAACTAGTACCCATATTGAGACATTTCAACCCGGGCTAGCCTCTTGTTTCGTAAGACCGAGCTCGTCAATCAGATTATCAGGGTCGGACTCTTGACTAACACTCAAACTCAGAAAGGAATAAAAAGAATCAAGATTGACGTATAAACACATCTGTAATTGTTTTTTTGTTTTTTGTTTTGTTTTTTTGTGGGTTTTTTTTTTTTTTTGTTACTTTCTGGACGTGTTTATGCGTTCGTGTCTGAAAAAGACAGTTTCGGTAAAAACGTATATACACGCCTACGCCGGGAAGGGGTTAAAGAAATATTATTAAAGTTTTAAAGTATACATTGTTCTTTTTTTCTTTTCAGTTAGTAGTTAAAAGTGCTTGTGATTGATGCGTGACATATAATGAAAATAAAAATACCGCAAAGAAAGCGTGATGCCTATCCTGGATTGTAGTGACCAAATCGGACTGCCAGGCCCAGCGGAAACTCGGGACAGAGTATGAAAAAGAGCCACCAGGTTGTGTTCGTGATGGGCACAAGTTTATGCAAACAGAAGATGGTTTCCAGAAAAACAGAAATTAAGCATCGTCTAGATGCTTTTCACGCAACCAAAGAAGCACATCATGAAGTGTTCTGATGTCTTTAATAAATAAAACTGTATTTAGTTATTGACGTTATCTAATAAACTCTGGCAGAATTATCTTAATTTTTTTTCTCCATTTTTTATGAATTTTTAAAATTGTACAGATCATTTATAGACATCCTGTATACTTGTGTGTGTGCGCGTACATATATTTGAATCCCGCATGTATGTGTTTCGCATGTGAAAAGTGTGAAGACGTATGTATATGATAGTGTAACGTTGAGTTAAGTGCCAACAACATTGTGTCCCTGAGACAGACTAGAGGAGGTCCCTATACCAAGAATAGAGCAATAATTAATTATTATTATTAGAATTTTTTCATATAGACAAAAACAATGCACCGAAACAAGGTTGCATCTTTCTGGTGAATAAATTGCTTTTGTTTATATGAAAAATTATATTTAAAAGCAAAAATTAAAATAAAAAATTATATATATATATATATATATACTCACATTGGGGGAAACGTATTCGTACACCTAAAAAATTTTAATTTATTGTATTTACAACTAATGAATAAACATACTTTTCATATAATTAACTGTGCACAGATGCATAATAAGTAAATATGCATAGAAAACAGGAAAAAATTGCTGTAATAGAAATAAATCCCATTTATCCATTTTAATGGATGAAAAAAGTATTTGTACAATACAAAAAAAGAATATATAATCTTTATTTAATACTTTATACAATAGCCATTATTCATTTCTACAGCAACCAACCTCTTCCTGTAGTTCTAAATTAATAATTTTCAAATTTTAGTTGGTATTTTATTCCATTCTTCTTCGCATATGACATTCACATCCAGGATGGTTGTTGGATGTTACGATTGGATTTGAATTTTCAAATGACGTCACCGATTCTCGATTACACACACACACACACATATATATATATATATATATATATATATATATATATATATATATGGTATATATGGTATAAGATGAGAACTGGAAAAAATCTTAACTTTTTGTCGACGCGCTTCGTCTTCAGACTTTTTCAGGACAAAAATGAAATCGAAATGATTTGTTGTTATATTTACATTAAAAAATCCAAATTTAAAAAAGCAAGAGACGCCGTAAGCTTCTTTCTTATTAATGTAAATTTCCTTAATACTAAGAATTTTTTTCTTTCCATGTCGACAATATACTTAAATTCCCAGATCACTTCTGTGGACAAGACAAATTGGTATAAGATGAAGTGTTTAAATATATTTTAATTACGCATGTACACATTTCTTTTGTGTGGAACAGCTCAATTTTTACCTGTATGTAGTGAGTGTGAGTGTTAATCAGTGTATTAATATATATATATATATATATATATATATATATATGTGTGTGTGTGTGTGTGTGTGTGTGCGCACGCGCGTATGTGTCTAAATATATTATAATAGCCTTTCTTCTAAAAAATGGGAAGTCGTATGTGTGTGACAGTGTTTGCATATCTGTTTGTAGACATATTTTAATGTCATATGTATACATGTCTGACGTATGGAAAGTGTAAATATGTATGCGTAGGACAATGTTTTCTTGCGTCAATCAATGTATTGATATATATATATACATATATATATATATATATATATATATATATATATATATATATATCTGTGTGTGTGTCTGTGTGTATTTAAATATATTTTAATCTTGCATCTATACATGTCTAGCATCTGTGAAATGTGAGAATGTTTGCGTATGACAGTGTGAACTTGTGTTAATCTGTATGTGTCTGTCTGTCTTAGTATTCGTGTGTGTGTGCATGTATATATATATGTACGTGTGAGTCCTTAAAAGATGAGAGACGGGATTGCGTGCATGTGAACTGGTAAGACCCAGCAATGCAAAAGAAACAATTACGCTTCACTTGTTTCGCTAAAAAAAAAAAGGAGATTTTTTTTTCTTTCAACTGATGACAAACAGACGACATTTAGTCTTCATTTCTTTCCTTCCTTTCTTACAAACGGTTAAACCCCAGCAATTTACGTTGAATAATGGACCGAAACAAGTCTTTTATCCCACTTTGTTGTTTTTCGTGATAATTTCAGTCTTTTAAGAAATTTAAATGTACTTTAGCGTCCCATATGTTTGGCAAATAAAAAAAAAATCATTGCAGAAAAAAACAAACTTTTGAATATATTCAAGTAAGGTAAAAATCAAATTGCTCAGAATAGTTATAAAAAAGTAATAAGAAAAAAAATAAATAAAATAGTAAATTAACAGTAAATAACCATTAATACTTTATACATATTATTAGTGCTTTTAGTATTATATTATTATGCAATATATATTTATAATATACTGTAAGGGAAATAAATTGACAGTGTGAAAATGTTTTCTTGTGATGTGTTTCATTGCAATAAATGATTAAACGCGTCACACGAAAACTTTTTCCATTTTGCCATAGAATTTTTTTTTTTTTTGTTTTTGCTAAATTTCTTGGTGAATAAAAATTTATATGCCGTTTTCTTATATTTATCATATAAATATATTACATTCAATAAAATGCCTTGACCAAACAGAGTTATGAATAACTTGAGGACGGGTTTTTCTTTCTGAGTAAGTATTTACCCAGAAGAAGATGAGCCCGAAATGCGATTTTCAGATCCGTAACACTAGAATCAAGCAAACGCGGAAGTTTCAATATCTGGGAAACATTTTGACAAAGGACGATAAGTGTGACAATGAGATTCGTAGTAAGATGGACAAGGACAATGAGATTCGTTGTAAGATGGCCAAGGACGCATTCCAAAAGCTGGGTAGAGTATTACGAGACAGGAGGATTTCTTTAGTAACAAAGATAAGACATCTGTCCTTCTTTACGGCAGTATTTTCAATGTCATCCTCTCTTTTCTGTTCTATCCGATGGAGAATTTTCAGAACCCCTCGATGTAACAAATGACACAAAACAATGTCTCCTGTACTTTTTGCTTTCTTTTTTTCGGTCATGTTACACCATGCTTTTCGTTATCTTGACATTGTTGTGAAATTTGAATTACGCACAAGTGTCGGCCTCTTTAGCCATCAACGCTTTAAAGCAAAATCGCTGACTGGAACAAGCATTGTTCGTCATCTTTTGTTTACTGATGACGCTGCAATCGTGGCCACTTCAATCAAAGAAGCTCAAGCACTCGTCAATCGTTTTCCCTTCGCTTGCATCGCATTCGGACTAACTATAAGCATAAAGAAAACTGAAGTTGTCCATCAACCAAGGCCTACACCTAAGGAGGTCAACGGTGTAAAACAAAAACCACCTGCCTATGCCTTTCCAATCCTACCCATGTTGGCAACATCTATCTGAAATATGGGAAATTATTCACGTACTGAGGGAGCAAAGACAATTGAAGTTCCTCTTTGAATAACGAAATAGTTAAACAAATATCAAAGGCAACCATTGCCTTTGGGAATCTTAAGCATCGCCTGTGGGATGTTCGTGGGATTTCACTGAAAACGAAAATCAGTGTCTATCGAGCAGTCATTCTCACCACAATTCTTTATCGGTCAGAATCGCGGACGCCATACAGGATACAGATCAATCAACTTGATGTTTTCTATACAAGCTTTCTTCGTGGTTATACATGGTTATACATGGCAGGGCTAAATCTCTAACCCTGACCTTTTCATCAAATATGGCGTCGGTGGTATCGAATCCTTTCTGATGCAATCTCAGTTCAAATGGGCTGGATTTGTCATCAGGATGAGTGATGATCGGATGCCGAAAATCTTCGTGTATAGCCATCTTTTTCATGGCAAACGTAATATAGGCCGTCCTTGGGTACGCTTCAAGGACAAACTCAAGTACAATTTAAATGCAGCAATCATCCCTATAGAGGAGTTGGAACTTGGTGCTGAAAAGGGTGGGCTGGAGCATACATAGGCTATGAAGAGCCTGGTATGAGTTTAGCCGGAAATAAACAATACATTTATTAATAAGAGGTGAAAATAATGCATGCAAGATTTCACAGCACGGACATCACTCCTTCATAATCAAACTATGAACTTTTAACCTGATCGCCACGTATCCGAATAACAGCGAGTTATGTTGTATGAACTAAGGAAGTAAATAATGGTGGTCAAAACAGATTCTCTCACTTTTCAAATGGATTTTTATCCCTGAAGACAACCACAATATTAACCGTTTCCTTATAAGGAATGATTTGGCATTCATTGATCGAGCAACCAGTAATGCCGTCGGTTGAATTTTATAAATTCTCTTAAAACAATTTTTCAGGAAAATAGGTTTCTCTAGTCCAGTAGCTGTTGTCGTTCTTTCCAGTATTGTGGGTGGGGGTCTTTCCTAACTTTTTATTCAAAGTAGTGTGGGACGTCAACATCATGATTATGTTATTATTTTCCCTTCGAGTTACGTGTGCTATCGATTTTAGCTGTTGCTGCTGTTGAAAGTCTTCAAGTGATGTCTTTTCTGATGTTTGGTAAAGCTTTTTGTTTGTGATTCTGTAGCGGCAGTCCACAAGATTAAAAAAAGTATGGTCTTCGTCATGGCCCACAGGCCTCACACGCTCAAAACCGTTTTTAAACCACTGATCTGAGCAAGCTGTGGCATGCAGGTGATAATTTAGATATATTTCTGAATGGGTTTGGTACAATGTATGACATCCGTATGAAGGTCTCCATCTGACGAGGCTATTTAAGAACATACTCGTGTTTTAATGTTAATGTTTTGGCTTTGTAGTAATTTGCGGTCTTGGGCAAAACTGCCTCTGGCACAACCTATTGTATGTTTAGCTTTTTATCTCCTACAGTAATTGTTTTATAATTGATCAATGCACCGTGGTTGAAGCTGCTACCGTACCAACATATCAACAGAAGGAATGAATTATAACAGTCTGAATATTTATTGGAAAGACTAATAACAATCTTGTTAAAATCACAGGGCCACTATAAACTTAGTCAAAATGCAGGAACACATATTCTGAAATCATTTACTCCTAGAAATAATGAAAGAAATGAAAACCAAATTTAGCATGATGTAAAAGAGACAAGTTGAAAATTACTAGCAAAATTAAAGAATAAATGTAAGCCAAATCCGCTGTAGCGTTTAGCTTTTCAATCAAACCTTATTAAAAACTGATTTATTAATTAGCTTGACATATATGAATTGACCCCTCACTTTATGACCACAGTAGTTTCTATACATTTATATTACAAAGAATGTAAATAAATCTAAAAGATATTCCTATGCAGCTGCTAATAATTGATTGATTCATTCGTTTTCTACGGCTTATCAACTCTTAACAGTTTATTTAAAGCAAGGAAATATTTTTAGATTGTAAAGATTCTTTTGCGATAGGTCTTACTAATTATTCCATAGCCGGGGGAAGAAAAGGTCAATTTGCACCTTTTCCCAAGTAAATGGAAATAACGAGCCCAAAGTGAATTTGAACTCTGTTCTCTGGTTAACAATTCCGGGACATTATCCATTATACACCCCACACATCCAAGCTTACAACACCTGGTCATATTAAAGAGAATCATTGATAAATTAAATAAAGGTTTAAACATTAAAACAATATTATCAATAAAAACTAGTTCAAACGTTCTAAAAAGTAATCTAACATCTGAATGAGAATCTTTTTTATGCAAACTTTTTTTTTTTTGAAATGAGAGTTTCAAAAGTCAAATCGCTGCAATTTCTTAACATCGCTTGAAGATCCTAGAATCTCTTGCTATTTCGAGACGTCAACACTCTCTTAGTCCTCCAAAAAGATTTTCTATATTTGCTTGTATTACTTACTTCTCTATCTGGAATTACATACTTCCCTTACTATTGAGCCTACCTATTGGGCGACATTTAAGCTAACGTCTGTGGAGGGCACTTGATTGTGACTTCATCGCAATAGGTAGAGAGGAATAGATGCGATAGGCAACAATAAATTACAGAACTCAAAATTGATCGCTGCATTTAATTATACATTAATATTTAGGCTTAACCATTAAAAGTTCAACGATAATTCTTCCGCCGCCACTTGTTTGATGCACGTCCTTTCCGTACAATTAGTTTTATTTCATGGCTGACTTCGCAATTAGTTTTGATTATTCCCAAAGTTATAAAAATGTTATCGCACAAAAAAATTAATCGCAAAAAATCACGTAAAAAAATCACCGAAAACAATCGTAATAATGCAATTTACGAATCCAAAATTTCAGGATTGTGGGTCTGGATCCGATGTGGAATGTTTTTAATGTGTTCACAGAGTCGGCCTGATTTCAAAATGGTATGATATATTGCGCTACGGCCTCTAGGAGTAGTGATTTTCCAAGCGTAGCTTAGATCAGGCACAAGGCCGAAAGTAGGGGCACTGAGTTAGGATCGAACTCCCTACTCAGTCGTAACTATTCTAGCGAGACAAGCTTGCTAACCATTACACCACCTCAAGGTGTTTGGGCCCTTCGTCATGATCAAACTCTTGAACTGACCGTTTACGATTGTCATAAACAACCAATTTATCATCACGTCGCTATTAGATCAAGAATTGGATCATTCGAATTTTGCA
Source organism: Acanthosepion lycidas (assembly GCA_963932145.1). Taxonomy (NCBI): domain Eukaryota; kingdom Metazoa; phylum Mollusca; class Cephalopoda; order Sepiida; family Sepiidae; genus Acanthosepion; species Acanthosepion lycidas. Next base: position 19,009,751 of record OZ010574.1, on the reverse strand, counting down.
GATGCAGCATCGGACACGCTTCAAAATGTCGAACATTTTCATGGAGTTCATATTGAACCCATTTGTTGTATTTCCCTTACAATCGATTGAATAGAAGATGTAATGAGGATCTGCACACTCTTTAATAGCCGCAAATAATCTCTCGAACCAAACTTGCGATATGCAATGGATCTCACTCTGAAGATAAAACTTTATTCTCCGCTTTTCCACTTAAATTATTGCCCTAATTCGTGTTGAAAAATAAACTTAATAATTGATAATGGTTCTTAATTAAAGAATGTAAATGTTGACCCTATTAATTAAATTAAATCCAAATTATAAGGATATATTTCATAAGAATTAATATCTATGTCGATGGCTTTGAATAAAACGTAAGTTGTACATATCCTGTGAATCAGAGAAAAAAAAGGAAACAGAAAAAGAAAAAAGAAAGAAAGAGGATCAGAAAGAGATCAAGAAGAAAGAAAGAAAAGGGAGTAGAAAGAGATCAAGAAAGAAAGAAATAGAGAAAGAAAGACATAGGAAAATAATCAAGTAAAGAAAGAAAAAGAAAAATTACATCAAATAAGAAGGTTTAATAAAATAAGTAAAAAGAAAGAAAAAAGAAGAAAAAAAGAAACTAAAGAAAGAAAGAAAGAAAGAAGAAAAAAGAGCGAAAGAATTAAAAAAAGAAAACTAATGAAAGAAAGACTAACAACAAAAGAAAATAGAAGAAAGTATAAAAAGGGGAAAAACAAAAAAGAAAGAAAATAATAAAAAAAAAGCTTAATGGAGATAAAAAAAGAAAAGAAAAATGCATGAGAATGAAGAAAAGAAAGAGAAAAGAAAGAAAAAAGTAAAAGAAGAAAAATTAAAGCAAGAAAAAGAAAAACATTATAATTAAGAAAGACTAATGAAAGAAGAAAAAAAAAGAAAAGCTTGAGAAAGAAGAAAAGAGAAACGAAAGAAGAAAAGAATGAATGAAAAACAGAAAGAAAAGGAATAGAAATGAATGAAAGAACGAAAAAGAAAAATTAGAAGCTTAGAATGAAAAACAAGTGAAAGTAAAAGACCAGAAAAAAAAAAAAAACAAGAATGCTTTAAAGAAAAAGAAAATGTCGGTAAAACAACAAAAGTTCGTAAGCGAGCTTAGAAGTGTTTAAAAGGCGTGTCTTCGTTAAAGATTTTTTTCTGTAAAAACAAGAAATAAAAATAAAAACAAAAATCAGAAAAAGTCATAGGGAAGAACGAAACTTAAGTAGAATTATTTAAAGTACATTTCTTCCAAAAGCATTTAGATTCTTTTGCGAACAGAATCCGCATCACAGGTGTTAGATTGTTCTTTAGATTGAAGTATAGATGTTATTAATGAATATCAAGTATCACCAAGCATCTTATATATGTATGTTTTTATCAATAATGCATATACATATATATATGAAGAAATATATATATGTGCTATATTTATGGGATAAAGTGCTCAATATCAGAGATAGAGCGTATGTGAATATAAATATAAAAATGAACATTGAAGTCAACACTCAAAGCGAAGCGCTGTTTCATGCTAGGCGCAATCGTCAGGCCTCGAATGTTGGATATTTCCTCGACTATTTATATATATGGGTCAGTGGTGCATTGTGGCAGTTATTTTTGTAGGAGTGGCTTCTTTGTTTATTTATTTGTTTGGATTAATTTATTTGTTTTTCATTTTCATTTTGTATTATTTATTCCTTTCGGTTTTTGATGTTTTATTAACGCAGTAAAAAATGGATGGGATTTGCTTCGGTCGCTTATTTTATAGTTAGTCTTGGTCTGGGAAGATAATTAAAGCTATTTATTCGTTCAATGTTTAGATTGCTTAGCGTAGTCTATTCTGTTATTTTGGTGTGGGGACAGTTTTTAAATTATTTATTTGGATTTATTATTTTTGCTTGTTTTTGCTTATTTATGCTTATTTTTATTAGTTCTAACGGTTATTTTAGCGGCGGCGATTTGTTAATTTTTTCATTTATTTATTTATTTGGATTAATTTTTATTTGTTTTTTATTGATTTACTTATTTTTTATTTTGTATATTTTTATTTAATCTATTTGGTTTTCAATTTTTGAGTAACGTATTCATGTTTTTTTTATCGTTATATAGTAGGTATAGCTATTTTTACGTCGAATTTTTGGATTGTTTTTTGTAGTCTATCCTAAGAGTTATTTTGGCGGGATTCGTTTGTTAATTTGCTTATTATTTACTTTATTTATTTATTTGGGTTGATTATTTTGATTTGTTCTTTATGCATTTTATTTTTATTTATTCTATTTCGTCTATTCTAACGGGAGTGGTTTGTTAATTTGTTTATTATTTGTTTCGGTTAATTCATTTTACTTGTTTTGCTTATTTGTATTTATTCATTTCAGTTTTCGATTTTTAAGTAACGTAGTAAAAATTTGTTTTCGTGTCTGCATTTTGAGATAAGCTCAGATCGTTTATTTAAATAATTCCATTCACACAAATACAATAGTAAATACTGTATGTTGGTCTGCAGTTGGAGATTCGCCTCCATCTGTGCTGGTTAATCTCTCTGCCTACGAGAGGATCCCCAGACGAGGCTACATCGAAGGGCAGTTTCGTTCAGGAAACAGCGACCCGAACACGTTTTATACGGGGTCTACCGGGAGTTTTTAGAGGAGCCTACTGGCACGGATACCCCACATTAAATTCGGCTTTGTGCCACATCTGACCGCGTGGGGCGGTTGGTGGATATCTTGCAGTTAGAGATTCATTGCGGAATTCACTTGATTCACTTCTAGCAGTAGACTAATCCTTCTACGCGCCGCTGTCGAACCTTATATGTGATGTTCTTGTCCTAAGTATTATCGTTTATTACCAACCTTCGTGTGATTATTGTATTCGGTAACTTTCCCTAGGTTAAAACAGAAAGGAACATTTTTAGAAATTCTAAAAATAGACAAGCTAAAATGCTGCTAACGTGTAGGAAGAGGTAATTTTGACGAGATTGGATAAACTATGTCAAAATTAGATCTCCTTAGACATAAGATCATAAAAGTGTGAGCTAATTAATTTTTAACCATTGTTTTTACATCTTTGATAAAAAAAAAATTCATAAACAAAAATTTGGTTTATCGATCGGCTACCTCGTTTGTTAAAAACTCTGTTTTTTTCTTTTCAATTTATTTTTCTAAACCGCGCTCTTCTCTAAGTGGTTTAAAAATGGATTAGTTACGTCAATCATTTTGATTATTATTATTATTGTAGAAAAATTTGACTCGTATTTGTTTTATAACCTCATACCATGTCATAACCAATTTCCTAGGGCAAGCGAAAGATACGATTTTTGTTGTTTCCACTAAATTAAACAACAGGCAGCCATTGACAAAAACAGTATATAGAGCTAAGACCGAGTGGGAGCTTCCGTTTACACAGAGAAGAAGATAGAATTCCTGCAAAATATTCCTTTTTTTTTCTTTTTTTTTTTTTTTTTTTTTTTTGGAGACCAAACAATTTTTATAATGAGTTCATTTCTTTCTTTAATCTATGAGTTTTAAATGATCCCAAAGTAATATTTTGCACTGGGTGGAACGAAATACTATACATCAGTATACATCCTACTGCTTTTAAATGTGGATTTGAAAACACTTTGATAAAAAGTAAATATAAGTCGACTTTAACGAGACGGTATCCGAAATTTGATGAATGGGGTGCACGACAGAGTTAAACTGGGAATTGAACAAGAACATTTCACTTTCGTTAAAGACACAGGAACAAGCAATGCGCTATTTATGCTCGGAAAGATAAAAGAAAGAGCAATACAGATGCAACATATGCCTATGTTTTGTAGATTATACAAAACGTTTGATTAAGTATGTCACAAAGAACTACTTGAACTACTAGGTAAGCTTTATTTAATTGGAACAGATATTAGAATAATCCAGGATTTATACTGGAAGAAAACCGCCTTCATATGGATAGAAACTGAATTCAGCCAATATACAGAAATTGAACGTGGTGTAAGACAAGGATGTGTCTTCTCTCCGGACATATTCAATTAATTCAATGAGACGATTTTGAGAGAATTAGAAGTCCTACCAGAATTCATTACTGTCGGCCGCAGTCTTAACGACATTAGATATGCAGATGGCACAGTGTTGATAGCAGGTATAAAAAGGAAACTAGAGGAACTCAGGCAGAAGTGGAGGAAAGCGGGAAGAAAGGACTAAACACCAATTGTAAGAAGACAGAATATATGGTAGTCAGCAAAAGGGACAGCCTAAGATTTGAAGTACAAATTGGAGAAACCAAAATCAAACAAGTACAAACATTTATATATCTGGGAAGAGTTTTACCACAGGTCGAAAAGTGTAACACGAAAATCTCGAGGCTGAATGGTATAGCGAAAGATGCCTTCCCAAGAACTAAGCAGAGTATAAATAAACAGGAAAATCTGGTGAAAAACAAAGAAAAAAGTACTTAATTGCTATATAATATCGGTTCGTCTATATTATAATAAATGCTCACGGATAAAGACGGCAACAGAAATGCGGTTCTACAGGAGGATGTTGAGAATATCACAGACTGAACATGTTGCAATGACGAAGTTTTAGAGAAAATAGAAAGAAAAGAAACAGATAAAGTCAGTTAAAATTTCTAGAAAAGAGGGCTTTCAAAATGTGACACTCACATGACAGATTGAAGGCAAGAGTGACAGGGGAAACAGCTCATAACCTACAGAGCTACAAGGACAGGAAATTGTGGAGAGCCATGGTTGTCCACGTCCTGAAGTAATACGACACATAGAAGAAAATAACGATTGATACTCTATTTAGATTTTTGAAGATCAAAATTGGAAAGCAAGAAATCAGAAGAGAGTTCCACAAGCGAGAAGTTCAAGAGAAGAAACTGTTAGCGTAGAACTTGCGGCGATTAGCCATTTCAGCTATAAAATGACGAGACCTTATCACAAATTGAGTACTACACTTAAATTAATAAATTCTAGCTGATGTTCATCCTGTATAAGGCTTAAGGGCCACTCTAGATAGAGGGTTACCGAGTAAGAGGCACTGTTTATGTGGCTATATGTGGGGATGATAATGGTTGACCCTAGAATTGAACATCCTCTTGGGTGAAAGCGAAATATTAATAAAAAATAAGAAACTTTATTAAGGAGAGAGAACGATGGAAGTGCAACAACGAAATCTGAAGGCGCACTGGGAAACAAAAGCTAAGAAAAGTATTAAGAAACATGAAAATCTCGTAAGAGTACTTAACTGTTATATAATATCGGTCCTCCTATATGGCAGTGAATGCCCGACAATCTCTTCACAAATAAAGAAGAGCCGAGGCAATAGAAATGTAGTTCTAGGGCACATAATGAGGAAAGATGGCTTAGAAAATCTAACACTCACAAGACATATTGAAGGCAAGGGAGACGGAGGAAAACAGCGCATAATGTACCTGACAAGCTTATGTAAATGTCGGGCAGAACCGGGATTAGAAGAGAAAGCGAAAAAACATAATCTACTAAGAGCTACTAAGAGCTACAAAGGTCAAAAATTTGGAGAGAGGCATGACCCCCCCCCCACATCCAGAAGGAAAACAACCCATAAAAGAAGAAGAATGATTTAAAGGGGATTTTAATTGTAAAAATTTAGTAATTTTCAATTTGACGTTATTTTCAATTAGCTCTAGCATAAGAAAATGCTTCAATTCGAATTATGCAATATTCTCAGGCAGATCAAAAACATGAGATATGTTTTAATGTTTTCTTCGTCTGGCTCAGAACTTTTCAGCCCCCATATATACAGGGTGTATCCGAAAAACTTTTACAAACACACCAAAAGAAGTAAAAAAGCCCATATAAACATATGTCGGCAAATCTTTTGTTTTTGAATTATTAAGTTTAAAGAAAGATTACAGAAAATGGCGCTGTGTTGCCCTTTAGACTAGATTACATTTGTCATTCATGTACTGCTTTGAACGTTTAACGTGTTTAGTAATGCGTTAACAGAGACACTTTCCGTTTAAGAATGGGGGATATTCATATCGTGAGCAGGCAGATATGATTTTTACATGAGGCCGCAAGAATAGTAATGGACGTGAGGCGATCGGTTATATCAGATTACGTTTCCAGACCAAAGTCATCCAAGCTCTGCTGCAGTTTATCGTCCAGACCTGCTAGAGAATGTACCCCTGCTAAAACGAAGGCGCATGTGGTCCAAGCATGATAGAGCTCCAGCACATTTTAGTTACAGTGTTCGCGATGCACTGGCTGACATCTACCATGAAAGATGGATAGGTAGGGAAGGATCGGTTCCAGGTCTTGCACATTTCTCTGGCATCAATTATTTGTTGTTTTTTTATCCGTGGGGCCACCAAAAACTATTGACTTATGCAGCTAACATTAATAATGCAGAGACGCTTCATCAACGTGTTATGGATGCCTGTAAAGCCATTCGATACCGTGTGAGTGTATTTGAAAGGGTCCGCCAGTCATAATCCGACGGGGGATCAGATGCAGGTATTCAGACTGTTCAGTTCTAGATGCTGAAATGTTTTGTCCTCATATACCTCGAAGATGATGAGTCCGTCATATATATACATATATAGATATATAATAGTAATAATAATAATTTCATACCAAGTAAGGCAATAAAGACATTAAGACGTAAGAGGTTGCTGAGAATGAGAGAATATTATTAACCCTAGAACACTAAACATGGGTATAATATACCCAGCGCAAATTTTCCTATTTTTAATTTCAATTTTCAGTACCTAATTTTCTTACCTAAATATGTTTTTCAGTTCCTGGTAATGTTAAATTTATTATACTAAGCTATACACCTAACTTAGACAACCAACTGTACTTTATATCCCCTTACCTTCGCCCCAAAATTTGGTTTCGATCGGTCAATGTATGGCTATTTTAGACAGACGGACGAACAGACTAATGGAAATTACAGAATTTTATATATAGATTTGTTTTAATACTTATGATTTATTAATAAATCTGATGAATCATTCACCAATGTATCCCCCTTCATTGTTTACGACATTGTCAACGATCCAATGTCTGGACGATAGATATCACTAGGATTTGACTGTAAAATTAATCAAACACATTTTAAGTTCTACATCATTACTGAAGGAGACACCCCTCAAATTGTTGGAAAGCTACCGAAAAAGGTGGTAGCCTGAGGAGAATATAGTGAATTTGTCAGAACTTCTCAACCGAGCTCTTTAACCCTAGAACACTAAGCATGGGTATATAGTACCCAGCGCAAATTTGACTATTTTTAATTACAATATTCAGTACCTGATTTTCTTAACTAAATAATGTTTTTCAGTTCCTATTAATGTTAACTCAAAGTACAAAGTTTGAAGTGCCTGCATGTAAAATATTTCAAATAAAGATTTATATTTAATTTTTTTTTTTGTTGATATTTTCAAAATCGGGTATGATATACCGATGGTTAGTAGTGGTGTAACTTTAATTGATGGGTAGTGTTCGAAGCTTAAGCAGAAAGAATAATAAAAGGACAAAAATTAAAAAGACAGAAAATAATGATTGACTTTGCATTTAAATTTTTGAACATCAAAGTTGACTAGAAAGCAAGAAGCTGGAATAGAATTCTACAATCAAAAAGTGCGGGAGAAGAAATTGTTACCATAGAATTTACAGTTTCATTTAGACATTGTAAGATCATGTGACCTTGCTACCGATTCAGTAACATGTTTAAATTCTAGATATCAAAGAGGAAAGCTCATCAGAACAATTACTATGAAAATATCTATAGAAAAGCTATGTTACGGCGGTGCAAACGTAAGTGAAGCCGAGATGGCAGATCACGACATATAACGTTGCAGATACTTCTTTGTTTTTCATCAAAAATCTCTAGATGCATAGGCAGAAAGACCAGACCAGGTGTAGCAGCAATAGTCAATGCATGGACGAACGGTAGACTTATAATTGTGTAAGATTCTGGCCAGAGAAAACATGGCTAACACGAGAACTAACTTTCTTAGCACCAAACATAGCAAGTGATTCCATATAATCTTTCCATATATATATATATATATATATATATATATATATTTGTGTGTGTGTGTGTGTGTGTGTGTGTGTACCAGGCGTAACTGCAATATTGTCCAAATCATGTTACTCCATAATTATCCACCCCACAAAATGTCTAATATCTAAAAATTACTAAACTAATTGAGTTTCGTTTTTCCAGGTTTTCAGATGAGATGTTTAGCCATCTTGATACCATTTGTCGTAAGAATTACTGAAAAACCCTTTAAGTTATTCAATCTTCCCAACTGAGCAATGGTGAGAGGAAAAAGATAATTCAGTCCTTCAGTAATGGTAACAACATTCATACATTTTCTTCCGTCTTTAAAGTCCTTTCAAAAACCATCAAGAGAATGGTGAATAAGTTTAAAAAAGAGGAAACAATAGAGAGGAAAACTGGATCAGGAGGTCCAAGGAAGTTATGAACGTTCATAAGAAATCATAGGAAATTTGTAGTTTAAAAGCAGTAATTAATTCTAGAACCAATCCGACGTCTAGTCACAATGAAGAGCTGTGATACAGTTTGTCTGGGGATGACTATATATATATATATATAATGTACGTAAGTTGTAGGACTCGAAGATCCATGTGTGTACAATCATAAATATTAGTACCTGACGGTATGTAAATACAGACTCATGAAACTCTGAGTCTTACAACTGACGCAGGTAATATGTATAGTTATTAGTATATACTTTATAGCTCAGTTAAACTACGCTGATCACTGTTTTGATTACACCCAAAAATTATATAAATATTTATTTGCAAATCTGTATATGAACGTAATCACACGCAAGTATCTCTCTATTTAATTCATATATATATATATATATATATATATATATATATATATATATATTTGAGGAACAAATTAGACGAACTATTAGAAATGTTAACATAAATCAAAAAGAACATAATACTTCTTCAAACAACCCTCAGCATAACAACCTACTATTCCGCAGTCAACTTCATTCTAACTAAAACCAAGAAGAAAAAATCCTAAAAAAAAACTGGTAAGTACTAATATACCTCCACTGATCCTACTAAAAAAATAAAGCTAATTACATCCTACACTAAATTTAATACAACCAACTTAATCATCTGCAATAACGCTTCTCCGTCAACTAGCGTTTTGCAAAACACTAACATATTATATTAATTTAAATGCCCTTTACGATATCGTTTCTCTGACAAAAGCGTAAATATATATGTTGGCGTTACGATTACGACGTTTTCAAGGAGACTTACATTTTACATGAATGACTATGGATCTATCTCACAACATTTCAAGGAGCATTCCTGTCCAGATTCACTATTTAAAGAAATAGTAATCGACAATACAAGTATACTCCACAACGAAAATAAAAACGAAAATTTCAAATTCTGGAAGCCCATTATATAAAAATATTATGGCCGACAATAAATAAAATCAATTCTAAAATGTTTATGACAGCACGGTTTTAAAATATCTAAATTGTAATTGTTAACAACTACAATTAAATACATAAACAATAAAAACAGCTACACCGTCTTTTTCCATCAATTTTATATTGACACTAAGAAACTGATACGCGTATATGAGGGGGTTAAAATAAAAATTGTTCAATCAAATATGCTCGAATGAAAAATATGCTTATATATATATATACGAACTACAGTTCAAAAGTTTAAGTCTACTCCTGGCGAGTTTTTAAATTGGCCCGAAAAGTTGTTGTTTTGTTCTATAAATAAGAGAAAATTATTATACAGGGTTAAAAAAATGAAAGGTTTTTTATTTAAAAATTTTATTATAACAAAAAAAAATGAGCTTAAATTTTGCTCTCGTCAAAATATCCTTCTGTAGTCTTGATGTCTGCAGCATAAATTTTTGGCATTCGTTACAGAAGTTTCTCAAAGTATAAATTTCATAATTGACTCCATTCTCTTTTCAATGACTCTAAGAGCTCTTTTTTCATTTATTTTTCTCTCTTCTGTCAAGTTCAAACCATGCTAATTCTGAGTATGGCATAAAACATTTGAACTGTAGTGTATATACATACATATATATATATATATATATATATATATATATATATACATGCATAAGAATTAAGCAGCTCAGTTCTTAGAACCAACAGCCAGACTTCCCACATATATTATGTGATTATAGTGGTGAATGCTTGTGCAAAACCAACCACACATTTTGAAAGAGCTCCTTTTCCTTTTTCACTCTTTTGCCAAGTTTATATCATGCTAATTCTATGAGTGGCTCCAATCTTTTGATTGTCATATATATATATATATATATATATATATATATATATATATATATATATATGTATATATATATATATATTGTGTGTGTGTGTGAAGATAAAAGTAGTCTTGCTGCATAGGCTTCAGATTACACAAATCGTGAGATAGAAGTCCTATAAATTATTCCGACCAATTTTATAATTTTTATCAAGTTAAGTTTCAATGAGGTTTAAATGATCCCAAATTAATATCTTACACTGAGTTAATTGAAATCCGAGACATCAGTTCCAACGATTTCTATTTTTTTAAATATAGAAATAAATAAAATATAAAGAAGTAATTTAATTATAAATCTGCAGTAATTATAATATTAATGCTAAATTTAATTAACTCTTAACGATATCCCAGATAAATCCTTCGCAGTTTTCGCTAAGTTTTATTTAATCTTTTTGCCTCAGGGCAGATGATGAAAGTTAAGATAGAAAGGGTTGCTAAAATGTAAAGAAACTGAGAGAGAACAATAAAAGAACAAGAATTAAGAAGACAGAAGATAACGATTTACGTTGCAATTAAATTTTTCAAGATATCAATTGACGAAGGCAAGAAGCCGGAAGAGAGTTCTACAAGCGAGAAGAAAATATTAGAATAGAACTTACTTATGAGACATAGCCACGAATCTCGTAGTACGCTTACATCCGTAAAATCTAGCTACAAAATTCGTCAGAATAATTGCCATAAAAATTATTATTGAAAAGACAGAAGTGAGCTGTATTTCCACGTTGGAAAAGTGTAATGACTGATAGATTTTCCTTAGGATTTTGTCAAAAATCTCAAGATATATAGCAAAAGAACGAGACAAGATGTGGCATCAATATCTGAAAAATGAACGATTGGTAGATTGTTTTAATCATTTAACCCCGAGCAAGGCGATAATACCACTAAAAAGTAAGGAGAAAAATAAGACTTTAGTGAGGAGAGAGAACAATAAAAGAACAGGATTCAAGAAGATAAAAGATTGCGCTGCATTTAAATTTTTATAGATTATAGATGGCAGTGAAGTAAGAAACCGGAAGTGAGTTTCACAGGGGAAAAGGGCAAAAAATGAAACTGTTAGAATAGAACTTACGGTTACATATAACTATTTCAATAGTAAAACCATGAGATCTTGTAGTCAATCTAGTAGTACACTTAGATTCTCGCGGACGAGGTACCAAGGAAGCGTGATCATTAGAACAACTGCCATGAAAATATTTATAGAGAAGACAGAGGTTAGTAACGTCGCGTAGGTGAGAAAGTGACTGAAGCCGCCATTAATTGATAGCCGCACCGAGTACAGGTCAAGCTCTGTAGATCCTTCTCTCTGCTTGTATTCAGGTTTTTGAACACACATGCAAATTAGCAATAGTTTTAAAAGCACTAGAACCGGGCATGCGTTTCACCTAAATTGCAAATAGCGAATCCGACCGCGCAGGCGAGTCATCGTGGCCTCTTAGCCACAAGTAAGTTGGAATTCCTTGGTCGTATTTCACCACAACAGACCTATTATATACCGTACCTATAAACACTAATCTATATGTCCCAATCGTTATAAATACGTTGGACACTATTGTAAGTGAGGGTAATATGCCACGGAGTGTAAATTTTTATGGCATGGGGCGCGTTTTGTAGGACCCTCTTGAGAGGATATGGTATTGTAGTGTATGGAGGATTGACTGGTGACGGACGAGTTTTTATGGTGAATGAGGAAATTGTAATGAGTGAATGGGTTGTGAATCAGATTAGCTAGTTATAGGATAGTTAATGTCGACCAGCCTCAACCCCTCCCCCTTTTAGGCTTTGTACCATAATTGTGTTTCGCACAATAAATGCCAATATGTCACGGGGTCTGTTAGTGACGACCTGCCTCAACCCCTCCCTATTTTGGCCTTGTGCCGTAATTGTATTTTATATACAATAAATATCAATAGGCTAAGTAGTCCACCACTAGCAGTGGTTTACCTACTTCAGGCTCCTGGCGAGTATTGTATTTTGTTTTCGTTTTGGTTACTCCTCATTCAGTAACCTTTTCTAGGTCACAAGACCATTTCGATTTTGTCGAGAATTTCGATTATATACAACAGGAGCAACAGACCAGATATGGCAGTGATATTCAATTCAAGGACGATTGATAGATTTCTAAATGTATGTGATGGATTCCGGCAAGAAAAATTGTCTGGCACAACACAGAGAATCACGACAGGCCTTGCAGTTGATTCAGTATAATCACTTCAATTCACGTCAGTGGAATATGCAATATCCTGAGTTTAGCAGCAAACGTGTTGATGGAAGACAAAAATAGTTCTCTGTAAAAGTGGTCTCCAACCATTTTTATACCATGGACTGTCTTTATGCCGGCCAACCATTCCGCTGACCGGCAGTGACACATATGTGTAATTTATGTGCATTTCGATAAGAGATGAATAATAAAAATCAAGTTATTAAAGGGAAGAAAAAGTGTATAATATTTTGGTTTGGTTTGGTTTGTTTTACGGCATGTCAACCTCAGTAGGTTATTTAATGCAAACAAAATTTTTTATTGCTGGAAATATTTTTTTCCAAAAATACATTGCTGGTAATATTTTTTCACTTCAACAATCTATTTCTGGTAATATTTCTTTCTACAAAAATCGATTTCTAGTAATATTTCTTTCTACAAAAATCTATTTTTGGTAATATTTTTTCTATAAAAATCTATAACTGGTAATAATGTATTGTTGGTAATAATTTTTTTACAAGTATTTCTTGTATTAAAAAAGTATTTAATCTTTTGGTATTAAAACCTATTTTTACACAATCCATAGTGTTTTGACCCCAGTTTAAGGGTTAACCGTAATTGGGACCCTAACAGTTGCTACCATCCCGGATCACGGTGGATCTGAGAACACCAGCTATTATAATGTGGTTCTACGCTTCTCAAAACCTCCTGATTAGAGGTCTTGCTGTCAGACGTAGTTTATGATCTTACCCAGGACGTTGGTGTAGATTATTGTCATACCCAGGACGTTATAATCTTTTGTTTCTCCTGTCTGGGGTCCAGCCCGACCACACCCTTGCGTGCTTAGTTTTCCTGAATCAATCCATATTTTACTATTATCACATCAATATCAACTGACCATAATGAAGAATCAATATAGAATCTGAAAATTAGTTGAGATTAGAAAATTAGTTGAGATTAGAAAATTAATTGAGATTAGAAAATTAGTTGAGATTAGAAAATTAATTGAGATTAGAAAATTAGTTGAGATTAGAAAATTAGTTGGGATTAGGAAATTAATTGAGATTAGAAAATTAGTTGAGATTAGAAAATTAATTGAAAATTATTACGAAGAAATAGAAATATACATTAATTATAAAATGTACTTCAGCTATGATAGATAGTATTGAGAAGATGAATTTTGAATATTTAAACAAATCATCAGTATTTATTATCTAATTTTAAACAAATCAATTATTCCTTTGCGGCCCGATATCAAATGATCCACGGACAGGTGCCGGTCCGCGGCACAGTGGTTGGGGACCTATGCCCTGTAAGATAGACTTATGCATGAACAATACAACAGGAAATACATTAAAATCTTCTCGGTGGTTCCATTCTGATACATTAATGATGCCTGTTGATGTTTAATATAATAATATTCAAGATAATATTACTCTTATTAATGGCCGAAAATGGCCGAGTGGTTAGAACGTTCGCATTCTGATAATGAAACCCGGGTTCGAATCTCACCATGGTCGATTTGTCAGGAATGAGACTTTCTGAAGGGGTCGATCCCAGCGTGCGTCACCTTTGGAAAGTGCCTGAAAACCGTATCACGGTTGTGAGTGAAATTGGGTAGGTAGACGGAAGCCTTGGGTGCCGTTGATAGCTGTGTTAGCAAGAAGTCACAAGTCATCGTGGCGGAGGGCTTGAGCATGCTTGTTCAAATTGTTGATGACGCTGGATAACACGCTCTTTCCCAGAAACTGTTACTAAGGTCTGCTTAGTTGCAGTATAAACCACGGCTCTGTGGGTGTTGAATAAACATAAATGCAATAGAGATTGACTAGACAGGTATTCTAGGATACGAGTGGCCAGCTACATACATATACCTCTGATAGTCGCTATTTGTCGTGGTGGAGAGGTTTGCATGTTTCCAATGAAAAGCTTGTCGCGCCACCTTGGCAGCAATGTTGAAGACGAGGACCCAGGCTAAGCGCGACCAAACAGTGGATTCACTCGATATATGCTGCAGAGGAAGTTGATGAAATCGAGTGTGTGGGTCATTTCCTGGCAAGTTGAGGTGTGTGGGTCATTTCCTGGCAAGTTGAGGTCCACCTTAAACAAAATCACGCCATCGGCACTTTCTTCTACTCTGATTTTCTTTCATCTCCAACCAAATCTTGCAAAGCCAAACAGCGATAGGTAATGGATGACGAGAGCGGGTTTTGTGAAACTGAAAACTTTTAGTCCCAAACCTGCATGTTGGCTTCGAATTTAGTCATCAGCACTATCATGATAAAGGAAGCGAACTGCAGAGAACAAATTAAATTCTGGGGGGCATGAGATGACATACTTCCATTGACTGATTGCAGAAAAGTAAGGCAGAACAGTAGAAACACTTAAAAATAAAAATCAAGCAGAAAAACTGCTTAACAAACATACCCAAAGAATACGTATCACGTGACCACCGAGATGAGAGCTTGTACTTGATTACCACAGGTGGAGATTACATGGTGGAAAGAATCTGATGTTAAAAATTCCGAAAATTATAACGAATCCAGGTTGTTGGTTGATTCGTTTTCTTGGCTTATAAAACCCATTGCAGTTTATTTAAAGCCAGAAAATATTTGAGCGGGGAGATAATAATGGCCTAGTGATACAAGTCTTATTAATTACTCCATAGCTGGAGGAGTTGGAACTGGAGTCTCCGATTAACAATTTCGAGCCATTATAGATCTGTTTATGATAAAAACTTTTTTGTATTTAAATCTAATACTGCGCGAAATGGAAAACATATGAATTAAGTTTTTTTTTTGTTTTTGTTTTTGTTTTTGTTTTTAATGCAACATCCCTTCAAGACGTCGTCGATTTTATTTACCTGACCGCCCACTAAGGTAAGCTATGACAACGTATTTCTTTCAAGTGGTGTTCCTATACACCTAGATATGAGTCAAGGACAAAAATTAGACAGTCCCCGCGACTGATGTCACGCTGTTGTTGATATTACACCGACCCAGACTCTCTTATTGCAATGAGAAAGATGTTGCCCTGCTGCAGGTTTGAAAGCACCAATACCGGAAATTTCTAGGACTCAAAATGAGGAAAGTGGGCTTAGAAAATTTGACACTCACAGGACATATTGATTCAAGATGGACAGAGGAAAAGAACGCATAACGTACCTACCAAGCTTCAGTAAATGGATGCTAGAACAGGATTTAAGAGAAATAACAAAAAGAAAAATTATTAAAAGCTACAGAGAACAGGAAATTGTGGAGAGCCATGATCATCAACGCCTTGAAAGATCACGGCACATACTAAATAAAGATTGACATTCACGTGTTGGTCTAATCAGCCACTTGAAAACTCGTTCCCCATGAAGGGATCCTGTAGACTTCATCTGAAAAGACGATTCATAATAGCACCGCCGAACACTTAACACTTTACCTGTCATGCGTACATATGTGAAGAAAATGATATGTGATTTCTACGTTCGTTAATCGTATGTGGTACACACTAGGCATGATTTTAAAAGACATTTAAAACTAAGGATGCTTAAGAAAAGAGTCTACTATTGAGCAGGACGTGTGAGGAAAAGCTTAAACTAATATTTTGGGCACCATCTATGACCACAGGGCGCTTGACTGATAACGTAAGGTCTCAAATGAAATACATTATTCTATTTTATTGAAATGATTATAACCTTTGCATTATATGTGATGCACAGAGCAAAGTGTAAATAACTTATGATTTGTAAGTTCTGTGCATCACATGTGATGCACTGGTTTTTATTATGTGAAACACTATATATCATATACACTATATATATATATCATATACACTATATATATATCATATACACTATATATATATATATATATATCATATACACTATATATATTATTTGCCAAATAAGCTGAGTTACCTTGCAATGGTTATAAATCTGAAAACAAGCATAAACCTTTGGATAGTACACACAAAAATAGCCTGGACAGGCAAAGGGTTAAGATAATTTTCAGAGATTAAGTTTGATCTAAAATAGACTATATTAATGTGTTCAGAAAGTCGTCATGATTTTATAGAAAGGATATAAAAGCAAATGTGACTGACATTTATTTCAAGATTATTTATCAACTTTTCAACTCCATATTTAAAGAAATCTCTACTCCTGTTTAAAAGAACGAGGAAGACTGTGAACCTGCAATAGGCGAACTTATCTATTCATATTGAGGAGGAACAAATTGATAAATAATTAGCAAATACAATTTCAAAGTTCAGACGGACACGTTAGAAGTATAGAGTTTCAATAAACTTTAGAGGGGTCCGAAAACCCACTCCTAAACAGCAAATAAGGGATAAACCCCTACTCCTGTTCAAAACACCAGTTAGAAGTGTGAACCAGACAATAGGCGAACCTATCTACTCCAATTAGAAATCTATATAATAAATGCGAATGTCAATGTGTCACTGTGTCACACTTTTTCAAATTTACTCCTAGAGGCCGCGGCCCAAGGTTGGTGCAAAAATAATGACGTAATAATGTCGTTTTTTGACGTTAAAAAATACTTCAAAAAACGACATTATTACTTCATTATTTTGCACTAAACTAATATTTTGGAATCAGGCCGACTTCTTGGGAAAATTAAAAACATTCCAGGCCGGATCCGGACCTGCAATATTAAAATTTTGGATTCCTAAGTTTTCGTTACTGCGATTCTTTTCTGCATTTTTTAAGTGTTTTTTTGCGACGAATTTTTTGTAAGATAACAGTTTTTATAATTTGGAAATAATCAAAATTAATTGTGAAATCCAGCGAAAAGTCATCCACGAAGTAAAACTATTTGTTTGTACGGAAAGTAAGGATCTAAGTACATCAAATTGTCTTTAAATTAAGTAGCGGCAGAAGAATTATCGTTGAACTTTTAAAAAGTAAGCTTAAATAGTAATGTTGTGCTTAAATGCAGAGATTAATTTTGAGTTCTTCTGTAGTTTATTGTTGCCTATCGCATCGACTCCTCCGTATCTATTGCGATGAAGGTGCAATCAAGAGTCCTTCGCAGGAGCTAGCTTAAATACAGGCCGATAGGGCGGTTCTTAAGCTAGTAAATAATATGAATAAAATCTCAGAGTCCAGGTGGAAACGTTAGAAGTATAGAGTTAAATTAGACTCTAGAAGGAACCGGAAACAATCCTAAACAGAGAACAAGGTATAAACCTCTATCTCTCTTCAAATGGATCATGTGACGTGTGAACTGATTGATAAACGAACCTATATACACATATTGAGGGAAAATAAAAAAATAAATAGTAAGTAAAATTACAAAGTTTTAGGAATTGTCAGTATAATGCGACTCACATAAAGAGGTGAGGGTGGAAGAGTCTTTTATATTATTTTATGGTTGGAATAAACTTCTTATATTCCTGCCTCGGTAGGGTTGGGAAGTCAATCAGCCAAGAAATATATTCTTATCAAGTTATATTGTAGTACTTTTAGGCATTTCCCTCTCTCTCTCTCTCTCTCTCTCTTGCCTCCACTCTCCCGCTTTTTCTCTCTCTCAAACCCTCTCTGAATCTAAGTACACAAAAGACACTCTCTAACAAATTCGTCAGTCACCGAAATTACAAGTAAGACTACAAATACAATAAATGCAGCTGTCTGTGGACAAATATTATAAAATTAATTACAAATTACAAATTCAGTGAAGTTAAAGCAAATTCAGTTGCATAAAAAGGTATAATAATAATAATAATAATAATAATAATAATAATAATAATAATAATAATAATTATAATAATAATAATATATTATCATAAAAAAGAAATTCAGGAAGTTTATTCTTATTGATATAGCGGTACCATCTGAGAGAAACACCTCAATGAAAATTATCGAGAACTTGTCCAAATACAAGGACCTGGAGATCGAGATTAACAGGATTTGGGGAATGAAGACTGAGACTGTACCAATAGTAATCGGAGCACTGGGAGAACAGGAATAGACGAGTTTATTAACAGTGTCACAAGTAACATCAACATACAAGTTGCCCTGAAAATCAGTCAACTAGGAACATCCCATATACTAAGAAAAATGCTATCAGTTAGATGACAATTCTCCTATAGGGCATAAGAACCATAGTTTGGACCCGGCTCTCCAGGATACAACGCAGGAAAAAATAACATACTCAAATAATAATAATAATAAGAAGAAGAAGAAGAAGAAGAAGAAGAAGAAGAAGAAGAACAACAACAACAACAACAACAATAACAACAACGACAAAAGTCAAAGAAGAAAAATATTTACACTATTTACATTGTTTGCACTGTTGTCCTCGTCTTTATTGCCATATTTACGACGTTTCGGCCGTTTTACGCTTAGTCCTTCTTTAGGAGATATGCGTTAGAATTTCGAACTGAAATTTGTATTTGGTCCACCGGAGTAGATTGTTCTAGTTCTACGTGCCATGCCTTTTCTGGATACCTCAATTTCAATTATTTCCCTTTAGTAATTCAACTCCCCAAGTTTGTTTTTTTTTCACCTCTAATGTTAATTATAAGAAAGCCTTCCATTCAAAATTCCAGCGTATATCACTTGAAATAAAGGGTTTGGTATAGCGTATATGCTACGAAGAAGGCGCAAACGTACAACGGCCGAAATGTAGTTATTATGGCAATAAAGATGAGGACAACAATCTGAACAATGTAAATAGAGTAAATATTTACAGTACCTCATCTCAGAAATATAGACAAAAAGAGAAAATTATATATCTAGAACAAACATTTTAAATCAGTGATTTCAAAAGTTAAACAGGCCTTGCATATAAAAACCCTTTGGGATCACAAACTTCAATGGTCAAATGTTAAGGGTTTTCGGTTTTCCCCCAATAAAATATTTGAAAAACTGTTTTCAACTTTCCTATAAATGCTTTCATGGTAATTGCTCTGTGTAAAATTGTAATTGTGTAATTTTTCCTCTATGGTACCTAAGCTTTATGAATTTAAACGCAGTACTTGATTGGTGGCAAAATGCCATCATTTTACAGTTTATTGATCATCTCGCTAAGCAAGGCAATAAAGCCAATAAGACGCGAGGGGGTTACTGAGTTTAAAAAAATATAAGAAAAATTAAAACAATATTAAGGATAGAGAACAATAAAAGAACAGGGATTAAGACGATAGAAGATAACGATTGACATTGCATAAATGTAACCGCCCTCTGCATCATAGTGGCTTTACTGACTTGCTTAGCGGGGAACGATTAAAACATGGAAGAATATTGTAACATTTATGAAATGTTCTAGAGATCGAAACAAATAAAGATCTTTCTGTGGGTGTTAAATCTGGTGAATGTGGAGGGTGTGCAAGAACTTTCCATAATAACAAGCTTATTTCTCTAACATTTTTTCAGGAAAATAACACATTTTATTCCAAAAGCAGGAATACTTTTAACGCAATGGTTCATTTACCCGACAAATTTGTTGGCCAGAGACATCTGCAGTGAAGGTTCTTTTATGTTCCAGTAATTCATCATAGACGACAAGGTCTTCTGTGGATGGAGTCCTGGATTTGATGTTGGTACTTATTTCTCATTTTGTGATAACCACTGTATTTGTTTTTGTTTTTTTTTGATACATGCAAAACCCATTTTTCTTAACTGTAAGAACTCATCCAGGGTATGACGACAAACTACATCCGGCAGCAAGGTTTCTGATCGGCACGTTTTAAGGGGGGTGGAACGACCCCTTAATTTTTGTTGTTCCCAGGTTCACCTTGTCCTGAGGTGGTAGCACCTGTTAGGGACCCAGCTATAGTTAACCCCCAAAATTGGGTCAAAACACTAAGAAATTATAAAAATACATTTTTATAGTAAAAATAACAGCAATATATTTTCATTGTAAAAATAATTACCAGCAATACATTTTTGTAAAAAAATAATAGCAATACATTTTTGTAAAAAGATAAATATTAAATGTTTTGAAAAAAATTTTACCGGCAATATATTTTTGGAAAAAAATAATATCAGCAATAAAATTATGTAAAATAAAATATTATCAGCAATCAATTTTTGAAAAACAAATCTTACAAGGAATAATTTTTTGGGGAAAAATATATTACCAGCAATACATTTTTATAAAATAAAATATTACCATGCATTTTTGGGAAAAAAATATTACCAACAATACATTTTTGGAAAACAAATTACTAATTCTCCCAAGGAAATTAAGTTTCGTTATGATATATATATATATATATATATATATATATATATATATATATATATATATATATATATATATATATATATATATATATATATATATATATATATATATATTATACTTATATAGGTACCTCTACGAAATCGCTAAAAAAAGAGCATAGTCTGATGAAAAAGACGCCAAACTTTATGAAAACAAAATTTTATCGTCTAAATGCTTATGTTTTTATGAAGAGGATAGACCAAATTTTTTTTTAATTATTTTTCAAAATTTTTTCCATCTTTTTAGAATATTCTAAATTTTGATTTAAAAACTTTGTTTATCTTTGTTGCAACAAGGGGTAGTAAATAACATAGATAATTTTTGCGCGTTTTTTTTGTATTTACACACATTAATTTTGAAAATCTTGTAAAAATAAAAATAATTGTCAGATGTTAATGAAACTTTCAGAAACTATTCACAGATGATCGAAATTATTATAAATATGTTGTTTTTTATAAAAGTCATGGCAGAAATATTTTTTTTCATTTTTATTAACACCCCATAACTAATTTTATGAAAAACTCTAGAAATTAGATCTTGCCGCCCCCTACAAATTGCAATAGTTAAAAGCACAAGGCTTTGAAGAATGCAAATCATGTATTTTTTTTTTTTAATTGTGGCCAACGTACCTGAAAATCAGCTCTGAATTGTAACATACAAAACTCAATAAAACAAATATATTATTTAATTTCAAATGCTTTTATTTGCTTCTATTTGTTTTTATGAATATGGACAATATTTTCTGAAAGCAAAAAATTTTTTCAATGAAAATTGAATTTTTAATACAATTATTTGTTATTATTTTTAATTATAATAGATTTTTACATTAAGTATTTAAAAATATTATAAAATTAGTTAAAAGCAGTGCCAAGCTTTCAATTGTGTCCAGATGAGACAGCCATTGTCTAGCGCTTTGAAAATTGTATCGTTTGGACCAATCGGATTAGCCAACGTAATTAAAAATGTAACTTTTATGCTTATAATAGAGCGTTAATTATAAAGTACGGAAGATCAACCAGGATACAATTTAGTTGCATTATTTGAGTTCAGCATTGTTCTCCGCTCTTAAGGCCTTTACTTTTGCGAAACACGTATGGAGAAATAAAATTATATATAAAATTATAGTATTTTATGTACACTTCTGATAAAAATTCATAAGGTACGTATAAATAATAGATACCTCTTTCTTATGAAATTTAATCTCACTCTTAACAGTCTTATTTTTTAATT
Source organism: Acanthosepion lycidas (assembly GCA_963932145.1). NCBI lineage: Eukaryota > Metazoa > Mollusca > Cephalopoda > Sepiida > Sepiidae > Acanthosepion > Acanthosepion lycidas. The sequence goes on along the minus strand of OZ010574.1, from coordinate 18,987,739 downwards.
TCTTTATATTTTCCATAAAGCATCGTAAACGTAAAGATGAAAGCTAAGTACAAAAAAAAAAAAAATGAAAAATTAGAGCGCTGAAATTTTTTCTTAAAAGTAACGAGGTAAATAATTTGTTCATTTAAATCTAAATAATTTCACTTCCTTCCATCCGTAGAAAGAATTATCCTCCCGTAAGTTATCTAAACGTCATAAATCATAGCTGTCAACAGCTGTCAACAGCTGTCAACGAGGCGAAAGGTTATGACCTGCTTTGTTTTATTTTCAAATTACAGTTTTTCGGCGCAGAAGCTAAGTTAAGCTTGGTTCAAAATATTTTAAATAAACATTATAATTTCTGATTTTATAAAAATCAATTTTGAAAAAATGATAATTGATTTTTAAAAGAATATCAAAGTCAGATTTTCATCTTTTTAACAAATGATTGAAAATGATTGAAAATGATTGATTATCTGTCCTTTTTTGGTGACAAAAAAAAAACAAAATTTGTAACGAAAATTTCGGACGTGCTAGGAACGATTAAAAAATGTAAAAAGATACCCCCAAAATACTTTGATCTTTCCTCTTTAATAATAATATGAACATTAGACGATAAAAAATTGTTTTCGTCAAGTTCGGCGTCTTTTTCATCATGCTATCTCTGTTTGTTTACATTTTCGTGGAGGTACCTATATAGTAGCCGTTTCCTAATATTAGTCAAAATTGTCAAAAAGCGACATTATTACGTCATTATTTTTGCACCAACCTAATAGTAACATTTATATTCCAGACTATAGATATAGTACACCGGTCGACATTTTTTCCTACCCAAATCTTGTTGGGCAATGGGCACATGTTTCTTGGCTATTTTTCACGCTGAATCGGAAAATCAATTCCATAAGGAGTTGACATGCCGCTAAACAAACAAAACAAAAACAAACCTATAAGAATGTGATGCGAAAACGTAAGGTTGGCATTCCTGATTAAAACACTGCTGCAGATGATGAAACGTTCTCTTCTCTGGATCTCAAGTGAAAACTGATTAGGAACCCAAATTCTCTTTTTGAAAGTTTTCTTAATTCAACTCCGAAACACACTGATATGCTGTCACTTAAACGAGATGATAAATTAATCCGAGATTTAGCTCCCTACAATTCAATTTTGGTTCCGCCTTCATTGCTTGACTCATAATTTACAGTGGTGAAATACGGTATTAATTTCTTAACAACTTAATATTTTACGATAATGAAGAAGAACGAAAAACAGAATGTGACGTCAACATTTTACTCTTTGCTGGTGGGCAAAAAAAAAAGTTAAACGTATTTGGTTTTAAAACGCTTTGATAAATTGTTTGACGGTAACATAATATGAAAATTAAAACCAGCAGTTAGGCTATTTTTTTTTTAATCATTTAAATTTATATTATTTCCGAAAAGCAGTAGTTTTTTTTTTGTGTGTGTGTGGTGTGTGTGTGTGTGTGTGTGTGTGTGTGGCACTCGTCAGGAATATTCTGATGCATTTTAATTGTAGAAAGATGCAATTTCAGATTTTCAATTTGTCTGATGTCTCATCCAATTTATTCAACCTCAGGACACACACTGGACATATTTTGGATGTCGCATTTGGATTGGAGAGTTTTAGGATTTGTGACTTCATCAGATGATTTTGATTAAATGTGGCATCAATGAAAGAGTAGGAGAGGAAGATGAAGTAAAAGAACAAGAGGATAAAGGTTAAGGAGAAAAAGAGGAGAAGAAATGAGACATGAAGAATGGGAATAATGAGAAGAGAGGGTGGAAAGAGAAGAAAACAGAAGAGATATAATAAAAAAAAAGACGCCGAAGAAAAAAGGAGGAAAAGAGAAGAGAGAGAAAGAGAGGAGGCAAACAAGAAGGAAGAATAGTTACAGGTGTATCGGAAGGAAGAATACAGCAAGAGAAAGACTAAACAAAAGAAAATGAGTGAAAATGTAATGAAAAGAAAGAAAGAACATTTTGGAAAATGGGATTAAATTTCAAAGAAACGCTACAAGAGAAATTTAGCGCATGTTATTGTCAGTAGAGATGTACTGAAAATAAGGAAACTACATTCTTAAAAGATATGACTTAAAGCAACTGTTTATGATAGAATGAGTGCAGTTTCATCTTAAATGTAAATCGTCAAGCCTCGCCTGAAACAGACTCTGGCATCTGGGGGTTGACTTCAATGTCCACTTTTATATTTACACTAGCCGAATTACCCGCGCCTTGCTGCATGTCACACATGTTTTTTGCAAGAAAATGATGATTGATTTTAAGTCATCATAATAATTTGTGGAGAAAAATGATCTTGCCGAATGATCTTGCCATCTTCTGGCTTTCTCCTTATATATTTTGGATAGGAGCCATCCCTTTGTTCAAATTTAAATTTAATTTAAATCAAAGGGGAAATTTTCAGTGGGGGGTACGCAAATAAAGCTTGATCTTACCCTTTTGATATGTATTTGATGCAATGAACTGATGAGCAGATTTCAGCATTGATATGACAGTTGAATTGTCGCAACAAATATGTATTGTAATGCACTACCCACTGATTGGTCATTACTTGCACAAATTGACGTCCATATTGTCTCATTTTCATCTTGCCGATGTAACCTCCTTCTTCTGGCTTTCTCCTTCTATATTTTGGATAGGAGTCACTCCTTGTTCAAATTTAGATTGAATTTGAATGAAATGGAAAGAAATTACAGTGGGGGTACCTCCCATCAGGGGGACCCTTTGATCAAAATGAAATATACTTATCCAATCACCCTACTATAAGTATAACATATATATATATATATATATATATATATATATATATATATATATAATACTTATAGTAGCCTTTTCCTAACAGTAACACTTACATTCCAGACTATATATATGTATATTACACCGGTCGACCCAACTCCTGTTGGGCAATGGGCAGGCACATATTTCTAGGCTATTTTTCACGCTGAATCGGAAAATCAAGTCCATTTTTTCACATCACTTTTTCTCAGTATAGATAATTTCTATTTTTCTTAAAATAGGCCAAAACACCCATTTAACTGATATGCCAGGGCCAAGTAGAACTAACCTGAAACGTTTTCAGGTTAGAATAACTTATCATAAAAGAAAAAGTATCCCAATAATGCATTTTTAGTTCAGCAAAAAGTTTTCAGAAAAATCTCACACAAAATTAAATTAAAGGAAACATGTGTCATCAATCTTTGAATCAAAAGAAAGAAGATACAGAAGAATGAAAAATACGTTCGTTTTTCTCCATCCAAATGTATTTCTTCTGTTTTCTTCTTGGAAACTCTATGGGGCTTTTGAAAAGTTTGATCTCTTTTGATTCTCCAACAGAGATAAATCAGCCATCATGTTAACATCCCATCTACTTTTGTATCTTTCCTCCATTACCTTGATATCATGCTGAAACATTTTTCCCTGTTCATCACTATAATCACCAAGATTATAAGGAAATTGATCGAGAAAGTGAATCTTGTTTAAAGGACCTGGTCAGACAAAATGTTGGAGGTGATGGGCATAGGTATTGAAAGTGCCTAGTTGACTATTCCTATCTGCGGTTTGGTGGTTATTTTAAGCGCTGATAAAGAAATTTCTAATCTTACTGGTCTCAAAAACACTTATCTAACACCCTAACAGGCCTCATTTATTTTGTTCCAACGCATGTTATACAGAGACTGCATGACAATACCTGACCTCCGTAATTTCAAGTGATATGATAAAATCTTATGACGGTTTCAGGCTTAAAGTGAAAACTACTAATAAAAACTAAAATGGCTGTTCTTGAATGACTTCTAAAGAGCTTCTATAAAGTAGAGAAGAAACACAAATCACAAGCTCAGAACATTTAGGGTACAAGAACATTTTCCAATGAGATATCTCTCATAAAATCAAGTATTTTCAGGTCAGCTTATGTGAAAATAGCCTAGAAATAATTTTGAAAGTTATTTGGATACTTTTTCTTGAATGATAAATCATTTTAACATGAAACGAAATGTTCCAACTATGTCACTCACATATTTAAGCCGTGGCATAATCCCTGTGAAATAGGTATTTGGGCCTATTTTAAGCAAAAGAGAAATTTGTACACTTTGGTTACTGACGAAATTTTATTGTTTATTAGTACTTTACTTAGCTTTTGGAAGGCGTCTTTCTCTATGCCAATGCGCCTTCGAAATTCGATGTTGCAATTTCTGTCGTCTGTTAAAACACTTCCTAGATATTTAAATGTTTGTAATTGTTTGGTTTTGGTGTCTCCATTTCATAGATTTCTTGAATTCTTACTATGAATCCCTTTCTTCTTGCTTTTCTTTTCTACTTTCTGTCAGTGTTATTTCAGTTTCCTTTCTTTGTCTACTATCAACACTGTGTCATCTGCATATAATATGTTGCTAATATTGTGGACGCCATAATGAATCCTGGTAGAGGTTCTAATTCTATCAAGACTGTCTCATTGTAAAGAGTGAATAAGTGCACTGAGAAGACACATCGTTGTCTTACACACTTTTCTGTATTTGTATATTTACTCAATTCATTTTCTATCCGTATATAGGGACTTTGCTGTCAGTATAAGTCCTGCATTATTCTAATGTCTGAGCCAAATAGTTCAAGCTTACTTTGTAGTTCAAGCAGTTCTTTCTGACGTAATTTATGAAACTCTTTTTGTAACATATAAAAAGTAGTTATACGTCCTTTTGTATTTGTATTGCTCTTTCTGCTATCATTCTGAACATAATTATTGCCTTTCTTGTTCGAGTGTATTTAACGAAATTGCATAGCTCTTGTCCTATTTCAAGTCTCATTCTGCTGTTCCTCACAATTCGAATGATAATTTTTGTTATGTCGCTCCTTCGGCTAATTTTTTATAGCGTTCACATTCGATTGCACCTAACTTCTTAGGCAGCGCGATGAAAATGGTTCTATTTATATATTCAGGTTTATCACCACTGCCATATATTTTATTTATTATGTCTTTATTTCTTTAATTTTTTCTCCACAAGCAAGGCAATAAAGCCACCAATATGCAAGGGGTTATGGTATGTTAGAGAATATCAGAAAAAATAGTTACGGTAGTTTGATTTCGTTTAGTGGCATATCAACGTCTATGTTTTATTTAATGTTGAATCTAAATATTTTGAACACATTTTTATGACTTAAACTCATTGTATTTTGAACGTAATTGTATGACTTCAACCAAAGATAATATATATTGTTGCTCAATTTGCTATCAAATATATTGTTGGTAATTTTTTTATATATAAATGTATTGTGGGTATTTTTATTATAAAAATTTATTTTTATACTTCCACAGTGTTTTGTTTTTCTTTGAGGGTTCACTATTTGTCCATAGCTTGGACCCTAACAGGTGCTACCATCCACCGATCAGGATGGACCTGAGAACAACAGCAATTAAATGTGGTTCCACACTCCTCAAAACCTCCAATCGCCCAATCTGATTCCTTGCTGCCGGATGTAGTTTAAGGTTAGAGAACAATAAAAGAACAAGACTTAAGAATACTGAAGATAACGAGTGACATTGCAGTTAAATTTTTGAAGATCCAAGTTGCCTGGGAAGCAAGAAGCCGGGAGAGAGTTCGGCAAGAGAGAAGTGCCATAGAAGAAATTGTTAGCATAGAATTTACGCTTACATGTAGCTATTTCAACTAGAGAATGATGAGACCTTGTCGCCAATCTAGTCCTGCGCTTAAATTCATAAATTATAGGTACCATAGAGGAAAATCCATGAGAACAATTACCATGAAAGTATTTATAAAAAAGGCATAGGGAAGTTACGTTACGGCGGTTGGAAACTGACTGTAGCCGAGATGCCAGGTCAGAATCAATAAAATTGAGGTTTTTATTTTTATCTTATTTTGGATTTTATCAAGAATCTCTAAATATATAGCAGTAGCACCAGATGTGGTAGCAATATTCAAAGCAAGGACGAATGGTAGACTTTAAATATGTAAGATAGATTCTGGCGTGAAAAATTGTCTAGCACGATACAGTGAACCAACTTTCATAGCTGAAGTCCTAGCAGTTGATTCGATATAATCTTTCTATCAGAGGAAAACATTAGTCTGAAAAAGTGCAATGAGTCACTCTCCTGGAGTTTAGCATCAGTCATGCTGATGAAAGATAAAAAGACGATTTAAAATGACCATTTTCGTTTTTAGAGGCATTAAGATTAACAAACCATTCCTTTCCCCAGATAATAACAGATCGAAGGTCATTTTTCATATCAGCTGCCAATTTGAGCCTAGCGAACCCATCAGACTTACCATTAAGACAGGAGTAAATATTTGCGTCATCAGCATAGATACAGAAATTGAGAACTGATGACATCAGGAAAAACATTTATGGAAATTTGAAACAACGTAGATCCATGGATATAGACCTGGGGAACACCTGCATTGATGCAAAAAGATCTAGAAGAGTGGCCATACAAGATCTCTTTCATTTCGCGATTTAATGAGAAAGACTGATCAGTTTAAAATTTCAACCAGAAACACCATAATTACTCAACTAATAAAAAAAAGACCAGTATGCAAAATCATGTCAAATGCACTCGAGATACCTAAAGCAACAGTTCGTGCTTCATTCTTGTCAAAAGCTTGATAGACTTTCAACAATAATCGTTAACACATCAGCGAAAGCTATATTGCTTATCTGAAAGAAGACTCTACAAGGAAAGATGCCTAACCAATTCAGAGTTAATTAGAGACTCTAGTACTTTGCTAGAAAAAGGTAGAATAGAAACCCATAGTTAGAAGAACCAGACAATTCGCCTGAGTTCTTAAAAAATGCAACCACAAAAGAGGATATGCAACAAGTAGGAAAGCGAGAAACAACAAGACACTTTTGTACAGTTTAGAGAGAACATGAGACAGTTCAGAAACGCGACTTATCAATGAGCATTGCAGGGATAAAATCAAGCCCACATGCTTTTTAAGGATCCAGATAAGAAATGATAGCAGAAATCATGGATATGGTTATATGCATATCATTCAATAGAGACTCCCTTCTAAGTGAAAAGTTAGGCAATGATATTCCAGATGAGTCAAGTGTAGAATTTGAAGAGAATTCACGCGCAAAACATTTTGCTTTATTGGCAGATGTTAATGCCTCAACATGGGTGAAGTGAGGGGGTATAGAAGACTTACTCTTATTTAGCATACTATTACAGAAGCGCCAGTAGTTTCGTGAACCAACTTGTTAGAGGCTATACAGTGCTTCATTCTAGCAGCAAGACTTAGACTCTTTCAGAACACGTTTACATTTGTTCCAAGCAGACAAATTTAGACGTCTGTTGTGATCGGAATTATCATGCTGGTGCACCCGGAAAAAAGTGATCCTTGTAGGCTATTGCAGCTAAACAGGTCGGTGTTAACCAAGGAAACGTTTTGGTTTCAACTGGTATTTGCAAGAAGGTAGAAAAGGCTTCAGTGCCGGTTTTAACACATGAAGAAACAGCTATGGCACAATGCTCAATAGGGAGGTAAAGAATATCATTCCAAGGGGCGTCTTGAATAAAGTGACGAAATAAATCTCAATCGGTACATTGGTATCATAAAGAAGTCTGGTGAATAGGAAATTTTTGTCTAATAGACGAGTCAAAATAAGTATTAGGTTGGTGCAAAAATAATGACGTAATAATGTCGTTTTTTGACGTATTTTTAACGTCAAAAACGACATTATTACGTCATTATTTTTGCACCAATCTAATATCAACAGATACTACAGCGTGATCCGAATTGCCAATAAGACAAAGTTGTGATGCTCTGCAAGAACCAAGAGAGGAGATAAGGAACAAATCAAGTAAAGAAGAATGCTGATCAGATTTCTTAGGGAAATTTTGTCAATGCCGAAATTATCTATTCAATCTGAATTTGCTATTTTGTTCCTGGTAAATTTGTCCAGTGCTAATTTTACTTCAGGCTTCGATAGTTTTGTGTATAGCGTGTTTTCCTCTTTCGCCGTGGAAGAGTTCTCCGATGCTTTCGTTCCAGCGTTGAAGCATTCTTTATCAACTTTCAGTCTTTTGATATAATATATGAGCACTTCTTTTGGACTGTTATTCCTCTTTTTCCCTTATGCCTTATCTGTGATGCTCTTTCATTCTACTTCTACACTTCGTTGAGCCATTCTTCATTTGCTTGCCTGCATTTGTTTTTCGTCGCTTTATGCAATCTCCTATATTCGGTACTAAACAGGAAACAAGGGGTGAACAAAAGTAGAACTTTATCTCCTGTTTCCGGCTTAGGATTGGATTTTCGGTTCCTATCGCCCGGTTCACACTTCTCCTGTGTCTTTTAAACACATTAATCCCTTGTTTCCTCTTTAGGATCGGGTTTCCGGTTGACTCTAAAAAATCTTTTTATTCTCTTACAATTCCAGTAACCTCTCGTGCTTTAGTCGCATTGTTGTTTTCCTTGGGGCGAATTTATTTAAAAAAAATCTATAATTTAACACTGTTTGTTGTCTCGTTTACAACATGTGGGGAATTTTATCTGTCATCCACTTGTTTTTGCCTAGTTTTCTTTGGGATGATCTCGTTTCCTGATGTTACTAAACATTCTCTTAATTTAATCCACTTGGATTTTTTATTCTCATTTTCTTTTTTGAATTTGCATTTATCACTACCAGTATATATATTCATCTCAAATATGGGTTATTCAGCAGTCTGGCGTATTACAATTTGTCACTCTAATTTAATATATAACTTGAAGGTGATCACTCCTGCAGTCGGCACTTTGTTATTTTTCACAGTGTAAAACTGCGTTCCGGAACATCTTATTAATCGTCGTCATGTAGTCGATTTGGTTCTTCGTTTCTCCCCCTGCAGTTCTTAATGTCTATAAATCTTTAGGGTATTCTTGAAACCATCTGGCCGTTCGCCATGCAACACTGGACCCATTCATTTCTACGTTCATCACAGTAAGATTTTAAATGCTTTCTTACGGCTGTGTATTTTCAAACTGCACATAAACTTTTAGTGCCAAAATTCTATCAGTCACTGCTGTGTTATTATTAAACCGGATGTAGTACTTGCTATTGTTCAATATCGTATCACAGAGATTATCTTGATTGATTTGTTTGTTTTTTTTTTATGGTTTATCAACTATTTGCGAGTTATTTAAAGCCGAATCATACATCTGATTGTAATAACAGTACAGATTCTCGAGTGAATATCACACTAATTTTTTGAGAATAAAAATGATTTTTTTTTATGATACACGTCCTACTCTTAAACTCATAGGTGTCAGGAGGAAATTATTCATACCTCTACGAAGGGAATATCAAACTAAGCTCTCGAATTTCTCATGCCGTGTCGCTGTCCATTACATCACGAGCACCGCTACCTAACACAGAGGGCTAGCACTAAGCATGTTTATATGCTAAAACAATAAATTTTCCAACATTTAAATAAGTTTCTAGTTCCACTATTAGCGACGCTATGTGATACAGAACTTTTATTAATAAATCAACCGGGCAGAAATATACACGAAAATCTAACGAAAATTTAACCATTTCAATTTCTTCATTGTGATCATTCCTAATTGTCATAATTATCCTTTATTTTTTTCGACTAAACATCCAACTACCATTTTCTAATCCCTGTTGCAATCATTTTTGCTAATTCTCCATAAAACACATTATAACGTGACTGAAAAGCCTGTTTACATGCGCACTATTTATGACCTCTTTACCATGATCGATCATCATCCTGCCGCGTTTGAAAGAAGTTCACGCAAATAAAATTATACAAATCTATCCATCCATATATATATATATATATATATATATATATATATATATATATATGATTGCCAGGGAATCGGAAATAGCTTTACAAACAACAATGAAACCGTAAACCATGTAACATGATGCATACAGCGAGAAATGCTAAATTTACCCTACTGAGACTTGTCCCATATTCAAACAAGTATTTTAGACCCCAGGAAAGAAAAGGAAAAAATTAAAATGTAAAAAACGGTGATAAAATCTTTAAAAGTCTAATTCATCATTTTTCATTCTATTTTATGGTTTAATAATTTTCTCTTCTTTTCTCCTTTTAAAAATCTTCTTGCTTCTTTCGTGTGAAATTTAAGAAATTCTTTTTGACACTTTAATTTTTTTATTTGTAACTTTTATTTTTTTTTATCTTTTTGTTTCTTCTTTTCTTTCTATCATTGTCTTATTTCATTTTTATAGTTTTCTTCCTTTTTTTATTTCATTTTTTTTTTCTTTCTTCCTTTTCCGTTCTCTTCATTTTCACATTTTCGTTTTTATTATTGTTTTCCTCAACGTCATTTTCATTGGGCTTTTTTTTATTTTCTTTTTCTAGTCTCTTTTCCTTTTACTTTTTCCTTTTCTTTTTCCGGCTTTTTCTCTTTCTTTTTCCGGCTTTTTCTCTTTCTTTTTTAGCTCTCCTTTTCGTTTTTGTCTTACCTTTTTCTTTCCACTGTTTTTCTTTCGATAACTTCTTCTTTTTTGCTCTTTGTCTTTCTATCATTTTCTTTTGCTTATTTTAACATTTTTCCATCATTGTTTTTCGTTTCGTTAATATTTATTTTATATATATATTTCATTTTTCTTTCTTTTTATGTCTTCCCGCCCTATTTTTCTTTTATTCTTCTTTTTTCTTTCTTATTATCGTCGTCTTTTTTTTCTTTTTCTTTTCCTTCCGTTGTATTTTATTTCTTTTTTTCCTATTTATATTTCACCTTTTCTTTTATTTCTTCTTCTCTTTTTCCTTTTCCTCTTTTTATTTTTTGCCTTTTGTTTCTTTCTTCATTTTGCTTTATCCATTAATGTTCTCTTCCATTTTTTTCTGTTTTGTCTTTTCTTTTCATTTCTTTATTCAGTTACTTTTTATTACCTTCTTTTTTATTTTTTTTATTTTTTCTTCTTTAGTTTTTCTTTCTCTCTCTTTCACTCCCGCTTACTTTTTTCTTTCATTTAACCATATTCCTATTTACATTTTTTAAACATTTTTCTTTTCTTTTTCATTCTACTTCTTTTTCTTCATTCTTTTGTCTTGTCGCTTTTCTCTTTGTCCTACGTCATTCTTTCCATTCTCTTTCATTGTCTTTCTTCTTTTTCTTCATTCCTTCATCTTTTCCCTTTTTCTTTCTTCTACTTCACTCTTTCCATTTTATCATTTTATTTCTTCTTCTCTTTCATTCTTTCGCCTTTTCTTTTTCCTATTTGTTCTACTTCACTTTTCCATCCTCTTTCATTTTATTTCTTTTTCTTCATTCTTTCAGCTTTTTCTTTTTCTTTGTTCAACTTCACACTTTCCATTTTCGTTCATTATATTTCTTCGTTTTCTTCATTTTTTTCATCTGTTCTCCTTTTATCTGTTCCTTTTTCAGTCTTTCTATTCTCTTTCATTTGATTTCTTCTTTTTTTCATTCTTTCATCTTTTCTCCTTTTATCTGTTCCGTTTTCAGTCTTTCTATTCTCTTTCATTTGATTTCTTCTTTTTTTCATTCTTTCATCTTTTCTCCTTTTATCTGTTCCGTTTTCAGTCTTTCTATTCTCTTTCATTTGATTTCTTCTTTTTTTCATTCTTTCATCTTTTCTCCTTTTATCTGTTCCGTTTTCAGTCTTTCTATTCTCTTTCATTTGATTTCTTCGTTTTTTCATTCTTTCATCTTTTCTCCTTTTATCTGTTCCTTTTTCAGTCTTTCTATTCTCTTTCATTTGATTTCTTCTTTTTTTCATTCTTTCATCTTTTCTCCTTTTATCTGTTCCGTTTTCAGTCTTTCTATTCTCTTTCATTTGATTTCTTCGTTTTTTCATTCTTTCATCTTTTCTCCTTTTATCTGTTCCGTTTTCAGTCTTTCTATTCTCTTTCATTTGATTTCTTCGTTTTTTCATTCTTTCATCTTTTCTCCTTTTATCTGTTCCTTTTTCAGTCTTTCTATTCTCTTTCATTTGATTTCTTCTTTTTTTCATTCTTTCATCTTTTCTCCTTTTATCTGTTCCGTTTTCAGTCTTTCTATTCTCTTTCATTTGATTTCTTCGTTTTTTCATTCTTTCATCTTTTCTCCTTTTATCTGTTCCGTTTTCAGTCTTTCTATTCTCTTTCATTTGATTTCTTCGTTTTTTCATTCTTTCATCTTTTCTCCTTTTATCTGTTCCTTTTTCAGTCTTTCTATTCTCTTTCATTTGATTTCTTCTTTTTTTCATTCTTTCATCTTTTCTCCTTTTATCTGTTCCGTTTTCAGTCTTTCTATTCTCTTTCATTTGATTTCTTCGTTTTTTCATTCTTTCATCTTTTCTCCTTTTATCTGTTCCGTTTTCAGTCTTTCTATTCTCTTTCATTTGATTTCTTCGTTTTTTCATTCTTTCATCTTTTCTCCTTTTATCTGTTCCTTTTTCAGTCTTTCTATTCTCTTTCATTTTCTTTCTTCTTTTTTTCATTCTTTCATCTTTTCTCCTTTTATCTGTTTCTTTTTCAGTCTTTCTATTCTCTTTCATTTGATTTCTTCTTTTTTTCATTCTTTCATCTTTTCTCCTTTTCTCTGTTTCTTTTTCAGTCTTTCTATTCTCTTTCATTTTCATTTTTTCATTCTTTCATCTTTTCTCTTTTTTCTACTTCCCACTTTCCATTCTCAGTTTTCTTTTTTCTTCTTTTCTCTCTTTTCTTTTCTTCTTTGTCATTCTTTTATTTCTTGAAGTTTGTTCTTGCACCCTTACCTTTCAATTTTTGAAGATCAAAATTGACTGGAAAGCCAGAAGCTGGAAGAGAGATGTGCGATAGAAGAAACTGTTAGCATCGAACTTAAAGTTACATCGAGTCATTTCAACTGTAAAATGACGAGAACTTCCCACCAACCTGATCAGTCAGTTATGTGCTATGCGTGATACACGCTTAGGCGATCATGTATCTTTCGATACATGACTGGCGAAGCAGATTTTTTTCCGCAGTAGGTTGCCATTTCTTTCCGTGGTAGACCACTTGCCAACCAAGTCTATCTGGCCTGCTATTTTCTCACAACTGGGGGTGTAGAAGAAGAGGATTCATACGTTTCCCAAGGATATTAGCATGTAAGTAAATATAATGGATTCGATTTGAATTCGAACCTCCTCGATTCCTCAGTCAGAGACGCCATCCATTACTCTACAGTGTCTCCCACCGCCTAATACTGTGCTTAAGTTCATAAAATCTAGGTATTATAGAGGAAAGTAGTATTTATTTTGAAAATACAAAAATTTGGAAGGCTGGCCTTCAACCTGTCTGATATTTAACTTAGCTAGCCGCAATTACTAACGCAATTATATGTATTCTTTGCAACGAATCAACACATTCTATACGTACCATTCTCACTACAGCCACCATAATACCTCAGAGTCTCGATTAAGGTCTAACTAGTTCCCATATTTACAATTTGTCTGGGGGAGGTACAAATAACAAACTAACTTTTAGAGGAAATTTCGTAAGAACAATTATAATGAAAGTATTTATAGAGAAGGCACAGAAATTATATTCCATTAGTGAGAAAGTGACTGAAGATGCTAGGACAAGACCAATATCATTACAGATTCTTCTTTGGATTTTATCAAGAATCTCTAAATATATAGCAGAAGCACCCGACCAGATGTGAAAGCAATATTCAGTATGGACGACGGTAGACTTATAAACATGTAAGACAGATCCTGAAGAGAACAATTGTCTACAATCACACAGTGAACCAATCTTACTAGCAGCAACTTAACAATTGATTCAATATCTTTTCACTTCATGTCAGCCGAAAATGTTAACCCAAGAAGGCGGAACGAGTCACTCTCATGGAGGTTAGCATCAGCCGTGTTAATGTAAGACAGCAATGGTAGTACGAATGAGATGGAGATACATTTCACCCCATTAGATTTTGTCTAGAAAAAAATATATATATAGCAAAGGAGCCAGATAAGATTGCGTAGAAAGGTGCGATAAACGGACGATTTTTAATCATTTAATCATTTCACCCCAAGCAAGGCGATAATGCCACTAAGACACAAGTGGGTTACAGGGAGTGAAAGAGAACGAGAAGACTTTAACGAGAAGAAAGAATAATAACAGAACAGCATCCAGGAAAGCAGAAGTTTGCGCTTGACGTTGCATTTGAATTTTTGAAGATTGTAGGCGACAGGGAAGGAAGAAACCGGAAAAGAGTACCACAGGCGGAAGTGAAACTATTAGAGTCGAAAATACGGTTTCATTTAGCTAGTAGGCCTAGTTATTAATCTAGTAGTGCGCATAAGTCGCTTTACAGAGGAGAGCTCACTAGAACGCCTGCTATTAAAATATTTATAAAAAAAGACCGAGGGAAGCCATGCCATGCTGGTGAGAAAGTAGTTGAAGTCGATATTCCAGGTCAGAAACAATAACATTGCAGAAATTTGTGAATAAAGATGAGATTTCCTAAAGCCAACAGATTTAACGCGTCATACTGAAAAGTAACAGGAAATCCGTTCTTCGATGTGAGCGTCAACGTCCACAGTGAGTTTTGGTACAGGGCCAGACGATCAATCAGAAAATCCGCAAAGAGACGCTGAGGGGTTGGCTTCACCACGACAAAGCACCTGCTTACAATGCTCTGAGCATCCGGTAGTTCATGTCTGAGAAGAATATCGCCGTACTTGAACGACTTCTTTATTCACCTGATCTTGCTCCTTGTCATATTTTTCTTTTCCTCAAGCTCAAGGGGGTCATCAATGGTACCATTTTGGAAGACGTGGCGGTAATCAAGTTGGCCGTAATTACGCATCCAAGAAAAATTCTTCCAGCAGTGCAGAAAAGCTAGACAGGGAGGAATGGAAAAGTGCATCAAACTCGAGGAAGGTTACTTTGAAATGAGAACCATATATTTTGTTGCATGGAATTGAATTAGTTTTTGACACCAGTCCCTTACTTTTCAGACAGATATATATATATATATATATATATATATATATATATATATATATATATATATATATATAATATCTGTCGATAATTAGTAGGATTAATTTTAAGGGAGAAATTAATCCAAAGCGAGCTCAACAGAGCAATGAGTACAGACGATATTTAAATATCCATCCTGTTATAATTTATTTCATGAATATACAAATATTCATCTCTTCAGACCGAAGTTTTTTAATAAATGGAGACAGTTATCCTTCTGTCTCCCATCATCATGTCTTCACCTTCTCTCTCTCTCTCTCTCTCTCTCTCTCTCTCTCTCTCTCTCTCTCTCTCTTTCTCCCTCCCCTTTTTAAAAAATCTTATACTGAATTTTTTAGTTTTCTTATTATTTCTATTATTTTATTTCTTTTTTTCTCTCCCTTTTCCTTTCGTCTAAATAAATTGACTCCATTTATGAATATTTGCATATTCATGACATAAATTATAACCGAATCGATTTTTAAGGATCGTTTGTAATCATTACATATATATATATATATATATATATATATATATATATATATATATATATATATATATATATATAGTGAGAGCGAAAGAGAGGACGAAAGAGAGTGTGAGAGAGAAATTCACTTTTCAAATGCGAATACCCTATGAATACCGATATCAGTAGCATAGTCCTATTGGCTTCGAGAGGGAAAGCAGGATAGTTGTCTTCTGTTTGAATAATCGTTTACTATGTATTAGGTTGGTGCAAAAATAATGTCGTTTTCTCACATATGTTACTATGTGAGAAAACGATATTATTTTTGCACCAACCTAATATCATGGTATAATATATGTATGTATACATATATATATATATATCAAAAAATAAAATTAAACTTTATCTGTGCCTACTCTGACTATTGAGGAGATATATGCACTCATCAGGAGGTTAATAGTAAAATTGAATTTATTTCATACAGAAATGATTTCTGTAATGTATTCAATGTTACTATGAAAAGCTCTGACGAGTAGGTACATCTCTGTGAAATTCAAAAGTAAAGACAATAGTATTTTTTTTTTTTCATATTCTCTAACACTTAGTAACTTCTTACGTCCTAGTGGGTTTGTTGGCTTGCTTGGGGTTAAATCATTAAAAATGTGATCAGACCAAAAATGGGGTATTGTTGCCATATCTGGTGCTGCCTAAATACATGATATATATATATATATATATATATATATATATATATATATATATATATATATATATATAGATAAACTTTCATATGGATGTCATGCATGGTATATATATATATATATATATATAGAGAGAGAGAGAGACTTTCATATGGATGTCATGTATGGTATATATATATATATATATATATATATATATATATATATATATATATATGGATATATAAATAGACACACACACGCATATATATATATATATATATATATATATATATTTATAAATATAAAAGTGAACATAGAAGTCAACACTTAGAGTCGACAGTCTGTTTCATGCCATATGAAATCGGTGGCCTGACGATTGCATATAGCATGAAACAGACTGTCGCCTCTAAGTGTTGACTTCTATGTTCACTTTTATATTTACACGCGCTCTATCTCTGATATTGAGCACTTTATTCCATAAATATAGCACACCTTAAGACTATATTTCTTCATACATATATATATATATATATATATATATATATATATATATATAAATGGATATATAAATGGACACACGCATATATATATATATGGTAATATTGACCATTTCTTTATAAGAAAACAGTTGTTAAATATTAAC
This sequence comes from Acanthosepion lycidas, assembly GCA_963932145.1. Taxonomy (NCBI): domain Eukaryota; kingdom Metazoa; phylum Mollusca; class Cephalopoda; order Sepiida; family Sepiidae; genus Acanthosepion; species Acanthosepion lycidas. The sequence continues at coordinate 18,971,016 of OZ010574.1, read as the reverse complement.
TGAGCAGTCAGTATTACTTTCGACTAAAATTTATAAAAACTTTCCGTATTTTCTTATACTAAATTCGTTATAATTGATCCATACGCCGAGGCATTTAAAGTGTTTGGGATTTACTAATTCCACATACTGAATTTTTATGATGGGTAGGTGCCATCATTGCTTTCAATTCCAGATTATTTTATCTGTTTTTGAAAAGTTTGAATCCTGTTTATCGGAGTATTTGGTAGAAGATGTTAATTTTATTTCCAAGATGGTTCTTATACCAACTGTGGATATGTTATGGCCCGGTTCCTTGTACCACGGTGATAGTCCAAGGTAGAACCAATAAAGAAGAACGCGAACACAGGTATGGAATAACACATATATATTACAAACAGGAATATATACAGAGAAGAAGAAGTGTTAGTATGAATAATCAGGTTTAGTAGAGTGAACAATGTAGTCTCGACCAGTATCACTATTCCAGTATCTTGCAGTAATTGTCTGTACGCGACTCTGTTTCGGACTGCCTCTGACTCGACTCTTGACTCGACTTTTTAACTACTGACTACTTGAACTACTCCTGAGGCGCAGTATTTATTAAGTATGGAATAGTCCATTATTATTATTATTATTATTATTATTATGGATAAGATCCCATAACAGAATATCTATGTCATCAGCATAGCCCTTTCACCAAAACTACATTGGCCTCGCGAGGGGAAGCACTATAGTTACCTTCTATTGGTGGATTCCTTTGGGATGTAGAATGAAATGCTTAAATGATCAGTGCATATCTCTTGACGTCTGTAACGCATCATACTGAAAAGTAACAGGAAATCCGTTCTTTGAAGTGAGATTCAACGTCCACAGTGAGTTTTGCCACAGGACCAGAAGATCAATCAGAAAATCCGCAAAGAAAACCTGAGGGGTTTGCTTCACCATAACAAAGCACCTGCTCACAATGCCCTGAGCATCCTATAGTTGTAAATTAACAGGATATAGTCTAGAAAAAATTGCAATATGAGCACTGGTAAAAATGGTTGCTGAAGACATTAGGTTTATAATACCCAGAAATTCAAACACAGATGTCCTCAAGGACACATGCCACAGTGGATAAAGGCGTTGGTTAGATCCAGTGACAGGACCGAAAGAGTGTGAGTTCAATACCCGGTTACGGCAGTGGAGAACTTTCAAAGAGAAAATTAACAGGCGATAACTGATAACTGACATCCATTAAACATAGCACGTGGAACTGGAACAGTCTACCCCAGTGAGCGAAATAAAGGGTTAAGTTCGACATTCCAATCACTTGAAGAAGGCCGGAGCGTACAACGGCCGAAACGTTGCAATAAATATGGCGACAAAGATGAGGACAATAGTCCAAATAATGTAAATAATAGTCTAAAAAAGATTAAAGAGTCTAGTGGTTTCCTTTCCTCCATGACGTATACTAGATGAGGTCTGAAATGTTTCTGACATGTTAAACTCTGGAGACCGATAAAGTTTGTTTTTTTTTGTTTTTTTTAAACCGATGGATTCAGTGGTTTTCAAAATAAAGGGTCTTTAAGCAGATCCTATATTAATACACGCTCTATCCTCCTTAAAACAATACTGTACTCCTGCTCGCATACGATGGCACAGACAGCAAATACCGTTCTGTAATGTTTTTGTTTGTGACTAATGCACTTATTGAAGAGTTGTAGGTGAGCTAATTGAACGCGTCAGGCGTTGTCCCATATATGTAAATTTTGAACTGGTGTATCGCTGACACCAATCAGAGAAGTTGTCGAACATCTTTCAAAGGAAGTTGTGCAGCACAAGGATTATAAGAGTGGGAAATCTTTCTGTTGGAAGAGTATATCACATTCCTATCACGGGAATTGATTGCAGAAGGGGTTGAATAATATTCTAAATGAACATGGCGCTATTCAGTCTTCCATTTATAAGCACTAAAAATAAATTTAAATGAAACTTATAAAGTTATGTTGAGCATTAAACGTACAGTGAGCGTAAAAATAGTTCATTTTGTGTTTGGGTTAGTGGATTCTACAACATTATTCGGTGTTTTACTTGTGTCTACAGATAAATATTAGTCGTCTCTATAGTTGAATTGGTACATAAGCATTTGTCTTGAAACTGTGTATATATTTTAGTGTTTAAACTTGAGTCTGTAAGTAAACATTGGTAGAATTTATACTTGAGACTATAGGCAAATATTTGTCGTCCACAGCCGAATTCCCAAGCATCTACTCAGTAAGTGGCGCATTTTGTGGACAGCCTTTTCTCACTGCAGAGGGATGCAGTGATCATAATCTATGCATCGTTGATCGGTCAAGTTCTATTTTCGCGTAATTTAAAGGGTGGTCCGAAAGTCTTGTGACCCTTACAAAGCACATGTACTGGACTCAGTTTATTCGCTTTTATTGACGCTGTCACACACGGAGAAGGTCTGTATTAACACCATCATTTTCGTGGCGCAAAATGATGCGGCGCCATGTCCTGTGTGATATTTTACGAAGCTGTGATTTGTTGGTATTGCAAAGGCTCTCCGAACGACGTCCTTCAACTGGTGGGTATTATGGTATCGTTCATGTGAAAATCTTTCCTTGACGATAATACCCCAAACCAGCGTTGAAATAGAAGATTATATTATGTAGTGGAGGACAAGATTTTTGGACCACCCTCTAGATCTGGTATTATGTAAGATATATCATTTAGATATTATATATGAATATTTGGAGACTTGTGGGTAGCTTACTGGTGATGGACCCAGAAATTGGAATAAGAGATGTTCCGGCCGAGTCTGTTGCGTTCCCATGACACCAGAGCCATTGGAACAGCTAGGTGTTAAATATCAGGACAGACGGTCTTCCCGAAACTTGATTGTCACTCAGCCGAGAAGGAGATGCGCACGTGACGCGGAACACGCTAAGAGATTGGTCTGGACATATATTGCAACTGATACGCATCAGTATTTAACACTTTTTTTTGCCGCTGGATACTTGATATGTAGACAGCGTGAATATAGACCCTTGCAATTATATTTTTTTTTAATGCCAAGTCTCTTCACGATGTAGGCCATTATCTCTCTCCACAGAATACCTTTTCTTGATTATCTTTGAATTGCATATGAGTTCTTTAGAAAGGTAGATTATTTCCCTATAGCCTTCCGTAGTTTGGAATGCAGCGATTTCATTCCCTTAGATTGAATGTAATACTATCTATTAATACTACAGCATGCATCGCGTTCAACAGCTGAAAGACGAAGTGTAAACACTGACTATTCTGAAAACTAGGTTTAGTCTGCGTGTCGTCTGCACAATTTCATGATAGTTTAAAGACACGTATGTTTGAGTGTCGACCTATACAGTAGGTATAGGCCTAACTCCGAATTTTGAGCTAAAAATATTTAGGTCGACTGGTACGACAACTCGACTGTACACCGCAATTTACGGTAATTAACAATAGCAGAATATTCAATTATACACAAGGCTACCAAATAAGATCAATTAAAAATTATACTGCAATATGTAGATATTCACTATTGCCTGCTTGCCAGTTGCATTAGAGGCTTATTTATTTATTAATGAGTTCAGGCGTTGGAATTAGGAGAGACTATCTCAGTACCCTCCCCCCACCAGTCACAGGTTGATGCTTAGGCTGGAAGAGACGGAAATGAAACTGGGAAAACCTGGAGTGTCAAAAGGCCATTTTTTTTTTTGTCACCGCTATTATTTTAACTACCTTCACTCCTCGACAATGTACTGTTTTAAAAAGCGATGATTAAAATTTTAATAAAGCCTAAACATATGAAATTGAATTTATACATTTTCTTTGTTCTTGAGAATCGACAACAGAAACAGTAAACTCTATTTATTAGATAGTTTATTGAAATGGCTGGCAAAATATCGGCTAATTGCCAATTGATTTGAATTTTATAAAATGGTAAATAATAAGGATTTCCTTATAGTTGGTTCACATATTGTAATAATTTATAAATAAAATATTATAAATATATAATAAATAAAATATTTATAAATTTATTAATAAAATTGTTTTCATATATATTTTTTTATAAAATGGTTAATGATAAATATTGCATTTTTTGAGATTTCTATTTCAAGGTCCTTGTATTTTGACAGCTTTTTGAATATCTTCAAAGATACATTGCTTATTTTCTTCAAAGATACATTGCTTATTTTCACTTATTTTCTCATAAATCTCTGCACCAGTTATTATTATTATTATTATTATTATTATTATTATTATTACATTGCTTTTTAAAACAATAAAAGTTGCTGGGGAGCGAAGGTAGTTAAAATAATAGCGGTGTCACTGGAAAAAAAACGTCATTTTGACATTCCATTCTTTTTTTTTTTTTTTTTTTACGCACAGGAAGGTCCAAGTGTGTCTGACACTGATAATTTATAGGAATAAATGTATACACAGATGACCTCTAGGGGAAGCGGAAACAGTGAAGGGCCGATAATTCTATGCCTGTAGCTCATTGAACTGATTACCATTTGCTTGTTTGTAAAATATGCAAGTCTAGTGCTGTATGCATTTACAGGACCCAGACGTAAAGATCCGACTTAAGAATGTGTTAAAACAATCATTGCTTCCCCACTAACTCATTTCTTTTGATTTAAAACTTGAACTGTTTTAAATACAAACTTCTAACTTATTTTCTCATAAATCTCTGCACCAAACACACATGTTTATAAACAATTTACGCGAAAGTTCGTCGACTTATTCAAATACATCTGCTTAAGCCTCAACTGTATTTTGTTGTTGACTGCAATGTCAGATGTCAATCTCTTAGAGTGTAAAATAACAAAAAGATGTTAACGACTTGAAGCCATTAAAAAAAGAACTAGATTTTCTGGTATGGCTTGATTGTTAGAGTAACTGCCCGGAAGACGAGAGTAAGCAGATATGAAGTATTTGCAATAAAGCCACTGAAGCAAAGAAACATTATTTTTTTCAAAAAACCCGCAAAATCGTTTTCTTTTCAGTACTTAATATCGCATTAGTACAATGTGGTAATGCAGCCCTGATGATGGATCCCCAGGGACTAGACACCCTTCAACTTATGCCTTGCACTACAAAGGTTAATAATTATTTGCTACGAGAGTAAATACTATAAAAGGTCGTTTGAATGATTCGAGCAAGTACTGTTTCCAGTGAGGCCAGCCTAATACAAGAATGACAAAATGTCTGGAATTCGTTCAGAAAAAAGTTGTAATATTCCATCAGGATAATGGTTGACGGCATGTTTATTTATTCATCCGGCAATATGGCTGGAAAATTATCCCTCATCTGACGTATTCAGCAGATATTGCCATGTTGGATTACGATTTTATATAGTCTTTATCGATTTTTTTTTTCATTCTCTGGACAAAAAGGAACCAAGAGGAGTCGTTTTCTTTTTCCACGTGCCATGTCTTTTCGGGATGTAGACGGTCATGACTCTCCCCATTTTCTTGTTCTTTGTACCTCTTAATAAAATTTGTCTTTCTGCTATCTCTTCTAATACTTGTTCTGCCTTCAATATGTCTTGTGAGTGTCAAATTTTCGAAGTAGTCTCTCCTCCTCCTTATGTCATTTGTCTCTTTCTGTTGCTTTTTTTATATTTTCTGTAAAACTTCGTCATATTCAGTCCATGGTACCCTTATCATCTCAGATGTTCAGTCCATGGTACCTTCATCATCTCAGATGTTCAGTCCATGGTATCCCCATCACCTTTCTGTAGAAACACTAGAAAGATAGATGGAACACAGGCTTATGAAATTATCTGAAAAAAGACAGATGATAGCGAGAAGTTCTGACTAGAAGATAACCACTGATATTGCATTTAAATTTTTGAAGATCAAAGTTGACTGGAAAGTAAAAAAACCGGATGAGAGTTCCACAGGTGAGAATTACGAGAGAAGAAATTGTTAGCAGAAAACTTCCGGTTGCATCTAGCCATTTCAACTCTGAGATGATGATACCTAACAGCCAATCCATTATTGCACCTAATTTCGAGTTACAAGATATTAAACATGGTATTTGGCAGGGAAGTAAGGATAGAGAAGGGAGATCCACAGGCGAGAAATGCGAGAAAAGAAACTATTAGAGTAGAACATACGGTTTCATCTAGCAATTTCAAAAGTAAAACGGTGAGACCTAGTTGCCAATCGAGTATTACGCTTAAATTCATGAAGTCGATGTATCAAGGAGAGCTCATTAGAAGCACTGCTATGAAAATATTTATAGAAAAAGCAGAGGGAAGCAACATTACAGCATTGAGAAAGTGACTAGAGCCGAAGTGCCAAGTCAGGACCGAGAACCTTGCAGATTCTTCTTTGGATTTTACCAAGATTCCCTAAATAGACAGCAGAAGGACCAGAACAAATTTGAAAGCAATATGCACGAATTATAAAATTATCTGAAAGATAAAATACAATACATTGCTTAAGACAGTTAATGAGCAATTAAAACATATTCAGTGTTCGATATAAAACAGTCATCGTGTAAAGTGCCGTGAGTAATACACCCATAGGGGATGGCCGGAAATCAGAGATACCCACGGCGCCGTGTCATATGTCTGTTTTGTGTTTGTTCTTACCATTGTACTAAGCCCTAGTAATTCATTATTTTCTGTCGCGTTTCGAAGTAAGGTGCGTTCAGTTTTTTTCTGTCAGATGAATTTGTTTTTAAGTTACTTTCATCTAGCTTATGCCTAAAGAGGCAAGACCTGGTTTGAATTCAAAGTTTTCCTCCTCCAAATCTATAGGACCCAGTTGGTCCTGCTTGGGCATAGGGAGAAGAAATGGTTCCATACGACTGGAACTCGATTGGAATTCGAACTCGGCTCTTCCATTCCTCAATCCGAACCGTTAACCATTACCCGGCCATACCTCTCGAGATGATCTGAATTTTCTTTAATACTTCAACTTAAAAATAAGCTAAAACTTTCGATAATACCATCTAATTGCAGTTCTCAAATAAATGTGCTTCATTTGAGATTATTGTCTTACTTCTTTATTAGGATACCGAAAAATACCTTCAAAAGTTTAAGCAAAGTATTAAGATACATTAGAAACAAAGAAAAGTGTACTGATCTGTTATCTAATATCACTGCCATATGGCAGTAAATGTCATTAGTTGGCAGAACAGAGATTAGGAGATATAGCCAAACGACAAAATTTGCTAAGGGCTACAAAAAAAGAAAATTATGGAAAGCAATGATCGTCCACATCCAGAAGGGCAACGCCACATAGAATACGAAGAATTTGCTAATTAAACACCGCAGAAATTAGTTACTAAAATTAACTTCATACGGCAAACTCTTTTCTCAAATATCTCCCTCCATCTTCCTCTGCGTGTCTGTGCGTGATTACGGCTCTCCAGAGCTTTCTGTCATGTGTTACTTTGTCCTTCATGAGACCACTTTCTATTTGTCATAGTTTCTTTCCCCATCAATTGATCAATTTTTATGTCAATACATGAAGAATCAAGTATAATCCCGACGAATACTTACCTATAGACACAATTGTATTATATACAATTAAGTAAACTAGGCCAATTATTACCAAAAGACTCGATTATAAATCTGACCAATATTTACCTATAAATTCAAGTATAAACCTTACCAATATTTGTGTATAGACGAATATAAAACCAGAATAATATTCACCTATAGACGAAAGTACAAGTCCAACTGATATTCGCTTATAGACTCAGGATACAACCCGACTAATACTTAACTACAGCCTTAAATATCATTTAAATCTGATTTCGGCATTAAATAACGGAACCGTCTTGATATCTTCCAGGAAAGTGATTTATTGCACCTTCTCAGATTAACGTTCTCAGCGGACATTAAGTGAAAAGACTATACTGAATCCATTGTTAGGTCAGCTGCTAAGAAAATCGGTTCACTGTGTCAGACGAGACAATGTTTCTCCCCCTCGGAATCTATCTTGCGTATCTATTAGGTTGGTGCAAAAATAATGACGTAATAATGACGTAATAATGTCGTTTTTTGACATATTTTTAACGTCAAAAAACGACATTATTGCGTCATTATTTTTGCACCAACCTAATATGTGTACCATTCGTGCATGCTTGGAATATTGCTGCCATATATGGTCCAATGTCCCTGTTATTTACCTGGAACTCCTTAATAAGATCCAAAGAAGAATCAGCAATATTATTGGTCCTGATCTGGCGGTTCGGCTTCAGTCACTTGCCCACCGCCGTTACCTCTCTATGCATTTTTTATAAAAAACCTTCATGGTAATTTTTCGGATGAGCTCTTCGCTATGTTACCTAGACTGTATGAATTTAAGCGCAGTACTAGCCGTAACTGCTATGCTAACAATTTCTTTTCTCGCACTTCTCGCTTGTGGAACTCCCTTCCGGTTCCATGCATTTCAGCCACTTTTAATCGGCAAAAGATTAAATGCAATGTCAACCGCTATCTACTGTTCTTCTGACTGCTCTTTTCTCTTTCTACTCATTACTGATATTTCTCTTTCTAATTCTTCCACATCCCGTAACCTCTTGCGTGTTATTCAATGTACTGCCTTGCATGAAGTGATACCAATTAAAAAAATAAAAATTTCGTAAAATCCATCACCCATAAATAACTCAGGTGATAAAATATTACTATCTTACTTTTATATTTATTTTAGTGTACTCCGTTTGTTCTTTTCTGTATTTGCATGCAAGTATGTTGCTTCGAGTACAGACTGAGGATTGTTGCGTATTATTAGTGTAACCGTTCCGTGTAGATCAAGCTTTTCTAACATTTCAAAAAAGTTATTACTGTACCTTGTCGATTAGGCATTGCTTAAACGAGATAAGCAACACATCTTTGAAAAGCAGCAGTCTCTATTGATGGCCATCTTCTTCGAGGCACCGACCAGATGAATTTTTTAAGAAGCTAGACTCATGCTGCGAAACACTTCACCAATGATCTCAAGTTCCCTTTTGCAATTCATGACCACCTAAATGACTCTTAAAATGAAAATCGAAGAGTCTTTTTTCACTGCTCTTTGGACTGTCATAGCTAAAACTCTCTCACATACCAAACGTCTTTTGGATTGGGCTGAATTTTTCTAATTGATCTCTTTAGCTCAAAGTTAAAATGATGACCCTTTTGCTGTTGTGACCTCCGGATCCAGTTTTCCTCCCTACTGCTCACTCCTTTTTAGAATTATTCACCGTTCTCTTGATGGTTCTTGAACGGTCTTTGAAGGTGGAAACCAAAGTATGAATATTTTTACAGTTACTGAAGGCTTGAATCATCATTTTTCTTCTCACCATTGCCCAGTTTGTAAAACAGTGGGTATGACACAAAACAATTTTAGCTCACTCTCTTTTTAGTTGAATAACTCAAAGCGTTTTTCAGTGATTTTTACGACAAATGGAGCCAAGATGGCTAAACGTCTTATCTGAAAACCTGTGAAACAAGAAACTCAATTAGGCTAATGACTTTTTAGATATTAAACATTTTGTGGGATGGATAATTATGCTGTTACGCGATTTGATCAATTTCGCTGTTACATCCGATATATAGTTTTTGAATGTTCTAGTAGTATAAAAGTCACTCTGAGAACAAAGCATGTCTGTCAATCTTTTTCCTTTCAAATGTTATAATGTTATTATATCATGGATATGATGATGCTCATAATGTGGGAAATTATTATTGAAGAATAAATCATTCTTCCATATCTCACCCGTTACATCTTCTTTCTCTTTGCCTCAGACCTTTACAACCATTTACTCTAAATGCTTAAGTAATTTACTCAATGTTTTATTCTGCTTCTCTTATTTTTATATGACCTGTGAGCGTTAAATTCACTTAATATTCTTTCCTCATAACGTCTGTCAGAATACTTAGCTGACATTGTCTGATTATTAGCAACAGTTTCTTTGTCGTTCTTTTCCGTCAAACTTCCTCGTTTCTCACATGCTTTAACTAAGTTATTCTTAGCATTCATTACTAGAACTGCATCGTTGTTGCATCAAATCTCTTTTTCTCGTTTTTGAGGAAACTACCCATCAATCTCTGCCGTATAAGAAATTAGATATTACATTGCAGTCCAACACTCATTTATTTCTATCCAAGGACATTTTCCAGTTTCTGAATAATTTGCTTGGCTTTGTAAAGTCATTTTACGCTAAAGTGCTATCATATCCAAAATAGATGCCCGCAAGACTTCCATTGTCCTGTGCAAATATGCTCTTGAAATGATTCCTTTTATTTCGAACCCCTACAATACATGCCTTGCTTCTTCTTGCTTTCCAATTACCTGGAAATCCTCATCTGTGGTTCCAGTCTTTGAGAACTTTGGTTAAACTTCTGGCCTCTCGAATTATCGTCCTATTTGTCTTTTACCTCTTTTTGGCAAAAATTGAGAGCTTGTAGTCAACTTCGAATTGGTTAAGTATATTTACCAAGGTCTTCTTTCAGAAAAAAATACGGCTTTCGTTTCTCTAGCTCAACCACCAATGTATCAACCAATGTATCAACGGTTATTTTTTTTAATTTCACAATCAGGCTTTAGATAAGAACTAAAGCGCTTGACAGGTTTTGGCATGCTGGCCTTTTTCACAAGCTCAAAGACTATGGCGTCTCTGGCCGAATATTTGACTTAATCCAATCGTTCTTAACCACAAGTTGAACGGTCAAGCTTCTAGATAATTTCCTATTTATATGGAGGCTTCCCAGGGCTCTATGCTACGTTGTTTCTTAACTTCATCAACAACCTTCAAGATGTTATCATTTGTCAACTAAATATTTCTCTGATGACACAACTATTTACTACTGTCTTAATAGTAATTGCAATAGGTCACACGAAGTAGAATTGGGAATTGTTCTTGAAAAAAGACCTCCAATCAGTTGTTAACTGGTGCAAGAAATATCTATTTCAAACAGGAGTATGCACTAAAAATAACATTTCAAGTAATATATATATATATATATATATATATATATATATATATATATATATATATATATATATATATTAATAATTTTATTCCAAGCAAGGATGCAATAAAGCCAATAAGACACAAGGAGTGACTGGGTGCGAGAGAATATCAGATAAAGAAAACACTATTAAGGAGATAGTACAATAAAAGAACAGGAATTTAAAAAAACAGAAAATAACGATTGATATTGTATTTAAATTTTTAAGAAAGAAGTTAGAAAATAGTTCCATAAGCGAGAAGTAGAAAGAAAAACAATTTTACCATATATGGTTATATATATGCATTTCAACAATAAGATCATAATAACTTTCCGCCAATCTACTGCTCATAAATTCATAAAGTCCAAGTACAGAGAAAACTACGAATCTAGATGATAATTCGGGATCAATAACTTTGCAGAAACCTCTTGGTATTTTATCAAGAATATATATATATATATATATATATATATATATATATATATATATATATATACAAAGGTAAAGGCTCAATACTGCAGACATTTTCTTATCTCTTTTAGCCTCAACTTTCTTCTCCTTACAAATAGGAGAATGCTGGATATTCGTCTGAACCATTCTTTTCCTTTTCTTGACATTTTTCCTTTTATTTTCTCTCTTTCGCTTTCATGAATCACTTAGCTTTCTTTCTTTCTCCGTATATAAATCAATTTTACTATTTATGGAAAATTTTCCAAAGAGGGAAGTGGGAGATGTGCTTCGTTGACGGAATAAAATAATTTTGTAACATCGTGATTTCCCACCCGAAGAAAAGTTACTTTTTTAACGTCTACACAAGATGTACACTTTTGTAGTGGGTATGTACATGTTCTAATGTAACAGTGCATAATATATATATATATATATATATATATATATATATATATATATATATGGTGTCCCAATAATGTACTCACTTTATTTATGTTTATTTACTTGCAAACACTTTTAATGGTTAAAATTCATAAATTTCAATTTTTATTGCCTTAAAAAGAACGGCTTAAATTAAATAATATACATATATATATATATATATATATATATATATATATATATATATATATGTATATGTGTGTGTGTGTGTGTGTGTATGGGGGTACATAATAACGTCTTCATATCGTTATCCATTAGCATATATAAAAAAATACATACATATATATATATATATATATATATATATATAAGATGAAATAACAGTTTTAAGTTATGCAATATTAAAAGTAATGTTAAAGTACTCAATACCCTATATAAATATAAAAGTGAACATTGAGAGCAACACCGAGCGGTTTCATGGTTAAATGCAATCTTCTGGCTTTGTTTATGTATGCTGGTCAATGATGCATTATAGGTAGAAGGTCTATTGTATGATACTAACGTTTATTGGGTGGGCTGTAACGTTTATGTTTCAAATTATTCTAGATGTTGTGGAGTACGAAGAATTGTGGATGGCGGTTATTTGTAGCTATTTTATAGTGTTGTTTGTTAAATTGTTTACTCATTGTTTATTAATGATTACTTTATTATTTGTTGCTGTTTATTATTATAACATTTACACGTGTTTATGTATGCAGTCGTAGTTTGTTAATTTGTTCATTATTTACTTAACTGTGTAGATATTTACTGGTTTTATTTTTTTTTTAATTATTTTATTTTATTTCATTTATTTATTTTTCCTATTCGTCTTTACATTTCGATTTTTAAGTAACGTAGTAAAATATGTTTTCGTGCCTATATTTTGAGATGTGTTCGGATCGTTTATTTAGCAATTGGCGTTGTTCTGGAAAGCTGATTGTGGCTATTTTATTCTTCAGACAGAATTGCAGTTTTTGGTTTTACTGTTGCGGGCTAGTGGTGTTTCCTTTATTTTCAATGATATTTTTAGTAGGAATTGTTTTTTCTACTTTTTTAAGTTAATTTTAATATCATGGAAAATAAGAAAAAAAGCGTCTACCTACAACAATAAATACAAAAGTTGTAAGCTCTTTCTAGGGGACAAAATAGTCATATATATATATATATATATATATATATATATATATATATATATATATATATATTAATCATGCAAGGCAATAAAGCCAATAGGCTACAAGGGTTTACTGATTGTAACAAAATATAAGAAAAACAAAAAATATTTTTAGTGTGATTCGTTATCAGCTTTTAATTTCATTTATTATATGATGGAAAATAAAAGATTCATCAACCTACAACAAAAAATAAAAAAAAAACATTAAATTCTGTCTTCAGGAGAAAATGGCTATATATATATACGACAAGCAAATATTTGGTGATTTTTTTTTCTGGTTTTTCCCTGGATAACTTAATCTTATAAATTTCAATTAGTGAATTACCTGCTGTTAACCTGAGATCGTTTCGGGGTCGACCTCGGTAAAAAAAAAATTTATTTTACTTTTTAATCTTTTTATTTTTATTTTTATTTCTTACTTTTTTGTTAATCAGTAAATATCTTGCGAAAGCTGGAATTATTGCAGCAGAGGCCACGGTGACGGAGTGGGTTGGTAGTCAGAGGGTGAACATACGCAAGAGACTTCTACACATATACTTACTTGCAGTTAGATTTTTTTTCTATTTTCGCTGATTCGTCTAATAAAATAATACTTAATATCAGTAGTCGAATAGTTAAATAACTGCATAAGCAAATATGAAGAAATAAAACTTTTAAGCGATTAAAACTTGAGTATGTAGCGTGTAGCGTGTTCTGTTAACAGCGAATTGTCGATGGTAACCAAACATCATATACACCAAAGGTAAAAAATGAAAGTCGACATAATGTCTCTTCTTTGTTGCTCCTTGGTGCACACTGCTAGAGGAGCGGCCATGTTTACACTGTAACAGCAGCAAGAAAAATGGCTCGAATCAAATTCAATCTTCGATCACGTATCACAATAGTTGGTAGAGTATAAGCACGCATGAGCAGAAGGCAATGTCACAAACTTAATGAAACAGCGGATAATTTGTTAACCCTCGTATGTATATATAATATTAAATTTATATACATATATAATATATATATATATATATATATATATATATATATATATTAATATATATATGTATATTGATATATTGATATATATATATATTGATATATATATATATATATATATATAAATAATATATATATATATATATATATATATATATATATATATATATATATATGAAGAAATACAGTCAAGATGTGCTATATTTATGGGATAAAGTGCTCAATATCAGAGATAGAGCGTGTGTAAATAAAAAAGTGAACATAGACGTCAACACTTAGAGGCGACTGTCTGTTTCATGCTAAATGCAATCGTCAGGTCTCACATATATATATATATATATATATATATATATGTGTGTGTGTGTGTGTGTGTGTATGTGTGTGTGTGTGTGTGTATGCATTATATGATAAAATATAGTTTTAAGGAATGCTAAATTTATGGGTTAAAATACTCAATGTCAAGGATAGAGCATATGTAAATATAAAAATGGATACTGAACTCAACACACAGAGGACTACTTTTAAATATATATATATATATATATATATATATATCGGATTCGATGCTTTTCAAATCAGCCTGTGTCTTTTAATCATCATTACTTTCAAGATATCCGTCATTAGATGTTATATGAGAAAGCTACCCTGACGGAAATAATGGTTCATTATATAAAATATTTTTGTGGTTTGATTTTTTGCGATATATATTTGACAATCAATAAATCGTAAATATTATAGCAATTCAACACTAACCCGTTTTTCTTTCTTTTCTTTTTCTATGGCGATTTTGTTGGATGGAGATAAAAGACCCAATCTACATTTAGTGTATTTTATCTGTTGAATAATGCTGCCAGTGATGCCGACGTTTTGTTTTGTTATGTCGAATCCCAGAGTGCCATATACTCAGGTTGGCCCAGAACAGCTTTCCTTCATCTAGTCGGAAATATGAAACGCGCTTATAAATCGAAGTCCATCTGGGAGCTTTTTTTCCCCAAAATAGACATAAACTTCAGTTTTTTTTTTACAGTTAGAAATGCTCACGTTAAAAAGACCTTGTGGCATATTCCATACCATGAGTCTAAATAATACAAGTTTTTCTTTACGAAGAATCCCACTTTACTCGTCCGGTGATTTTTATGGGTGGGTTTGGTCATGCGTGCGAAGATGGTTTAATAAAGCCAATGTGTGCACTGAATTCCCGCCGGCTATGGGGAAAGGGAATGAAGGAAACAAAATCATGATGTTTACGTACTCTGTCTTTCCTGGTTTCGCCTTCCTCGCTCAGCTGGTTTTCAGGCGAAAAAGTGGCGCCAACTTTGTTGATCTGTCATTTTTCTCTGTCCGCCATCTTTATTTTCTCTTTTTTTTGTTTGTTAAAAAGCTGTTTTTATTATGGACTGTACACTTAAAACATGATCTTGCATTTGATTGTTACTTTTTGTTTATGAATTGGTTAATTTGCATATATCCACAAAAAAGCTTGCGTAAAATAAAGAACTATGCATCAAATGAATGGAATTACATCATCAAGAAAATATTTGAGTGTATCAAAATTATTATCGTTTCTCACAGACCTTGACTTCAAAGATTATTTCATGCTCATATTTAAAGATTCTGACTCCACAACTATATATATATATATATATATATATATATATATATATATATATATATATAAATACCCGAATGTAATGACAATGAAAATAATATAAATTCTAACGTTCACAGCATTAATTCAAAAGAGAAAGATGATAGATTGAGTCTATGAGGTAGGGGGAGATGGGGCATCCTTGAAACAAACGGATGGGCAAGACAGATATTGTGGGTGGTCTCGTGTTGACTACGACGTCTGTTTAAACGGACTTGTCGGCCGTTCGTTCTTTCTTTACATTCGCCCGGCATAACGTATGAACGCATGTACTTTTATGTATATTGGGACGCGTGTGCGTTTGTGGACGCAGGGCGATATGGCATTGTTAATGGAAGAATGTTCGTCAAAGTTTCAACTGGTGAGATGCAACTGCATCGAAACAAGAATGCAACTTTCTAGCAATATATGTATAGTTGATATATATGTGTGTGTGTCTGTGTGTGTGTATGTGTATGTATTAAAATTGAAAATTTCAAGGTGATGATTTCAAACACCGAAGATAAATTTAAGTGACTCTCTGTCAAGTCTAAAAGCCTCAAACAGCTTTCTCCTGTGCTTAAGATGATAGTCTTTTGTTACTCTCTATATTTCTGAGATGAGGTATTATGTACACTATTTACATTGCTCGGACTATCATCCTCATCTTTGTTGCCATATTTATCACAACTTTTCGTCCGTTGTACGCACAGGCCTTCTTCAGGTGGTAGGAATGTCGAACTGAACCCTTTATTTTGCTCGCTGCGGTAGACTGTTCTAGTTCTACGGTCCATGTCTAATGGATGTCAGCTATCAGTTATCTCCTGTTAATTCCCTTTTTCAAGTTTCCACCGGTTTAACCAAGCATTGAACTCACACTCTTTGGGTCCTGTCACTGGGTCTAACTAAAGGACACGTGGCGCAGTGGATAAATCCGTTAGTTAGATCCAATGACGAGATCCAAAGAATGTGAGTTCAATACCAGGTTAAGGCGGTGGAGAACTTGGAGAGGGGAATTTGTTTTCGTGGAGTACTGATCGTTTATTCAATAATTTGTGTTGGTCTTGGAAGGTGATTACAGCTACTTATTCCTCCAGTTCTTAGATTTATAGTTGTAGGCTGATTCTGTTTTCTTTATTTTATTGTGAATTGTTTTTGTTTTTAATTTAATTTTTAATGTCATAGAAAATATAGAGAGCAGCACCAGCATATAACAATAAATATAAAAACTGTAAACGCTGTCAAGAGAAGAATACATATATATATATATATTTTTTATATTATTTTTTTTACCAACCTAATATATATATATATATATATATATATATATATATATATATATATATATATATATATATATATATATATATATATATATATAATAATAATCAACATTAAAACCTTGAAGATCCATTTCGGTCTAAATTTATTTCGTGAATATCTCTATATATCCATCTCTTCAGACCGAAAGCTTTTAATAAAATTTTATTAAAGTCTTTCTGTCTGAGAGATGAATATATAGATATTCATGAAATAAATTATAACCGAAATGGATCTTCAAGTTTTTAATCTTGTTTATTATTATTATTATTATTATTATTATTATTATTATTATTATTATTATTATGCTCTGTAGTTCATATTGAGTTATCTCTGGAATTAGAATTATCCTTACCAGTCCTATATATATATATATATATATATATATATATATATATATATATATATATATATATATATATATATATATATATATATACACGAGGGTGGGGGGGTGGCAAATGTAACCGGAATTTATTGATTTATTGTTACATGTTCATATCATTATCACCTTCAAAATATTCTCCATTTGAAGCAATGCACCGGTCCAGACGTGTTTTCCACTGTTCAAAGCAGTCCTGGAACTATTGTGAAGTTATGTTTTTTTTAATGACTCCGTCGTTTTCTTCTTAACCTTATCTGCTTTTGAAAAACGTTTTCCTTTGAGAACTTTCTTCATTCGGGGGAACTGTTGTGGCAAACCCTCTTTCAGTATAATGAACTCTTCCTTCTCTCATTAATACAAACTGCGAGAGTCGAACGGGAGGGCAGACTGTGAAGTGGAGTGGCGTAGTAGATGCAGTGCTAATCTACTTATTACTAACACTATTGTTTTGTATATATCTTCAATATACTTTTTTCAACCTATCTTCGTCTTCCGGGTCTTTCTTTCTGGCCCCTTAACAAGCCACAACAGGAACAAAAAAGGGCGCAGGGCGGGGGTCAAGTTCGGGTGAATATGGAGGTTGTCTCACACTCAAGATAGTGCGCGCTGGCGCATTGTAGTTATGCAGCCACCACCCTCCACTTTGCCACAAGTCAGGGCGTATTCGTCTCACCTTGTCTCGCAAACGCTTCAGGACTTCCAAGTAAAAAACCTGGTTAGCAGTTTGACCAAGAGGAACAAATTCTTTGTAGAGAATTCCTTTCACATCAAAGAAACAAATCAGCATCGTCTTGACATTGGACTTCACTTGACGCGCTTTTTGGGTTATGGTGACGATCGATTCTTCCACTGACTTGACTGATGCTTCGTTTCCGGGTCGTAGCCATAGCACCAGCTTTCGTCACTAGTGATGACCTTCGAAAAAAGGTCTGGATCAACTTCCAACTGTTCTTTCAGTTTACGACAGGCATCCTTACATCCATGGTAAAAATAGATGAAAAGGCGTGAAGCACTTCAAAACAAATGTGTACGTCTTCCTACGATGACACCAGTTATCACACGGATGCCTGATGGTTGCCTCGAGTGGCATCTAGCGGAGGAAGCCTGAACTACTACGAGCTTGTCACACAGAAAACGATTCCGTTTACTTTTGGGTCCCCCCACCTCGTATATATATAAAAAATTATTTTGACAAACTGATTGGGAAAAAGTATATGTGACGCGTTTCATCTATTAGAAATTTTTCGGATTGGGCTTTGCCAATGTTGTTACTTCTACACATGCGTACGAAACGAAAGACGGTGATAGTTTAAAAAATTTTGAAAAAATATTTTTGAAAGAATTAATTTTTTTTTTTTATTTTGAAGGAATATTTTTCCCTCTTGCCAACATCATCTGTATTCTTTAAATTTTCTCTCCATTACCTTTGTCTCTGAATATCCCACACTGTCACAACAGAAAATCTACCAAGAATGGTGATATATTGAGCCTGGATGCAAATTTACCGTTGTTGAACTAGCGATCAAGGCACTTTCCAGGCATTTCTAAGTGGATTATTTTCTCTTGGAATCAAGGTAGCATTCCCTATGTTAAAATTGTGGTCAGTTTCGTTACTGTGAACAGCCAATGCGTTTTGTGTGTTGTTTTTTTTTTAATGCCCCTTTTTAACTTCTTCTAGCAATTCCTGCGTTTGAGAGAGCAAATCCCACCTTCAAATTTTGGCTGGTTGTTTTTTTATTGATTAAGTCTTTCATTGTTTCAGATGTAGTTGTGGTAAATTTTATGTTGAGTTCAGACCAATTCTTTTCGGTTGTAGTTGTGATAGAGTTAGTGGGTAGAATAATATTTTTTTTGATTCGTTGGGTTTGTCAGGAAGGACAGCACTTCTTTTTTTTTTTTTTTGAATATTTCATGAGCCTTTTGTTTCGTGTTAAATATGAAATAGGTTATTTAAAGGTTTTGAAAGTATTTTCAATATATTTCTCCTCTTCATGTAAATATTGAGGGCTGCAAATTTTGAGTGCTCTTAAATAGAATCGTGTGCTCACTCTGAATTTTATTTTGTTATGACGGGAATAGAAGTTTATTAAGTCATTTTATTGGTTGATTTTCAATGGACACTAAGTTTTAGGATCTTATCAACGCGGTGTAACATGATGTCTAATAAAGGCGAAGTAGTGTTTATTTTTCTATTTCGTATCTAAATTCTATTGTGTTCAGTTTTATTTACTTTATCTACAAGATTCAGTAAGTTAGTATCACAATGATATATTAATAGAGCATCAACAGTATATCGGAAGTACGTTGATTGTTAGGTAAAATGTTTCAGAAAGAAACAGTCTAGAGAAATTCAAAAAAAAATACATGCCATTACTCCACTGAGAGGCGATCCCATTGGTAGTCCAAATGTTTGTTTGTAAAAATTGTTATTGAATGTGAAATAGCATTGATTGGTGATGAGACAGTGGATTATTATTATTTTAATTCTTGGTAGTTTTTTTTTGTTAGATGATTTTTTAAGAGATTTAAGCATTTTTCAACTGCGATATTAGTGTAATGTGATTTTATATCTAGACTGGCCATGAGTTTATCAGTCATATTTATTTCCCTTAGTTTTCCAACAAAGTTGCGTAAACTTTTTTTATATGTCATGGACTTATTATTCCAAGGAGAAGGATTAAAATTTTTGCTATGGCTCTAGCTATTTTGTGAAGGAGGGGGACACTGCCTATTTCCATAAATGATGGGTGCATAGGGATACAGGTTTGTGGGTCTTAGGGAGACCATAAAATGTTACTGTTCTGGAGTGATATTCTATGATAATATATATATATATATATATATATATATATATATATATTATTTCATCAATCTGATCCATGAGTGTGAAAAACGACGAGAAAAATAATAACATTATTAAGGTGAGAGAGAACAATAAAAGAACAGTAATTATGAAGACAGAAGATAGCCATTGACATTGTATTGACATTGTATTGTTTGAAGATCAAGGTTGACTGGGAAGCAAGAAGCTGTAAAAGAGTTCCACAAGCGCTGTGAGGGAAGAAACTGTTAGCATAGAACTTACGGTTACATCTTGCCATTTCAACTGTAAGATGAGGAGAGTCTTCGTCTTCATATGCCGTATCCCCTCATGACATAATCATGATCATTGCTCTCCACAATTTCCTTTCCTTTGTAGCTCTTAATAAATTATGTCTTTTTGTTATTTCTCCTAAACCCTGTTCTGCCATCCATTTAGTCAAGCTAAGTAGGTTATGCTTTGTTTTTCTCTTTTTGCTCTTGCATTCAATCTGCCCTGTGGGTATCAGTTTTTCCAAGCCCTTTTTCCTTATTATGTGTTCTAGAAATTTAAGCTGCTTCTTCCTATTGTTAATTATAAGTTTCCTTTTAGTTTCCATTTTCACTAAACCTTCGTCGTTACTCGCATATTCGGTCCGTGGTATCCTCAGCATCCTTCTGTAGAACCACATTTCTGTTGCTTCAAGTCTCTCACTTTTCACTTTTCACTGCTATATTGGAGGATAGATATCATATAAAAGTTTAGTCCTCTTTCATTTGTTTCTAACGAAGTTTTCGTGCATCTTAATACTTTGCTTGGATTTTGAAAAGCACCTTTCATCGGATTTCAGTATCGCACTTTCCGTCCTCTTCTCATCTATAAAAATTAAATTCATAAAGTTTACTTATTTAATAATATTTATGAACACATATGTCTTTAAGATTTGATGACACTGTCATATTTATGAGAAGGGTTTGTTTTTACTTGTTTTAATCACTATGTCTAGTCTACGAGCTTCTTATACGTCTGTTAGTATGAAAGATAAATTCGCCAAGAATATTGACTTCATGGCCCGATGTAACAGTATACTTACGTGTTATGAGAAAATAAATATGTTTAATATAGTTTACTTGATTCCCATCAAAGGTGCTTATTTTTCTTGAATCAACTCGAATAGGTCTAAGTAATAGTGCCTTGAGGACTCAACGAAATCTACCATACTGTAGTTTATTTATATTTCTTATTACTATTAGATAGATAGATAGATAGATAGATAGATAGATAGATAGATCAGGAAGAAATTTAGATAGATAGATAGATAGATAGATAGATAGATAGATAGATAGATAGATAGATAGATAGATAGAACAGTCTTAGAAAAAAAGAAAGAAAGAAAAAGAAAGAAAGAACGAACGAACGAACTTACGGTAATGATAATATAAGCCACGTAAAAGTTTCTTTTTTTTTACGTTAGTTATACAATTCTGACTTTCTCCCGTGAAACTTGTAATACGAGATTTGGGGGAACCCGTTCTCTGAATAAAATTTGTTTTCTAAACTAACCCGATTAACCTCCAACCCCACCCACTTCATGATGTCACTTTTAGGCAATAGGTCTCTTTTGAAGACTGCCCGCGGAAACCAGGTGTGTGATTCATGCATCATAGCTAGTTCTAATTTTAATTTTGAAATTGGTTTTTATATGTTGTCATCTTTGTATAGGAATATTTTACCTGCACGCGCACAGGCGCACACATATACACATGAATATTTAGGCATACGAAAGGCGCTTAAAAATTAATGGCTCCTACTTATTTCACGAAAACTAAAACATACTCGGACTGACGTTTTCAGCTGAGATGTAGTTGAAAGATGCTGAATCTGCAGCTAAGAAATTTCGTTCACAATGTGGTGCTAGACAATCTTCCTCGACAGAATATATCTTACATATTTATACGCCTATCATTCGTCCTTGCTTTGAATATTGCTCTCAAAGACGGTCTGGTGTTCCTGCTATATATTTGAAGATTTTTAATAAAGAAGAATCTGTAATGTTATAGATCCTGGCCTGGCATCTCGGATACAGTCCATTTCTCACAACTGTAACGTAGCTTCTGTGTGCCTCTTCTATAAATAATTTCACAGTAATTGTTCTGATTAACATTTCTGTATGGTAGGGGACTAGTTAGGACTACATAGGGACTTGAAGTATTATGGTAGCTGTAGTAAATAATTTTACAGTAATTGTTCTGATGAACCATCTTTAAACGTAGGAGACTAGTTAGGACTACATAGAGACTTGAGGTATTATGGCGGCTGTAATAAATAATTTCTCATTAATTGTTCTGATGAACTTTTCTCTATGGTAGGAAACTAGTTAGGACTACATAGAGACTTGAGGTATTATGACGACTGTCGTAAATAATTTCACACTAACTCTGCTGAATAACTTTCCTCTATGGTAGGGGACTATTTAGGATTATATATAGACTTTGAGTTATTATTGCTGCTCTAGTAAGAATGGAAAATAAGAATTTGTTGCTTTCGTCTAAGGAGTACTGTGGTATGTTTGGATGAGTAATCGTAACAAGCTAAAAGGAACAAAAAAGATTTCGCCTATCCCCCATTTTTGCCCTGTGTCTCATTTTTACATTCTTTAAAATCAATAATACTTTCCTCTATGGTATCTAGACTTTATCAATTTAAGCACCGTACTTGATTGGCATAAAGGTATCATTATTTTACAATTGATTACGTTTAACAGTAAGTTCTATGTTAACAGTTTCTTCTATCGACACTTCTCGCTTATGGAACCCTCTTCCGGCTTCTTGTTTCCGAGTCAGATTGGATCTTCGAACATGTAAATGCAATGTCAATCGTTATCTTCTGTCTTTTTATTTCTTCGTTTTCCTCTTTCGTTGTAGTTTTTCACATATTCTCCAATACCCAGTAACCTCATGCGTCCTAGTGGCTTTATTGTCTTGCTTGGGGTGAAATGGTTATTTTGTTCAGCTAGGAAACACTATTTTATACATTGTCACTTCCAGTGGTTATACTTCTTTTTTACTATTGTTCACCCAATATAAAACCCAAGAGCCACTCAAGATAGTGTTTTATAAAAATGATGTTATTGTTATGAGCAATAAGGGGAAAAAGTCAAAAATGAAAACATTATAATATATATATATATATATATATATATATATATATATATATATATATATATATATATATAGGAAAGTTAACGGTTGATTCTAAACTCGGAGATGTTACGATTTTGATCTGTGAAGCTTCCTCCCGGAAATCTGTTCCTCAGAGTAGCGGTCCTCGGGCGAAGCTGTCTGAGTGAAACTTCCTCCCTACTAATGGAACACGAAGGGAATGATGATTCGACTCTATGTACGTGACATGTCTGCTATTAGCCGTGTAGGTCAGAACTAGCAGAACTAAGGAATGTAGCCCGCCAGAAATTTTGCCATGGAATTAGCGACAGAGTAGCAAGAACTTTGTGACGTTATTTACACTATTTATATTCAAACTATTGTCCTAATTTTTGCTGTTGTTATCACAACCTTTCGGTCACTGTGGCCTTCCTCAGCGGTATATCGATCTGGGTAACCTACAGAGAATTCTGAACTGAATTTTATATATAAGACGATATCCCTAGACGTTTTTTTTAATCAAATTCACCCCAAGCAAGGCATGAAAGCCACTAAGACACAAGGGGTCGAAAAAATTAGAAAAGAAAAACATTATGAAAGAGCAGAAACAATAGAAGTGTAATCAAGAGGACAGTAGATAACGTTTGACATTGCATTTAAATTCTTGAAGATCAAAGTTGACCGGAAAGCATGGAGCCGGAAGAAAGTTCTACAAGCGAGAATTGCGAGAAAAGAAACTATTAGCGTAGAACGGTTACATCTAACCAATTCAACTGTAAACTGATGAGACCTTGTTGCCAATCTAGTACTGCGCTTAAATTCATACATGGGCAGTAGAACGAGAACAGTCTAATACATTAAGATTAAATAAAGGCTTCAGTTCAGAATTCCCTGGAGGTTACCCAGTTCAATAGATACATGAGAAAGGCCGGAGGACACAACGGCCGATATATTGTTTGAACAACAAAGATTATGATTATATTCCGCATATAAATAATGTATATAATGATAACTCCATATCCCAGAAATTCAGACAAAAATTATTGATTCATCGATCTGTTTTTTACAGTTTATCAACCTTTTGTAATTAAATTATACAATATCAGTACATTGTAAAGAGATGTTTTTAAACCACGCAATCCGAATCTCGTGTTCTGCAATTCATTAGATGTGCTAAAGCACAACAAAAACTGCAAATGTAATGGCAATAACGTATAAAGGGCGAGATAACCTGACGGAGCCCATCACTCTTCAGGTTGGTTTCAAAATATTCCTTCAAGATTGTTTAAACTATCAAGTTTAAAGAGTCCAGTTTGCCCTGCTATTTGCGAGTATTTGAGTTCGGAATTTTTTCTTCTAGATTTGCTGACGCCCATGGCAAGTCAGCTCTGTTATTTAACCCATAGATAGAGGAAGACAGACTCAAACTATTTTTCGAAGCGCATCTGTTCGAAATTAATTTACTTAAAAGTATTGTAAACCATTATATCAACATCAGAATTTATTAAAAATGTGTCAAAACTATACATCACTGGAATTACTATATCTATCTTCTTATTTTATATATTGCGTCTCTTCGTGACTTGGGAGATAGTGGTTTGCCACAACATACTTTTGCAAACAACATTTGAGTCTTCACCATCCCTCTCTGTATTCACACCACCATTCATTTAACCAAATTCGATAGAGAAACATTAAATATAGTTTTCATTTCCTGGTTGAATGCCTTGCCGTTTATTGTTTGTTTTGTCTGCTTGAGTTTGTTTAGCGGCACATCAACATCTCCATGGGTTATTTAATGCCGAAATGTAAACATTTTGAACACGATTTTATGACTTGAACCAAATATATTTTGAACGCAATTGCATGCCTTCGACTACAGATGAAACGTATTGTTGGTCATTTTGCTAGAAAATGTATTGTTGGTAATTCTTCTTTAAATTCTATTGCTGGTCATTTTGCTCCAAGGATGTATTCTTGCTGATTTTACTCTAAATAGTTATTGTTGCTAATTTTACAATAAATAGGTACTGTTTCTAATTCTACCCTAATAGGTACTGTTGCTAACTATTTTTATATCTAAAAATGTATTGCTGGTATTTTTACTACTTTCGTAGTGTTTTGTCCTTGTTTGGAGGTTCACTATTTGCCCATAGCTGGGACCCTAATGGGTACTGTCACCCCGGGTCAAAGTGGACCTGGAAACAACAGCAATTAAGAGATAGTTCCACGCTCCTCAAAACCTCTAATCTCCTTATCAGAGTCCTTACTGCCGGATGTAGTTTATCGTCACGCCCAGTACTAGGCATTTATTGTAATACAGCTTATGTAACACTTGATATCACAGAAAAGATTACTAAACAAATGCATCAAAACTTTGTTTAAGAAAAAAACAAAAGGTATGGCAAACGGACGGTTTTTCTCCCGACACCGATATTTGCTCGGCAATTTTTAAGGTTTTTTAAAAAATTTATTTTCAGAATTTTAATAAAACCCAGACATGGATTTATGCATTAACGTTTTTATTATTATTATTATTATTATTATTATTGAATTATTATGTATTAAACATTATTCTTGTAAATAAAAAAACTAAGAAATAATCAATGTTTAACATTTTTGTTGTCATTTCTCGAGAAAACAGTACAAATTAAGATGTTCGCAACTTATTTTCGTAAACATCATGCGACGAGAGCAAATGAAAAATACACGGAAAATGTTTTTTATAATTGTAGTTGTTTGTCATGTTTTATTTAAATTTTCTTCTTCTCTACTGAGCAGACATTTTTATAAATTCATGAATAAAAAAAAAACTTTCATGGTCATTTCTTTATAATATTGTAAATAATATTGCATTGTAGTTGGTTCATATATATTTTTAAAATTGTAAAAAATATTATTGTAAATAAAATAGTGTTTTATTCTTTTGTTGTCAATTCACGAGAAAAAAAATTGAAGTGTATAAATTCACTTTCATATGTTTAGGCATTACTAAAATTCTAAAAATAGCTTTTAAAACAATAAACATTGCTGAGGGAATATACAGTAATAACGGTGACAAGAGAAAAAAACGTCCTTTTGACACTATTGTGGGGTCGGGGGAAGAATACTTATCTTAAACAATACCAAAACTTTCATTAATGATTACATAGCAAGGGTAATAGTCAGTTACAATAGAAATGCATTATATATGATTTTACTATAGAAATGAATTATAAATAACTTTACTATAGGAATGCATTACATATGATTTTATTATAGGAATGAATTGTAAATGATTTTAAGATAGGAATACGTTGTAAATGATTTAACTACGAGAGTACATGTGAGATGATTTTAGTATAGGAATGTATTGTAAATGATTTTAATATAGGAATACATTGTAAATTATTTTACTACGAGAGTACGTTAGAGATGATTTTAGTATAGGAATGAAATTTAAATGATTTTAATATAGGAATACATTGTGAATGATTTTTCTGCGAATTCATTGTAAATGACTTTACTAGAGATATGCACTGTAAATGATTTTACGAGAGGAATCCATTATAAATTACTTTACAAATACATGATAAATGATTTTACTAGAAGAAAAGTATTGTAAATTATTTGACTATAGGAATGCATTGTAAATGATTTTACTATAGGAATGCATTGTAAATGATTTTACTATAGGAATGTATTGTAGGTTATTTTAATACTGTATTTGTAACTCTTGCTATAAGAGATAAGATTATCAAATGAATCAATGTTTTATTTTCATTAATGATTAAATATAGAGTGGCACAACAAACATAGCAGTCATTTATTCTAAGGAGACATTGTAAATGATTTTACTATAATGTAGTAATGCATTACTGTTTATTTCAATGTAACCATTAATATAAAAGGTTGGACATTTAGACGTGGTGTAATAGTTAACAAGCTTGCCTCGCGTGACCAATTACGACTGATTAGTAAGTTTGATCCTTAATGGGTGCTTCATACTTTCGGCCTTAGAGCACATCTAAACTTTGTTTAGTAAATAATTACATCTCTTTCTTCCGTCTTTCTTCGCAATTAAAACGGAATAGTCTATTATTTATCTGAGGTAATGGCAGATAATTGCGGACCTCTGATAATTTTTTGAAGTTACCATGCTTTCTTATCTTAAGAGTTGCTAATTGCAAACCAACTTTTAATTATTCTAAACAAGCAAAAACGTAGTTAACAAAAATTTTAAAAGAAAAAGAAAACATTTTTTAAAGTGTTGTTTAATATAAAAAATTGCACATCAATACCTTTAATTACTTTAAACAAGCAGAAAGGTAGTTATCATAAATAAAAAAGAGAGAAAAAATTATTTTTTAAAGCTAGAGAAAATTAAGCTAGTAGTTTCAGTTCACTCCAGCAGATTATATTTTTACTTGAATCCATAGCTAAATTCCTAAAATCAAACACTGGCGAAAAAATATTTGTGGACAATGAAAATTACAGCTAGTAGATAGTGACTATCATAAGAATAACACCGATGAAACAAAAACATAATGGCGATGTGTAGAGCGATCTTGCAACACTGTTAATCTGTCATTGCATTTTAAACAAAAATACAATTTTAATTTCTTTTTTATTTTATTCCTTTTATTCCAATTTTTTTTTAATTTAAACCTCTGATTTTTTTCAAAATTGATGTTAATTGCCTTTAAAAGCTTCAAAAAATTATCAGAGGTACACATTTTTCGGGGACACAAATGTCGAGTACACAACTGTCCTAGAACCACGTAACACAAGTGCTAACTTATTAACTAGGGGTGAATCAAGCAAAATTGGATGGTGAAACGAAGAAATCTGATTAGACAGATTAAAAAAATATGTAATAATCTATTTATTGATGGCATTAACTTTATCAATCTTGCGTTAGTCACGTCGGATTTTTTTAAAAAATGGATTGTGGCCTCGGGTGTTTATACACCCCAATATAAAAATACATATAGTATTGCAATTATGTAAAATATTGTCGTGCTGTTGAAAGAAGAATAACATAACAGGCAATCTCCGTTACAATTTTAACTGACGATATAATTATTCATTGAAAGGAAACTTATAATAAATGTGTTGCATAAACACAGGTACCTCCACTCATTCACTAAAAAATTAGCACACCATGATGAAAACATGACCCAAACTTAATAAAAACAATGTTTTATCGTCAAAATCATTGTTATCATTAATAGGAAAGACCTATAAAAAAAAAAAATGTTTCATGCTTTTTTAGAATATTCGAAATTTTGGTTAAAAATCTTTTTTGGGGGGTGGGGTAGGAGGGTGAAAGATTAGTGTAGGATATTTAGTGTCTTGAAAAATACATTGATTTGGAAATTCTTGCAAAAATCAAATAATTGTCGGATTTTAATGGAACTTTCAGGACTTATTCGCAAATGAATGGTGTTATTTTAGAAATTTTTTTTTATTTTAAAATATTTTGGTTAAAATGTATTTTTTAACATCTGTTACCACCCACTTATTTAATTTCATCAAATTTCGAGGTATTAAATTATGTGCGAATTAATGTTTATATTACTTAAAAGCTGAACTTCTTGGAGAATTTAAATCATCACTTTTTTTGTGTGCGTGTGTTTTTGTTTTTTGTAAAATAGGAACATCAGTTAAATATGGAATAAAATTAAGACAGTATTTAATTAGAAAAACTTTAAATTGCTTTTTGAATAAGATATATTATTCACACTACTGACTTAAGAAAAACAATTTCGATGAATAATGAATTTTTACAAGAATTGTTTTCATGTTTTTAAATTTTAATTAAAATAATTCATAAAATTTTAAATCTTTTACATTTCTGCATTGCTTCGACCTCTTTAAGTGATAATTTATGAAGTAAAAACTATATTTACTAATCATAAATGGAAAATGGATTCATCGATAACCAATATTTTAAAAAGAACTTTGAAATATTTTTTATGCATAAATGTGCCGATTTTTGTAAATACGAACATTACAAGACATTATACAAAAGCAAGAGCGATAACTATGGCAAATTTAAGGCCAAAGTACCTAACATTCAATAAAACATTAGATTACTGAGAATTTTCATGATTTTTAAGATTAATGGATAGTTAAAAATTAAATAAAAAAATCGCTCATGTTATATTCCTCATGTAAATTTTACAGATATATCCACCGTAGAAAAATATTAGATAAATTTTAGTCTGTCATTCATGTTGTCAACCTGTAAAACACCTAAAACAAACAGCTACTGTCGTATTAAAAATGCATTTCTCTGAGTAAGTAATATTTGCTTGAAACCTTTAAACTTTAAATCAGCTAATATTCCTCGAATTTTAGAAACCGATATTTTATTTTTGAAAGATTTTTTAATAAAGAGAATTACATTGTGACGACAGATGGCAAAAAATGGCGCTAAAATCAGCGAATGTTATTTAAAATGAAGAGGTCTTGCAGACAATTTCAATTAGTTTTTGAAATGCAGCAAAGTAATTGCTTATTCGAAATATTAAATTTAATCTATTAGCTTGAAATTAAAACTGAAATAAAAGCTTCAAAAAGACTTCATTTTTTAGAATTCATTTTAAACCGCGAATCGCGAAACTTTGAACATATCTACATAAACATACAGTGGTACATCCTTCAAATCTACAAAACAACCATTCGTCCTTCCATGGAATACTGCTGCCATATATGGACTGCTGCTCCCGCTGTTCGTCTCAAGGTCCTCGACAAAATCCAGAGACGGATATGCAATGTGATGAGACCTGACCTGGCACCTTGTCTACAGTCATTTTCTCACAGATGTGCTGTGGTTTCCCTCCGACTTTTCTACAAGTATTTTCACATCAACTGCTCCTACCAGCTACTTTCACTGATTCCCAAACTGCATGAATTTAAGCGTGCTACAAGGTTAGCATCTCGGTCCCACCCTTTCACTGTCAAAACGGTTAAATGTAACCGTCTCTTTTACTCCAACAGCTTCTTATATTGCACTTCCCGTCTGCAGAATTCCCTTCTTCTTACCTGCTTCCCTGATAGCTTCGAATATTCAAATGTGCATGTTTAGATCTGGGGACGGATTTGGCCATTTCAGGATATTTACATTATTTTCAGCAAGCTATATCTTCGTAGATTTTACAGTGTGGTTAGAATCATTATCTTATTGGAGGATCAATCAAAAGGAAGTTCAAGATTTTCAAATGAAATTATTAAATTTGCTTCCAAAATATTTTGATATACTGCGTCATTCATTCTGCCATCTGTTACTGATATGTTGCCAGTACCTTTTACAGAAAAAACATCCCTAAACCATGATGACGCCACCAAGTTTCACTGTTGGAACTGTGTTCTTTTTTTTTTGAAGGCATCGCCATCTTCCCTCCATACATGATTTCTAGAATTAAGTCCAAACAACTCAATTTTGGTTTCGTCTGTCCATAATACTCTTTCCCAATATGACTTTTCCTTATTCTTATGTTCACGAACGACTCTATGTGTCTTTTCAATAGCAATGGAGTTTTCTGAGGGGAGCGTGACTTTTGATTGTTCCTATGAGATTCATTGCTTATTGTCCGTTTAGTGATACAGATTCCTGATAATAGCAAATCATCCTGCAACTCTTGATGAGAAACCATTGGATTTTGTTTAATTTGACGCGTTATTTTCCTCGAAGACCTTGAAGAAATCTCTCGTGGAGCAACTGTACTTCTTTGGTTTTCAACAGTTTTAAGTTTTTATACCTTGCAATAAATGAATTAATAGTTGGTAAATGGAATATTCAAGTTGTCTGAGATTTTCCTGTAACTTTTACCTTCTTTCCAAAGGTTAACATTTTTTTTTTTTTTTTTGACGAATTTTTCAGTTCTTAACCTCATGCCATGATGATAACCTTGCACGAATATCAATTACATAATGTTCTGTTTTAGTTTTTTTAGGCTAAAAATAACAACTGATAACATTATTGAATCATTCTTGAATATTCCACTTGAATAAACTAGAGTATTAAAGCAATTTAAAATCTGAAATTTGCATTGTACGAATACTTTTTCACCCATTAAAATAGATAAATGAGATTTATTTATATTAAATCAAACTATTTCTGTTTTCTATGCATATTTACTTATTATGCAGCTGCGTACAATTAATTATATGAAAAGTATGTTTATTCATTAGTTGGAAATACAATAAATTAAAAATTTGTATCTGTACGAATAATTGTTTCCTCTCACTGTATGTTGTAAATTACAGGTGCAATACAATAATAATGATAAGTTTTACTCATAAAAAAGTAGTCAATATATTTCCATGAATGGAAAGATATTACATTAGCTAAACTCATAATTACAGGATAGAAAGTGTAATGATATACATATAGTAATTATTAGGAGGATTTGATAATTATATTAAATTAATTCATCGAGTCTGATAGAAACCTCAACAGAATGCAGAAAGCACTGGACGGCCGTTTCGTCCTATATTTGGGACTCATCAGCAGTGCGCATCCACTACCGAGAATTGAAACCCTTGACAGTTAGGTTATACAAGCAAACATCATACCAACTGTTCTAATTGGCCTCGGTGACTCAGATTCGTTGAATTAATTAATATATATATATATATATATATATATATATATATATATATATATATATATATATATATATATATATATATATATATATATTATTAGGTTGGTGCAAAAATAATGTCGTTTTCTCACATATGTTACTATGTGAGAAAACGACATTATTTTGCAACAACCTAATATTTATATAATACACCGTTCTCTCTCTCTCTCTCTCTCTCTCTCTCTCTCTCTCTCTATATATATATATATATATATATATATATATATATATATATATATATATATATATCGAATTAAAGTACCAAGATCTGTTCCATCTTCAAGCGAAATTTTTAGGGGAATAACTAATTTCTGAAATTTACGCGTTTTATAAGCATATTCATTATTGAAATTAAAATTCAATTCTTCCCTTGCCATTTAATTTAAAGACAATTTTTATGTACGTAGGTCCTTACTTTCCGTACAAACAATTATTTTTATTTCATGGGTGACTTTCGCTGGATTTCGCAATTCATTTCGATTATTCACAAATTTATTTCCAAGTTATAAAAATGGCTGCTGTACAAAAACATTCGTCGCAAAAAATCACGTAAAAATTCGCCGAAAACAATCACAGTAATGAAAAGTTGGGAATCGAAAATTTCAGGAATCCTGGTCCAGATCTGGCCCAGAATAGTTTTAATTTTTTCGCGAAATCGGCCTGATTCAAAAATTGTATGATGTGTTAGGGTACATCCTCTAGGAGTAAAGTTGAAAAAGTGTGACACAGTGACACACTGTCATTCGCATTTATTATATAGAATTATATATAATATATATAAAAAAATATATATAAATCATGAACACGTACATTCGCTAGTCTGGTGGGGTGGCAGGAGACTCCGAAGACGTCAAAGCGACGTCTGCCTCCCACGACAACTGAACGCGTGCCACACACCCTCACTGAATCAGGAGAGTAGTGGGTAAGGGCAACAAAACAAGTTGCCAACAAGGAATTACAAGTACTTAAAAAATTTTGGGACAACAAAACTCTCTATGTGACTAACGCAGGCTTAAGCATCATATGTACCGTTTTGTTCCGTTATCTTTTGTCATCTTTTAAGCAACTTCATGATTCCATCCTCCAAGAATAAAGTTTATCTTCCCCAGCAAAGGAAAAAATTATTTATTTATTTTCTATTAAGACAATTCTCTTTAAGACCGCAATAAACGGTAACCAAAAGTTAAATTGTCATTTGAATACGTCAGACAAGCGAAACGAAGCTGTGACACATTTTGTCCAGTTAAAAAAAAAACACAAAAAAAAACCAGTCTCTCATTAATCTGACGGAATATTATGCCCTTTCTTTTAGCTATTTTTGGGCGTTATTATTATTATTATTATTATTATTATTATTATTATTATTATTATTATTATTATTTCCATTGGTTTCTGTTGTATACAGATTTCCTTCCGTGTCCCAGTTAGAGACCTAAAGTTAGAAATTTTCCACTGATCATTTTTGTAAAAAAAAAAAAGCAAGATCACACACATTTTACATTGATAAAGCTCTTCATAATGTGTGATCTGTAGTCGTGAGTACAATGTTTTTGTAATTCTATAAGTCATGGGCTCCCAGTAATCCCTTCAATGAGTCTATTGGAACCTTTTCCAATCAATCCGAGGGCTCCAACTACAACTGGAATTATTGATGTCCTCATGTGCCACATTTTTTAGATTTCCACTTCAGGATCCTTAAATTTTTATAGTTTTTGAAGATCTTCAAAGATACATTACAATCTGCAGGAACTGCTGTCAATCAGAAAGACACATTCTCTTCTTGGGGTCTTTGATCACAATGTCTGGACGATTAGCTTTGATTATTCTGTCCGTGTGTATCCTAAAGTTCCATAAAATTGTTACAGGTTCTTTCCTTGTAATCAGATGGATGATGTTGATATCAATTTCTTGCAGTTTCCTTCCCGTAAAAGTGGCATTTTTCCAGTGTATATATTCACCCACTATATCATGCCGAGTTTTATATTCAGTGGGTGCTAATACTGTGCAACCTGATACAAGATGGCCAGTTGTCTCTGGATATTTATCACAGAATCTGTATTTGGGGTCAGCACAATTAGTCAATATGCGTGCTAGGTAATTTCTAGTTAGCAAGCAAGTTAGCCCCGTGCAAAAAGAATAAAATCTACGTTTTCAGCTTTTAACCCTGCCTTATGTAACCTCTGATTGATACGGGGTTTGTATCCATCATCTTGTTTCGTACGGGCAGAGTATGGACAATGAAAACGCTTATCTTGTCATCGTTTCTGCATTTGGTACACTGCATTTGCTTTCGCTTTCTTTTTCGGTTCTTTGCTGCTGGTTCAATTAATGAAGTTGAAACTATATAACACCACAGGGACAGACAAAGTGTTTATGGCTGACACACTGTTTTGTGACTTCAACTTTGTATATAACTTGTCGTATTCTTTTCTTCTTGCTCCTTCATTTGGGTGTGTGCTGTATTCCATTTCCTTCTCTGATTCCAAGGTGTTTATAGGCTTCTTCTTCATCCAGTTCCCTAATCTTTGTGATAAAATCTAGATCTATTAAGTGTGTTTCTGTAATTCTCCCCTTCTTGAAAGTCACTTTTGCACATTTATCTAATCCGAAATCTATACCGATGGCATCACTGAAACATTATTATTATTATTATTATTATTATTATTATTATTATTATTATTATTATTATTGCATCTAAATAATCTGTTATGGGGTCCTCCCCTTTTTCATATAAGTGGAATCGACCAGAGTGTTACTTGGACTGCTGCCATTAAATACCCAGAGTCAGTCAAATATATAGAGAGAGAGCGAGAGTGAGCAGAGATTGTGATTGAGTTGGAGGTAGAGTAATAGTGTGAGGTAACCGCTTGTAGAAGTCACAATTACAAGCACGTAGACTCTAAGGAAGTCCTACTTCGAGACTGTATATTTCTTATATTTAATTCTTGCGTTTATCATTCATTGGAGACCGAATTTCATCTAGGAATCCAAAACATAATCGACTTGGCAACAGTACTTGTTTGAATAAATTGTTATCTTTTAATTGTTTGAATGAAACGAACTAGTACTTTGGTTATAAGATGCTCATCGTAAATAACTCCTTTCCAATCCCACCACATGTCCAGCATTATTCGTCTGAATGCCTGCCACCTTGGTCCGTATTGTTTTATTTCTCTTACTTAACTATATCCTGTGCTTTGAATTGTTGTAATGTATCTACTTCGCATCGCTCGTCAAAATTTATTTCACCAGCATTTTCGTTATGTTTAATTAGTGAATCACACAGGGAAATATGGCAAATTACTTTGATTGCTGCTTTTTTAACTTATGTGAATGCTATCCATCAAAGTGACTCATATAGTAAAATTAATACAATGATAGAAAGGGTGTAAGACAAGG
The DNA here is from genome assembly GCA_963932145.1 of Acanthosepion lycidas. Lineage (NCBI taxonomy): Eukaryota > Metazoa > Mollusca > Cephalopoda > Sepiida > Sepiidae > Acanthosepion > Acanthosepion lycidas. The sequence continues at coordinate 18,935,720 of OZ010574.1, read as the reverse complement.
GTGTGTCTTCTCACCAGACTAGCTCAAACTTTACAGCGGGATAAGTCTAAAAAAGTAGAATTCCTAGCATGATTCTTTATTGGTGGCCACAATATTAACAACATTAGATGTGCAGAGGACAATGTATTGATAGTAGACACAGAAAAGAAAATACATGAACACATGTAGAAGATAGTAAAAGAAAGCGAGACGAAACATCAACTGTAAGAAAACACGATGAATAGTTGTCAGCAAAAAAGGGCGTCCCAACATGCGATTTACAAATTGGAGATACCAAAACCAAGCAAGTGCAAAACTTTAAATATCTGGGAAGTGTTTTAATAGAGGTCGGAAAATCCGTCACATTGGGATATCGAAAGATGTCTTCCAAAAGCTGTGCAGAAATATGCTGAAATATAGAAAGAAGAGGAATTGTCACTGGTCAAGCATTAAGCTAGTGTTGCTGACAAAACAGTGCTATTAAATTTATTAGGCAAACGCATTTTCGTTTAGGAAAACCTTCTAGATATTTACTGCAAAAATACATTGAAAATCAGGAAATATGTGATTATTAGGAATTAATGCAAGGTTTCCCGAGATATTAAACTATTTGGGTGTCATATAAATGCATTGAAAAATGTTTTACTGTAGCAATGTATTGCATAGGAATTTTATTATAGAAGTTAATTCTTCATTGTCTTAGTATGGTAATGATAATGGTAATATTAGCCAGGATTGAAGTATAGTATCTGTTCTCCTCATCTCTGATGCAAAATGTACTATTAGCCGAAATCAAAGTGTAGTATCTATTCTCCTCATTTCTCATGGAAAATGCAATTTTATCCGAGATCAACATATAGTATCTGTTCTCCTCATCTCTGGTGGAAAATATAATATTAGACGAGATCAAAGTATAGTATCTGTTTTCCTCATCTCTGATGGAAAATGTAATATTAGCCGAGATCAATTGTATAGGATGTAGTCTCCTCATCTCTGGTGGAAAATATAATATTAGCCGAGATCAAAGTATAGTATCTCTTCTCCTCATCTCTAATAGAAAATGTAATTTTAGCCGAGATCAAAATTCTCCTCATTTCTGATGGAAAATGTAATTTTAGCCGAGATCAACATATAGTATCTGTTCTCCTCATCTCTGATAGAAAATATAAGCCGAGATCAAAGTATAGTATCTGTTCTTCTCATCTCTGGTAGAAAATATAATATTAGACGAGATCAAAGTATAGTATCTGTTTTCCTAATCTCTGATGGAAAATGTAATATTAGCCGAGATCAATTTTATAGGATGTAGTCTCCTCATCTCTGGTGGAAAATATAATATTAGCCGAGAGCAAAGTATAGTATCTCTTCTCCTCATCTCTGATAGAAAATATAATTTTAGCCGAGATCAAAATTCTCCTCATTTCTGATGGAAAATGTAATTTTAGCCGAGATCAACATATAGTATCTGTTCTCCTCATCTCTGATAGAAAATATAAGCCGAGATCAAAGTATAGTATCTGTTCTCCTCATCTCTGGTAGAAAATATAATATTAGACGAGATCAAAGTATAGTATCTGTTTTCCTCATCTCTGATGGAAAATATATTTTTAGCCGAGGTCAAAGTATTGTATCTGTTCTCCTCAACACTGATAGAAAATGTAATTTGGGCCGAGATCAAACTATAGTATCTATTCTCCTCATTTCTAATGGAAAATGTAATTTTAGCCGGGATCAACATATAGTATATGTTCTCCTCATCTCTGGTGGAAAATATATTAGCCGTGATCAAAGTATAGTATCTGTTTTCCTCATCTCTGATGGAAAATGTAATATTAGCCGAGATCAATGTATTGGATGTAGACTCCTCATCTCTGGTGGAAAATATAATATTAGCCGAGATCAAAGTATAGTATCTGTTCTCCTCATCTCTGATGGAAAATATAGTTTTAGCCGAGATCAAATATAGTATCTGTTCTCTTCATCTCTGAGAGAAAATGTAATTTTAGCCGAGATCAAAATATAGTATCTGTTCTCCTCATTTCTGATGGAAAATGTAATTTTAGCCGGGATCAACATATAGTATCTATTCTCATCTCTGGTGGAAAATATAATATTAGCTGAGATCAAAGTATAGTATCTGTTTTCCTCATCTCTGATGGAAAATGTAATATTAGCCGAGATCAATGTATTGGATGTATTCTCTTCATCTCTGATGGAAAATATAGTTTTAGCCGAGATCAAAGTATAGTATCTGTTCTCCTCATCTCTGATAGAAAATATAATTTTAGCCGAGACCAAAGTATAGTATCTGTTCTTCTCATCTCTTATGCCAATGTCAATATTAGCCGTTTCCGTTTGTGGAAATATTCGGTACTCATTAACCGAGCATTCAGTGCTATTGTTGGCTGAAATTTCTATCAAAATATTGTTTCAGAAAAAGGTTTCTCAAGTCCACTGTTATCGCTCTTTTCAGTTCTGATTGCTGCTTCCTCACTAGCCTTTTGTTCGGTATAGAGATGCGTTTCTGGCCTGAATATTTATATTCGCGGCAGCATCGGGTCAACTAACGTCTCCGAGGAGCACCTAACAAAGCAGCAGTTACACGACACGCTGAAAAACAAATGCTGATTTGCTAGGAAATGTAGATTAGCACCAGCCGGCTGATTTCTGAAATGGCCAAGACACCCACCGCGCATCTGCATAAAAAAAGAAGTCGGTAAAGTCGCGTGAAGTGTTGATTTTTCGCAAACCGCCAGACACCCGTAAGGATCATGTGCAGAACGTCGGCCGACACCCAACGGTGGGCGAACAATGATCACTCTGTTGTCATGATGTGATTCACTAAGGCGTGGTTTATTTCTCTTCCTCTCTCTCTCTCTCTCTCTCTCTCTCTCTCTCTCTCTCGCGCGCGCGCACGCGCTCTCTATCTATCTATCTATCTCTCTTTCTGTCCATCATTTTCCATTTATTATACATATATATAATTTTTCATTTATTATACACACACACACACATATATATATATATATATACACACACACATAGATAGCTATCTAGCTAGCTAAATAGATAGATAGATAGATAGATAGATAGATAGATAGATAGATAGATAGATAGATAGATAGATACGTATGTATGTATGTATGTACGTATGTATATTTTTTAGCTACTTAAATATACCGAAAACCGATCTAATAGCCTAATGGTTAACGATTTGAATGGGAAGCCCTAAGGCTATCAGTTGTTATCGAACTCTGAAATAATTTAGCAAATCAATCGGACTAATATCTCTATCCTTAATATTTTAATCATTGTGTTTTATCCTATGAGACCCCGATCTTCCCCAGGTCTATGTTGGGACAGGAATAATTTTTATATACATATGTATGTACTTTTATTACCGCAAACGCTACTTTTAGTGGTTACCATTATTTGATATAGACACCACATTTTTATTTTAAACAGTTTGTATTTCATTTATCGGCCCGCATACTCGTTGTAAAATTCGTATCAGCCTACATGCAGTGTTTTATTACAGAAATTGTACTTCTCTTCCTAAAGGAAATCGCCTTGTAGTCAAGAGTCCTTTTATCGTTTCAGCCATGGAGGTATCCACAGCAATGCAATACTCACTTGCTCTTTTTTTTATTTTTGAATATGGTGTATTTGTTAGATCTTCATAACTGAGCTCTTGAATTGCATGTTTGATTAGGTTAGCGACGTGGAGACGGGCATTGTCATATCGTATAATAACATTGTACAACCGGTCAGCTCCTTTCAGCTGAATTCCTTCTTTGAACCTGTTTATTTGTTCAACTTGCATTTTAGCAATGACCATTTGGTTAATCGCACTCATTGAGTCTGTGAGTTCGAACTTCTCCTCCTTGAGACGGGAAGACCGTCTTTGTGCTATTCTGTCGACAATTAAGTCATATCCCTACACGGCACAAATGTATCGAACATGTTCATTCTAGTCGAGCTGGCATTTCATCTCAAATTGATTGAATTGATTAAAACTAAAGAGAAGATGATGTCGGACACACTCATTCTTGTCTGTTTTGTTTGGCCGTTTGGTTAACCTCACTCACTGAGTGAAGATGGCCCAGTCGTCTGGTGTGATTCTTCTTTAAACAGCGCGTGCTTATCAAACTGAACAGGTCGGCTAGAACGCGAAGAGTATGTGAGTCGAACTGTACTTCCTTGAAACGGGAAACCCGTTTCTGTGCCATTCTGTCGATAATTAAGTCATCTCTGTACACAGCACAAATGTCTCGAGCAGCTTTGTGACCTTGATTAAAAGCAAAGAGAAGATGAGGTCGGACTCACTCATTCTTGTCTACTTACCATTCCATCTCAAACGGAAATAAATTTTTAATGACGTTAGACAACAGTTTCACAGGATGACCAGATTTAATAAGAAACAAAAAACGTTGCGAAAGATTATTCTTCAAGATCATTCACAGAACATCAGATGAAACGAACGCATACTTTTTAGTTAATAGTAAGGTTCACCCTGTGGGGGCACTCGGTGTCGAGGGCTACATTAGGAGGTAGTTTATATGGATCAGAGAGTCAATGTGTGTGTCACACATGCGCCGTGTTTCTGGACCTTACACACTGAGTGAAGATGACAAGCAGCGGTAACACAAGAACTTGCCATCTCTTCGGCCTTGAGATCTGGTGTGGTTCTTCTTTAAAACGTGCAATAAGTCCTTATCAAACTGAACAGGTAGGCTAGAACGTGAAGACTCTGTGAGTTCGAACTTCCCACTCCTTGAAACGGTAAAACCGTTTCTGTGCCATTCTGTCCGTAATGAACTCATCTCCGGCCACAACACAAATATCTCCAGTTGTTTTGCAGCCTTGATTAAAAGCAAAGAGAAAATCTCGAACGTGCTTCTTCTGGTCGACTTTGCATTTTTTCTCCGTGGGCTGTCTAATCTGAAATAGAATTTCAATAACGTTAGACAACTTTTCAACAGGATAACCAAAGGTACTAAGAAGCAAGAAAGGTTACGAATGATTATTCTTTGAGATCAATCGCAGAACATGAGAAAAAAGGAATGAATATATGTAACTAATAACCTAATTTTCAAATTGAATGCTGAATGGCAGATTATAGTGACCCCCCTGCTTCAAAGAAATAGTTATACGCTTAAAAACATTAAATGAGAATTATTCAAATGTTTATATATAATTTTAATTTAAATCGTTGCATTTTTAAAAAATATACATTTTAGTCAACCTGTTTATCTCATATAATTATATTGTTAAATGTCAATTTAAATAATTTTTAAATAAATGTATTAAAAAATACACGATTTTAGACCAAATAAACCTCGAAATACCATTTTCAAGGAAATTATTTATAAATAAAAGATATGCTTATTAGCAATCCCAGACCGATTATACTTTGGTAACATGTAAGACAGCAAATCGGCGATTGTGAAATTTCCGCTACCTGACGAATGAATGGCGAAACACGGGAAGATGGCTTGGCTGGGATGGAATCGTTGATAACGGACTCAACGGAAAGGAAACTGGAGAGAGCCATAATTACTCACGTTCTGAAAGGACACGGCAAATAGAAAGAGCATCAAGCAGTGATAGAAAAATACCCGTATTTTAACTTAACTTGCGTTCAATTTATTTCCTATACTAAATTTGTTACAACTCCGCCATGTTTGAAGTGTTTCCATTTTATTAATTCCATATTCTGAAATTTTTTTTCTGATGGATTCGAACACCGGTGCCAAGGCTACCTGAATTCCATTTCCACATCATTTTTTCGGTTTCGAAAAGGCTTACCTTGAGTCCGATTTCTTGGCACAGATTTTGCATTTCGTCTTTCGATTTTGCATTTCGTAGCTGTACTACTGGTTAGTCATTTTTCATGTGTTCATCGACTACTGTTCTTTTTTTTAAAATCGGCATCACCCAAAGCAAGGCAATTAAGCCACTAAGATACAAGAATTTACAGGGTGTGGAAGAATAAGCAACAGAAACATTAATAATGAGCTGGCAGAGGAAAGAGTCATCAGGAAGATATTAGATAGCGATTGACATTACACTAACAGTCAAGGGGTTACAAGGTGTGGAGGAATTAGAAACAGAAACATTAGTAATAAGTAGAAAGAGTAAGGAGCATTCAGGAGACAGTAGACAGCGATTGACATTAAAGTAAATTTTTTACAGGTTAAAGTTGTCTGGAAAGCATTGAACTAGCAGTGAGTTCCACAAGCAAGAAGTGCGAGAAAAGAATCTGTTAGAATAGAACTTACGGCTATATCTAGCCAGCTCAACTCTAAATTGATGGGATCTCGATACCAATCTAGTACTGGGCTTAAATTCAAAAAGTCTAGGTAACATAGCGAAGAGCTCATTCGAACATTTTTTTAATTAAAATGAGAAATTTATTTATTGAAAAAAAGTTTGAACAAAGTAACTATAAACATTTTTTTCTATCCTCTGCCAGCCGGAATGATGGAGAAAGCATTACCTCGGATCATGAGCCACTCCGTTTCGCGAGACTCGTCCCTTAATCGAGACGCAATTGCGCCAGTCCTCGGAAGGAACGCCATCGAACGAGGGCCAATAACCCCAGAAGTCTCCACTGCCACAGGATTAAAAAAAATAAATCTGTCAGCGAGAGCAGAATATTTAACTATTTTTTTTATCTCTGCGTCCCGGGCGACGGACCCCGGCTCAATCGCGGACCTGATCAAATTAATGGCCGAAAATGTATCCACACAGGTCGCATCCCAAATCAACGACTTCCCCATTTTAAAAAGGGAAAATGGTAATGCCATCCGGCCGCTTTCCATCACCACGGTCGAGGCCTACGGGTTCGATTTGGAAATGGAATCCAGCTGCATCTAAACATCTTCTGGTGATGTCGTTTATTGCTGCATGCCGTGTAAATCGGCCGGCACTACGACGACAGGAGAGAGGATGCAAACCAAACTCATCGATGGAAGTTCCACATCTGCATCTGTGACACTCACATAATTTGAGTGCAAGACGGATCGCGACTCCGACCCGAGTGCACTCATCATCTAGAAGGATACCGGTAGATGAAGAGGGCACTGCGTTGAGCCAGGCGCCACTAATCAGTTGTGAAGCAGATAAACAGGCGAGGCGATGCTGATCCAGAGAGAGCATCAAATTAGTAAAATTGGCCTCGCATTTTATTTTATCCCAGCTTTTTTGTTTTGATGTTATCTAGTGGAATAGAAAGTAATTCTTGGGCCCAGATGCTGCAAGCTTGTTCGAAAGAACTACCCGAGAAACACTGAGACGATCCACCGCGTATCTCATCAATTAATTCGTGACTGGACGAAAGTGAAGAAAGATATGCTGGAAGAGCCAAATCTACCGCTGATCGAAGGTCCAGGCCTCCGAAACTGAAACTTTGCCTGCCTCCAGCCTGTGTCGTCGAAACATTAGCATGAAAGTATTTATAGAAAAGAAAAAGACAAGCAACCTTACGGCGGTGGAAAGTGACTGAAACCGAATCGCCATGTTTTAATATTCCTTGTGAATGTACCATTGGAACAGATTAGAATTAACCGGCTTTAAAAAAAAATGATTGCATATATATATATATATATATATATATATATATATATATATATATATATATATATGTGTGTGTGTGTGTGTGTGTGTTAGGTTGGCGCAAAAATAATGACGTAATAATGTCGTTTTTTGACGTATTTTTAACGTCAAAAAACGACATTATTACGTCATTATTTTTGCACCAACCTAATATATATATATATATATAATTAAACGAAGAACCAGACAAAGAGCCAGACAAACCTACCAAGGTTTCACCTACGCGGATCGTCAGGGCTCTGATTAGCGTATTGAGGACTTTATTTAGTTATTTTAATTACTCATAATGTTTTTTTTTCTTTGGACTCTGGACTTGGATGCTAGACGATTATTTTCGGCTGACGTACATGTTCTTTGTCCTTCTGTTTTTATACCTTTTCTTTCCCTTTGGTATTGGTTCGGTTATTTGCAAATCAAGACACAAGGTTTTCCAGACGAGTATAATTTCTTATATTTATAAGATTATTACTAGTATATATATATATATATATATATATATATATACCCGTAAGTTGGAAGGGTGTATTTGGGTAGAATGTCGCAATTCACTGCCAGATGGTGGTTAATGTTAGCAAGGGTTGGTAGATAGATTGATGGCACAGGGATCAGGGTGGAGTCGAGAAAACATCTCCAATGGGGGTTATGTTGCTTCTGTGGGGCCCTCATTCACACAGTACAAATCCCGGCGATTGAAATCACCTGGCTTAAACGGGAATGAATCAGAAAAAAAGGCGGAGATCACTTACATGCATGCCGATGCCGACATACATATCTATCTATCTCTCTCTCTCTCTCTCTCTCTCTCTATATATATATATATATATATATATATATATATATATATGCGTGTGTGTGTGTGTGTGTGTTGTTTGTTTTTATTTGCCAATAGTTCTGCATAAACGTATGATATAAATGTGTGTGTACTGTTTCTTTTACTAACATTTAGTGCACACGTTCTTAATCATTGTATCGTCAGAAACGTTTAATGCGCTTGATAATGCACGATGCAGATGTTTATGAAGTCTTAAATACAAACATTTTGTCAGCACACAATCACAGGTTCAAACACACATATACGAAGAGATAGATGAACAGGAGCAGAAAGAAAGAAAGAAAGATATATATATATATATAGTTTATGCAAACTTAGGTAATCCGTATGGGTAGACCCGAGGAGGATGAGCTCAATGTAAAATTCAGAGCAGATATGTTTGAATAAAAACAGATCACGTTAAGGTTTCAATTTTTGGAAGTAAAGTCTGATGATCCAGAGCCCTGTTAAAGGGTTATGGTGAAATAATTTATTACATGGAACCTTAACGTGGTCTGTTTTTATTCAAATATATATATATATATATATATATATATATATATATATATATATATATATAGAGAGAGAGAGAGAGAGAGAGAGAGAGAGAGAGAGAAAGAGATAGATAGAAATAGATAGACAGATAGTAATGGTAATGTAATAATAATAATAATAATAGCCGTTTCTTTATAAGGAAACCTTCTGCATTCATTTTCCACTATTATTGTCGATTGAAATTTATAAAATCTTTAATTTATAAATTTTACTCGTTTCACAAGTCCAGTAGCTGTTATCGTTCTTTCCATTATCGATAGTGGTTTCCTTCCTCAATTTTATTTGATGTAGTGTGGAATGTCAACATCTTGTTTATGTCATTATTTTCTCTTCAAGTTACATGTGGTATACATTTTAACTGTTGCTGTTGTTGAAAGTCCTCAAGTAAGGTGACTTCTGTTATTTGGTACCGTTCTGCGTTTGTAATTATGTAACGCCGATCCACAAGGTTTCTAAGAAGACTGGTCTCCAATCAAGACCCATAGGATTTACTCGCTCAACGCCATTTTTAACCAGTGATCTTAGAAAGCGACTGCATAAAGCTGACATTTTATAGGTATATATGCATAAAAAACTGCAACAGATACCTTTGAAAACTCTGAGATTGGCATTAACCGATTCAGATCGATAAATCGATGTGCATAGACGGAAAACACTTGCCATGATACTGGGATGAACCATCTCCATTTCTTTCGTATTCCATCAGTGTTATGGTCCAGGTTAGTACCAAGGAAGAACAACACGAACACAAGAGTAGAAATAACGAAGGTATATTACAGGAAATAATAATACAAGATGTGGAAGGTGTTAGTATGACTGTCAGTCTGTTTTGGAGTGAACTACTATCGGCTCGACTCGATTCATCCCACTCTCTTGAGAGGCGTAGTATACATAATGTTAGGAAGAATTCATTCTGTAGTTATAGGTAAGGACCCATGACAATCAGTAAGAAGGAAGTTCCGCTCAGACAGCTTCTTCCCTTAAACCATACATTGTGGAAAAGACTCCCGAGAGTATGCTTTCCCGAAGATTACAATCCTAACATCTTCATATCGAAGGTTTTTCCTACATATACTTATAAAGTGCACTCCTTCTTACTCTTACTGCTCATACAACGACCTTGATCAGTAAGCCTCTAACTTGAGTAGCTCTTGTGCCAGGCAAACATTAGTAAAAACAGCAGGTATAAAAATATACATAGACAAACATGAAATACTCAGATCTAGCTATCTATGTATCCCGTCCTGAGTATGACGATAAACTACATCCGGCAGCAAGTTCACTGATCAGGAAGTTTTGAGGAGCCCTAAACCACCATTTAATTGCAGTTGTTCCCAGGTCCACCCTAACCCGGAGTGGTAGCACCTGTTAGAATCCCAGCTCTGGGCAAATACTTAACCCGAAAAGTGAGCTCAAAAACAATATGAAAGTGTAAAAATAGGATTTTATAGTAAAAATACCGGCAGTACATTAAAAAAAAGACTAATACATATTCTATTCAAACGAACTTATCCTAAAAAATCTTACCTGCATTTAATAACCCATTGAGGTTGATATATCGTAACAGAAAATAAACTATATATATAGCATGAAACAGCCTGTCGCCTCTAAGTGTTGACTTCAAACCTTACTTTTATATATATATATATATATATATATATATATATATATATATATATATATATATATATATAAATATAAAACATTAGGCAGCATATAATTTACATACAAAGAAATAATCACACATAGAACCAATCAGAAATATTAATGCGATTATTGGCGACATCCGTTGCTAGAAGTATAATATATGCATTAAAATACTGTTAATCCATAGAGTGAAGTGATCCTCGTCTATAAAACTGATGTCTGTAGTTTCCAGTTTATGTGATCTTAAAATGCTAGTACTTACGAATAGTCCTCTATTCATCATCAGGCATGTGTTTTTTCGGTCGACAAACAATTATTTCGTCTTCAAGTTTTCGATTTTATAAGGAAAAAAAAAAAATATATATATATATATATATATATATATATATATATATATATATATATATATATATATATATATATATATATATATATATATATATATATATATATATATATATATATATATATATATATATATATATATATATATATATATAAAAACACAAACTTTAAAAAGTATTTCTCTGGATACTCGTATTTGCTTAGACGCTCCGTTCATTTATTAAACAGTATATTTATTTATTTTCGTCTACCGGCCTGAATGTTCGAGAAGTCCTATTAATGAAAAATCTACGCCTCCTTGAAAGATTCGAACCTGCGTCCCTCTGGGAAAGTTTTAGTTAACCTCCTCTGTGGCCAGATATTGAACTCACAACTCTTTCGATCAAATTACTTTTGGATACCTCAACCAAAGCTTTTATCCTCTGTGACATGTGCCCTTAAAGACTTGACCCAAAGAGTTGTGAGTTCAATACCTGGCCCCAGCAGAGGGAACACAAATTTGGGGAATTTAGTTACGAAGGGGAATTAAATCGAAACTGCAGTATCAAAATGCACTGCACGTGGAATTAGAACACTCTTACCCCCTGTACTAAATAAACGGTTCGGTTTTAAATTCCACCTAATATCACCTGAAAAGGGCCGAGCGTACAATGGCCGAAACGTCGTGAATATGTCAATAAAGATGGTAACAACAGTTCGAACAATGTAAATAGTGTAAGTTATATATAAGTATTACGCGGTAATATTTCATGGCAATATTTTCTTTGACTCATTTCATCCAAGCCAAACTATAATGCTATTAAGACGCAAAGTATTACTGAGACGGAAATAAAACGAGAAGACGGTAGTGAGAGAAAAGGAAAATAAATAGGGTTCCAGAGGACAGTCAACATAGCGATTTTCCAAGCGTAGCTTAGATGCGGCACAAAGCCGAAAGTATGGGACACCCAGTGAGGATCGAACACACTACTCTGTTGTAACTGCTCTCGCGAAACAAGCTTTCTAACCATTACACCGCCCCGAGGTGCCGAAGGGCAGGCAACATAAATGCACGTAGAATTTACATTTTTGAAGATAATGAGTGGAAGGGAAGAAAAAAGTGGACAGTTCAAAAGTCGAGAAATGCTACAAAATTCACTATTAGAATAGAACTCAGGGTTTTAAATATTACAAGGCGCTTTCCTTTCCCCGAGTTGAGCACAGTCAGTCATTGGCGCGTTTATTCACAGAATAAGTACGTCAAAATTCGCCTCTCTTTCAGCCGTGCGCCGATGACTTTGAGAAAAAATACCAGTGTGTTGCCGAATAAGTCGGGTTTCGATCCTGGCTTGCGGACATCTAGCCACACTGATGAGCTGTGATGCAGCAAAACAGTCTGTCTGTAGATGACTGTATATATATACTTATATATATATATTTTCACTTTTATATTTACATACGCTCTATCCATGATATTGAGCTCTTTAGCCCATAAATATAGCACACTTTAAAATTATATTTCTTTCTATATATATATATATATATATATATCAACAGTGAGACCTTCTTGGTAATCTAGTAGTACGCTTAAATTCAAGCTGTCGAGGTATGAAGGTGGAAAGCTTTATCAGAACAATTGCCATGAAAACGTTTAGGGAAATGACAGGGTGGGGAGACCACGTCACGTCGTTGGAATAGTGTCGAGATGCCATGTCAGGACCGATAACATTACAGACCCTCCTTTGAATTTTGTCGCAAAACTCGACATATATAGCAGGATAACCAGACTAAATATGGCAGCAATAACCATTGCAAGAACGAATGGTGCATGTGCAAGATGGAATTCTGTCGATAAAAATTGCTTGGCACGACACTGTGAACCAACTTCTCTAGTAACAGACCTAGCAATTGTTTCAATGTAATCATTCCCACGAAAGAGAATGATTTTATTGAATCAATTGCTAAGTTATGGCATGAAAGTAAGTGGAAAACTAACAAAAATTAACAACGGATTGCAAGTCATTTCCGAGATCGGCTTTCAGTTTTACTTTATCGGACTTCCGATTAAGGAGTAAATAGTTACGTCATCAACATAAATTCTGAGTTGCGAACTGATGACTTCGGAAAAGTCTTTGATATATATATATATATAATACTATACGGAACCTATAGGATGCAGGTTCGAATCCTGTCCAAGGACGAATATTTTCTATTAAAATTTCTCGGACATTCAGGCCGGTAAATATTATTTAATACTGTTTATTATAAACAGAGCATTTACTTAAATACTTGTATCTATAAAAAGAACGTTAAACATAAAAATGTCTTTAATAAATATATATATATAGTTATATATTTAGGCAGCAAACCTTCGTTTATGTATGTTTCATTAAAAACGACAGACAAGTTACTACGGTTAAGCTTTTTATTTATTTTTTCTTGCGTTCGAACAAGAGCTTTCTTTTCTGGAAAAAGAGTGTGTAAAAACTGTCCAAATATTTTATAGTTCCGAGCGCTTTCGGCTATACATTAAGAAGCCATTTAAACACACACACAAACTTACCAGACTCCATTAGATACATACTAGTAGAAAACAAAAATATAATAAGTGCATCCCCCTGTAAAAAAAAGATTAAAAATAATGAAAGCTTTAATAATAATAAAAAAGAAAAAGCCAACTCTTAACGATATAAACTACGAACAAGCCCACAATGTGCTAACCGTATTCGGAAATTAAAACATCCACACAGCACACTAAAAAACATACGCATAATGCACACACTCAATTAAGTTGAAAAATCGAATCATCCTTGATAATGGCTAAAGGTCTAGCCGAAAGCGATCGGAACTATAAAACATTTGGACAGTTTTTACACACTCTTTTTCCAGAAATGAAAGCTCTTGTTCGAACACGAGAAAAATTAAATAAAAAGGTTAACTGTAGTACCTCGTCTGTCGTATTTAATGAAACACACACACACACACACACACACACACACACATATATATATATATATATATATATATATATATATATATATATAAATATATATATATATATATTACATGCAATACTTCGAAGGTTGACTTCGAATTTCGACCATTATTAAAATATAAAATGTTACAATTATTGGTTATTGAATTGCAGTTGCGAAATGTAGACAGTAAATGGTGTATTTATTCCTTCATAAGAACTGTTACGCATGGAATCTGTTAGCTAATCTTACATCGATAATTTTCCGATTATAGCTATGGTAAACCATATGGTCAATGGCTTTACGTCTATATACAGAGAGGCGATATCAACTATTCTACTGTCTCCCATATTCTTGTACTAAGGCGGCTACCGATCAGAGAAATTAAAGTATCTTTTTCTTTTAATTTTGTTTTTGCTACTATGTTTGTTGTTGGTCTTATTCTTTGCTTATGTATTTTGTGGGGTTGCATCGGTTTAACATTAGTATTTTTAGACTTTCTCAAACAATGGAAATAATATGGAAGCCGAGTACAGAGTTTGGAGAATGAAAACCTTTAGCATTAATTACGAGTTTTATTTTGCTAATTTTATCTTCATTTGAATCATATATTTTTCGCTTATCAAAACAAATATTTCATGTTAACACGTTGTTTGATATTTTACTAGTATTATTTTTTATTTTATTTTTTTAGTGTTCTTATTTTCGTATATTTGTATTAATGTAATTATTTTTCTTATTTTTACTAATTTTGCTATTCATCATTTTTATTATTTAATTTTTTAATTCTTTGTTGCTTTATTGCTTCCTCTTAATTTATAATTTCTTCTTATTTTTTAATAATTTCTTCTTCTTCTCATTCTTCTCGTTATTATTACTGTTATAGAGCGGGGGAACAGCAAACGAAAAAAGTGAGGCTGTGGTACAAAAATTCCAATATTTGCACCATGATACACAATCCAATAAGGGTATACAGGTATACATCACCCTACGTTGTTAATTGGTTCCGGAGGTAAAACTTAGGTCGAAAAAACACACTGTATTTATATGTACGTACAGTATTCTGAATAAAATAATTAATTTCCACCTTATCTTTCAGCGATATATACTTACGCTTAGCATTAGCACTTACACCGGGACTTTTTCTTCGGAACCATGGGCAAAAATGTATTCTAAATCACAATTGAAATGTAATTGGGAGAATGTCAACGGCAGAGCACAGATGTAAACAAGTTTGAATTCAAAATCGGTGTTGAAGCAAAAAAAAGCGCGAGTGTCGCCTGTCGGCAGGAATTTGAAATAAGAACATCTACTAAAATTTTATATTATGCTATTTTTGTTTTTGATTTTATGATATATATATATATATATATATATATATATATATATATATATATATATATATATATGTGTGTGTGTGTGTGTGTGTGTGTGTGTATGCGTGTGTGTGTAGTATACATAATATTATTTTTAAATATATTTAAATAAGATTTTATATGCATTTATTGTTATTTTAGTGTTTTGACGATTCTAATATTTTTAATGGCCGACGTAAACTCGAGTAAAACAACCTAAGCGAATTTTATTTTTCCATATAATATTTACGAAAAACCGACGTGTCTTCGCAAATCTCTTAAATCGAAACGACTTAATTCAAGCTATTACTGCAAAAGGAACATGCAAATGTTCACAGGTGGGAACTTAGGTATTTTACTTTAGGTATTTCTAAGTGGTCTCCGCTTGCATGGTTATACACTATTTGTTCAGCCGGTCTGCAACTGAGGTTGTTCCAAAGGATCCATAAACGATACACAACTCATGCTTCAAACTCGAAAAATGTAAATCTCGCAACACCCGTCCACGATGTTTCCCCACTATTCTCGCTCGTGAACAGAGATGTATAATGCGTCAGACCCTAGGTGACATGCCCAGCTGGTTAAGATCATTCAACTGAGAAGCAGATGTGTAGTGCTGAACGAGATATTTACATGGATACATTGTTCTCATTCCGCTGTCCAGGATCCGAAATATCTCGTCTACTTTTTATTTAGTACTGTCCTGTTATTTCTCGACCTGTTTCTACTGAGTCTAAGCCTTCACTACCCATCCCAGGGATTGAACTCGCAATTACGTCATCAAAATCAATTAAGTACAACTTAAATATAAGGGAAATGTTTTAAAAGAGAACGTAAAATGCGTCACCGAAATCTGGGGACGTATTGGGATAGCGAAAGATGCCTTCCAAATGTTAAGTAAAGTATTAAGTAACAGAAACAAATCGTTAGAATCTAAAAAAAAAAAAGAATACTGTACCGTTATGTAATGTCTGTCCTCCTATATGACAGTGAATGTTGGACATTCCCATTACAGATGAAGAAAAGACATGAAGTAACAGAAATGTGGTTCCACAGAAGGATGCTCAGTATAGCATGTGTATATAGGTAATGTCACTGATCCTGAGACCGTACATCAGTCTGGGCCTCCGCGACACATCCGGCTCACGAAGGATTTTTGTCTGGCCCGCTAACTTAACACCTGGGCATTTATTATCTAATTAATTTATGGAGCAAGTGGCAGAAAAATATCAGTTGGAGTTAATCGACTTACAATGCGATGAATTTTTAAAATCAAAATTTCATTCTGAATCCATTACTGACTTCTTCAAGAAATATGTTTTGCCAAGCGGCAAATAAAAAAGCCTATTGAATAATGTGAAAATGAGGCTATCATTATTTGGAATTACAAATGATTATGAACAACTTTTTTTCGAAAATGAAATATACTGAAAGTCGTTTAAGAACAATGTTGAGTGATTTGTCATCGACAAATATTTCCAAGAAATTATCAAACAATAAGCAGAAACAAGTGCCTCGTTAAATATTTTGACATTTCTAATTGTATTTAGTTTGCAGTAAAGAATTTGCATTTTTTGTTATTTTAGATGTTAACCTGTTATTCCTGCAGTAAAATAAGGAACCTTGTTTAAATAATATAACATTAACTTTGTTGTTTTTTTCTTTAAACCTTCAGACACAGACAGCCTTCTGGACAGAGCGGTCTAAGGATGAGACAATTTATCAAGTACATTTAGTATATTTAGTATATTTGATACCATGGCGCTCCGCCAAGACGCTGCATAGCTTTGTGGCCCGCTCTCTCCAAAAGGTTGCCGACTCCTGCCCTACAGTAAAAACTGAAACAGTATGACCTGGCACTTGTTGCTTACAAACGTCAGAACAATCATGAGCTAGGTGTGTATCACATTGTGTGGCATGTTAGGAGTGACATGTCACCTTTCAAGAAATGAGCAATCTCCGAGTTGTTGCAATTAGCAGCTCACGCCAAAAACATACCTTACATTTTCATTTCCTCTGCCAATCTGGATGCTGCAACTTAAACATTAAGAAGACAGGAATTAGCGCGGGAATTAGCAAAAGGATGATCCTAAAATGCGAACTGCAAATCGGAAATGCCAAAATAAAGCAAGTACAAAAGTTGAAAGTGTTTTAACAGAGGACGGAAAGTGCGACACTGAAATCTGAGAGAACATTGGGATAGCCAAAGATGCTTTCCAAAAGCTAAGCAGAGTATTAAGAAATAGAAAAATTTCACTACAAACAAGGTACAAGAGTACTTAACCGTTACCTGTATGGCAGTAAGTGCTGGACAATCACCTCAAAATGAAGAGACTTGAAGCAACCGAAATGTGGTTCTACAGAAGGATGCTGAGAATACCACGAACCCAACATGAAGTTGAAAATGGGAAAATGAAAGCAAAGTAGTAAATTATATTTAACATCAGAAAGGTACAGAAGAAATTTCTAGAACACATAATGAGGAAAAAGGGCTTGGAAAATTTAACATTCACAAGACATTGATGGCAAGAGGGAGAGAGAAAAACAGCGGACAGGACATTCTAGTGAGCCATGATCGCCAACGTCCTGAAGAATCACGGCAAATAGAAGTTTTCGAACTTTCATTTCAGAGCAATCCACTATCGCATAGATTATTAGGCACAGAGAAACAAAGGTAAGCGCTTTAAGTAAAAAGAACAAAGGATTTTTATCCTGGCTGGTTTATAAGGTTTTCCAAGTGACCTACTACAGAGAATTATGTGAAAATGGAAGTCAGAATAAGATTCCGTGCGACAAACAGGTCCGATTGACCCCCTCAACAGCTCAATGATAATAACAATAATAACAATACGCCAGGCTTCTCATGGCTTCTGATGTTAATTGATTGGATGTGTTAACATATACACACTTTGTCTTGGCGAAATAAAATGCTCTAAATATCCCGTTCAGTACCATATATTTCCTTGATAGTTGCTTGACATCTTTCCCAAGGAAAACATGTCAAGTAACTTTGATTCAAGTAACTTTGATTCAAGCAACACGATTTGCTTGGCAGTTGGACATGTTTCCTGGGTTGGGGTGACGCGCTGTGCATCTCTGTTCAATAGCGAGATTAGCATCATGGTTTTTTTTAAGCTAGAAGGATAAGGCAATATAGGTGACTATGGAATGGTAGCTACACACTTGTGAGCATATTAACTTGAAGTCCATCTGAGAGGACTGGGTTACCCGACATGAGTGTATTCCTAACTGGGATCAAATGCCAAGATTATGAGCGTCTTTTTATCAAAACTATACTCATCGATTATTAACAAAACCAGTTTCCATGCCGGGTACAACTGAATCGACATCACGAATAATTTATGGAATTAAAAGAATAATATGATTTCCGTATCCTATTCCATATCACACAGTTGTTCTCATAGTTAAAAGCCTAAGCATGCACTTAATACTTTCAAATTTTTCAAATAAAAATAATTTTACGTTAGTCATAAAAACATTTTGCATGAATTACAAAAATATAAAAAATATTTCTTGTCGGAATATTTATTATAGACAAGTGCTTATTATACATAAGAATTGTATAAGTAAAAATAAATAAGCAAAAATGAATCGATTTATCTATCACAATCTGTTAATATATATTTATTTCAGTTTTTTAATATCTAACTACGTATCTATTGATCTATCTCAGTCTGTTCATATCTATCTATCTATCTATCTATCTATCTATCCATCTATTATCTATTTCTCTCTCACACTCTCTCTGTATATATATATATGTGTGGGAAGATGAATAGAGGCATACAAGGATTACAGTCTGGGGAGGAAGTAGCCAGATATAAAGGGTGATGTGGTCGCAGAAACTATCTGACAGCCATGACGTGAGCCAGAGCAGCGCTAATTCCTCAAGGGACTTGATCGAGGCCTCCGTGCTGATCCTCACTGTAGGGAGATGAATAGAGACATAACGTCACTGTCACTCCAAACACCATCGTAATCGCTATTAGACTCACCCAACTCTTTCCGAATCTTCTGAACTATCCTCAGATTGAGGCCCAAACACTCTGAAATGTTTGTATTGTAGCTTCCGTCGCGAATGACAAGCAGTACAATATGGCATTTTCAAATTTCTGGCGGAATGAATTGCGTCATGGTGCTCTTTTTCTCACAGATGGTGCTCAACTGGCCCTACTACAATTTGCATGTCGACAAAAACAAAAACAAACAACGCGAAATTAAGAATATAAAATATCAAAATCTGTTCATATCTATATAAAAATTTTCATAACTGTCTATCTTTCTATCTCATCTAAATCCATTCATATCTATCTATCTATCTATCTATCTAAATCTGTTTGTATCTACCTAAATCTGTTCATATCTATCTATCTATCTATCTATCTATCTATCTAAATCTGTTTGTATCTATCTAAATCTGTTCATATCTATCTATCTGTCTGAATCTGTTCATATCTATCTATCTATCCATCTCTCTCTCTCTCTCTCTCTATCTATCTATCTATCTATCTCTCTCTCTCTCTCTCTCTATATATATATATATATATATATATATATATATATATATAAATCTGTTCATATCTATGATGGAAAAACAAACTGTATATAATATCCTCCTTCTTAATAGTTTTTTTTCAGAAATAATTTAATATTAAGTTATATATTTTAGTTGGTATTTTTTATACTGCTGTAACTTGGGGGCGGCTTTATTTGTTCGCTTTGGTACACAAAGGGCGTCTTTCTTTTCAAACTATTGTTAACGACCTTAGTACCGTAGGCAAAAATAGATGCAAAGGTTGCATTGTTACCCTCTGCAAGAAAGTACGAGACTAAATGATAGCTGGGACCTTTTTTCTTTACGAACGGAAAAAGCCAAATTTTCAGAAATAGAATAATTATTCAAAAGTAATGGATACTGGTACATGCATATAATTATTACTTTATATAGACGTGTATGCATGCAAAAAAAAAATGGTTAATTTTGGTGTTCATACGATTATCACAAAATGCTATACCGAGGATTTGGATGTTACAAATGGCGCCCAACTCCTTTAAAAATACCTAAACTAACAGCTATATACAACGGCTTTCTAAGATTAAAAATTGCTTCGACCGAATGAACCCTCTATGTTTTGGTGAGGTTGATCGATTTCTTTTTCTTTACGGTTTATCAACAATTTGTGGATTTTTTTTTTTTAAGTCGAAAATTATTTCGGATCATAAGAGGTTGCTTACAGTACAATTGGAAGTACTGACCAGGCACGACGCTACTTATCTTTGGTAATCGAACTAGGACTGGTGTTTGCAGTGTGATGTGAGATAGATAGATAGATAGATAGATAGATAGATAGATAGATAGATAGATAGATAGATAGATAGATAGATAGATAGATTAGTAAGTTTCACTGAAACAACTTCTACCTCAAAACTGTTACTATGTTGAACAGACTCCCATGAGAATGCTCCCTTGACGGCTACAATTTTAATCTATTCAAGTCTAGGATCAATCGTTATCCATATATACAACTGCTATCTTCATATCCTTAAGATATGCACTTTTTAGATCCTCTTCCTTGGACCTTGTATTGGGTGAAAATTTAGTAAAAGAAAAAAGATATATATATATATATAGATAGATAGATAGATAGATAGATATGAAAAGATTGAGATATATAGACAGATTAGTTAGATAGTACAAGAATATCTTCTTACTTTTTAAAAAGGTCTAAACTTAATCATCCTTATGTGAGAATATTATGTAGAACTATTTGTTAAGAGGTCCTGTATTGTCAGCAAACATTACCATTTAAGAACATTGAATGTAATATAACAACCATTCCAGCCACCAAGTAGATAATGTGACAGATAAGATGAGGTTGTTGTCGTACATAATGGCGTATTTCCCGCCAGTGTCAGCGGTCGGCAAATGGCTAAGTTTTCAAACGCCTATTTTGAAAGCAGCTTGTTTCGTCTCGTAGCGTGCGACAAACCTTTTTTTTTTTTTAAAAAAAAATATGCAACCATAATCATAGAAAGTTAATTGTCAGATAAGAAGTATCCAGTGATTAATTAATTCGCGTTCGGGGATTTAACAGCCAGACGTACGCGATCAAATGCTTTGAGGCTACGATACGAAGACAGATACTGGAATGCTTTGTACTATAAGAATAAAGCATTGTGTACGTCCC
Source organism: Acanthosepion lycidas (assembly GCA_963932145.1). Classification (NCBI taxonomy): domain Eukaryota; kingdom Metazoa; phylum Mollusca; class Cephalopoda; order Sepiida; family Sepiidae; genus Acanthosepion; species Acanthosepion lycidas. The sequence continues at coordinate 18,914,248 of OZ010574.1, read as the reverse complement.
TTTCTCAAATTCCTCAAATTTCATTACAACTGTTATCTTGTTTGCGAACGTATGCACGGGAAAATGCTTAAAAAGAAAACATCATATTTATATTTTGTTTACATTTCAACCGTAGGGAAGCCTGAACTATATTTCATAATCGCATCTTTCTCAATACCTAAAACAAAATAAACCTTTGTCCTCTTAATCCATCGAAAAAAGAAATGCGAATATGCCGTCAAAAGTGCTCGTGCAGTGTACCAGCTGCATAATTCCATAATGGGAATTTTAGTTAAGAATTGTCATTTAAATGTCGGTTTTGTTTCAGTTTCTGGTTCAAAATGCCTATATCTAACCGTCACACACACACACACACACACACATATATATATATATATATATATATATATATATATATATATATATATATATATATATATATATATATATATGTTAGATATAGGCATTTTGAACCAGAAACTGAAACAATATATATATATATATATATATATATATATATATAGAGAGAGAGAGAGAGAGAGAGAGAAAGAGAGAGATAGAGAGACCGACAGACAGACAGAGAACATGATCCATATTTGTAATGCGATTTTCTTATTTATCTCATATATATGAATATATATATACTAATTAATATATTACATGAATCATACATACAAAAAACAGATATAGAAGCTAATGATATAAATGGCGAGAATACATCTTTGCAAACAAATTTAATAAAGTACATTAACCCCGAACCTGTAGATGAATTTTATGATCCCTCTTTATAAATTCCAGTTGCATAAGGTCTTTTTCTATTTTTTTACAAGCTTTCATTTGTTCCTACAGACATCATCAGGTATGGAAATAGATTTGTTTTTGTTTTTTACTTCTCGGTAATAACAGGACAATGAAAATATAGATGTAATCCGAAATATATTTTTAGAAATGTGTTATTGTTAATTGCAAGAAATGTTTTTGGAGCGTGCGGTCGCAACGCTGAGGTTGAATTTTTTAATTTTAAGATTGTGCGTTTTTGTACTTATATGGTAATAGGAGAATTCTTTTGTACTGGTAGGTTTTTCAGCCAATGTGGCATGAACTAAATTGTTCAATAAATACAGGAATGTCACAGTTATTATCCGAAAGTTGCACGTCGCATCAGTTATTTTAATATCAATATAAGGTGCAGTTCAATTTACAATTACAAAAATCATTCATACAAAAAACAGATATAGAAATTAATGATATAAATGACGAGAATACATCTTCGCTTCACCCTCATATGTGACAATATATATATATATATATATATATATATATATATATATATATATATATATATATATATATATCCTTGTATAGGATTGGTGTATACGGAATAAATTCTAACAACAAAAAAATACTATTCTTAAAAGTGTGCTCAATACAGAGTAGAGCAAATATAATTTATTCAGAAATTATCACATAAATATGTTATAAAATCACTACAAAAATAGCCAAAAATAGACCCTATATTCCACTTTCAACACCATCACTTGATAAGACATCAGTAGTGTTGAAACAAAATGGCTATTTTTGTAGTGAATTTATAACATATTTCTGTTATAATTTCCGAATATATATATATATATATATATATATATACTCCTGTCATTTTCATTTCTTTCGCCAGAGTGCTGAATGAAAAACATGTTTATTTAATTTTCTGTTGTACCCTTTGTTGCTAAAACTATCTGTTTTTATAGGACGAGAAATCCCTGAGAAACATTTTCACACATGGTATTCAGACTAATTTCTTTCTTTTTTTTTCTCTTTTTTTTTCAGTTTCTTCTCGCTAACAGCTCTCGCATAAAATGAAAATAAATGAGAAATGATAAATAAGAAGCAAATAAATAAAATAACCACAAAAGATTTTAGAATATTACGACACAAAGAAATCCACATTATAAATCTGAATCAATTACTATGCCCCTGCCAAACGTCTCTTTGAATTCATCTCGTCGCCTAATTCTTAATATTATCAATAGTAATTTCACTGACCCCAAAATGGCGTTGGTTTTCCCACAAAAAAAAAAGAAAGTATTTCCAAAGTAAAGAATTTTCTTTGTAAGAAAAAAAAATCAGGAAATTTCTTTTCCAAAAAATCGTGAATTATATTTCATCTTTGTAGACTCTTTAAAATTATAAAGTGAATCATTTTTAAACAATAAAGGCCCTACTTCGTAACAAATACTCGTGTATTTCTTACCAATGCAAAACCTGTCCTGGGTATGATGATAAACTACATCCGGCAGCAAGGCCTCTGATCGGGAGATTGGCGGTTTTGAAGAGCGTGGAACCACCTCTTAATTGCTGTTGTTCGCAGGTCCAACCTGACCCAGGGTGGTAGAACCTGTTAGGGCCCCAGCTATTGGCAAATAGTGAACCGCAAAACTGGGGTCAAAACACTATGAAAATATAAAAATAGATTTTTATAGTAAAAATACCAGCGATACATTTTTCGAAAAAAAATACAAATACATATTCTATTCATAAAAACCTATCGTTAAAAACTTGTCGACCCATTGAGGTTGATTTACCCTGAAACAAAATAAACGAAAATAAATAAACCAATGCAAGAGGCCAGTGTCAGAGTCCATATAAATAAAAACTGGAAGCTCTTTTGCATGCTAAATATCGGTGCTACAAGGTATCAAATTCTTTTTTCTCCTTGTATGAAACGAAGCTTAACTTATTAAGCACTAACTTAACCCCTTGAGCCCCGACTACCGCTTTACCGGTGGTAGAGAAAAATGACGTAATGCCCAGCCACCGGTTGAACGGTGGTAGAGAAAAATGGCGTAATGCTCAGCCACCGGTTGAACAGTGGTAGAGAAGAGTGACTTAATGCCCAGCCACCGGTTGAACAGTGGGTAAACACTTGTAATTATTTTTATCTCTACCGCGAAACATTATATATCAATTATTTGCGAATTTTGAATCAGGAGCTCCGGCAGAAGGGTTAAAATTGTTCCGGAACGCAGGGCTCAAAGGGTTAAAAATCGCACTCCCTGTGAAATTTTAAGCTGTTTCCTGCGGAGATCTAATTGAACCTCGGCTCAAAACTAAAGGGACCTCTGGTCCAGCTTAGAAAAAAGCAATGGTAATTTTAAATATAACTGGTGACAAGGTTTCGTATTCACACGATTTTCCTCTTGCCTAGCATAAATAGCTGTTGAAGAAAGTTCAGAATTCACGGGAAAAAAATTCATGGTGTTCCTATATATTCATAGCGCGACGTAGAAGTCAATAAACTTCAAGGCTGTATTGAACTGGGGCCAAAACACTATGAAAGTATAAAAATAGATTTTATATATGGCTATTAAAAAAAAACCTTTTTCTTCCTAATTATCTTTAACTTGTAGGAACATTATACACTATAAAAGAAGTGGAGATAATTATTCAGCAACTATTACAACAAATGCAACGGGAGCGGGTTGAATATCAAGAACAGATAAAAGCAATCCTAGAAAAGCATTAAACAGACATTCTGTCAATTTCATTTCCGCCAGACTCAGTTGCTAACTTAATTAGTGTATTTAATTACATCGCAAAAGAAACCATTATATTCTTATCAGACTTTAGAGGCCATTTTCAGATAAGAATGTCAAGGATGGTCGGATGAAAAGAAAGTACTATTCTGTTATGGATATTGTGCCCCGCTAAACATGAAAATATCTGAATTTCAATTTACTGAATACTCCAGAAAAAGTTTCATTTAACGAAATGGTGCTGATATTATCAAAAATCTTTGGTAAAAAGAATTCACTGTTTTATAAACATTGGGGGTGCATGAATCTAAGTAAGGACTAAAATGAAGATTTTGTTTCATATGCCGGTAAATTCAACCGTGAGTGTGAGAAATTTAAACTAGGTGATTTATCCCCAGACGGATTTAAATGTCAAATTTTCGTAAAGTTCTGACATCAAGCAACGATGCGAAAATACACCATCTAATCCGTACAAACCTTTAACAGGATTCGAAGTTAACAATACAGACTGTTGCGGAAGAGTGCCAAAAATTGTCAATTTAAGCCACGATACAGCGAAAATCGAGCAAAATGGCACGTCAAAAGTAGTAGTAGTTCACTAAAAAACAGTAGTACCAAAAGAAAAATCCAGAATTAAAATACTGCAAAACTTAAATATACTATGGCTGCAGTATGCTTCATTTCAGAGAGGACTGTCCATTTAAAACCAAAAATGTTTTAATTGTGGAAAAACAATTAACAAACGAAGCTACTGCAATTCGAAAAGTAAAAGAAATACACAAATTAACTTTCTGAAAGTAGTGCTACCGGCTAAAAAACTGGAAATTTCAAATAATAGAAAATTCGTGACAGTGTAAATGAATAACGTTACGGTGAGATATCAGTTGGACACTGGTAGCGATATTACAATTATTAATGAACAAACTGGGGACAGAATTGGCAGACCTAATTATTTTTACCATTTTTATGTAGGCTTGTTACATGTGATGAGAAGTGGATCCTTTACCCTAACGATAAACGCCGCCAGTCGAAGAGGAATATCAGTTCAACCACCAAGAGGACGACTTCATCCAAAGAAGATCGTATTGAGTGTATGGTGCGATATTGAAGGAATTGTCCATTATGAACTATTAAACAACAATCAAACAATTATAGCTAATCTGTACTGTGATCAACTTTGTCGTTTGAAAACAGCTTTGGAGCAAACGCGACCTTCTTTAGTGAACAAAAAGCGTGTCATCATCCACCACGATAATGCTCGTCTTCACACAGCCCGGTTGATTAAAGATCTTTTGGAAGAGCTTGGTTGGGAAATATTGCTTCATCCACCATATTCTCATGACTTTGCTCTTTATGATTATCGCTTGATTCGGGGACTACAGAATAATTTGGAATGGTCTTAGGTTGACATCAAGAGAAGTGGTTGTAAATGAGTTGAATTCCTATTTTGCTTCAAAACCTAAGGAATTTTACAGGCTTGGCATTTATAAACTTGTTGATAGATGGAATGATATTCCAGAAAGCAAAGGAGGTTACGTTAACGAATAAATATTTTCATAATCATAGGCTTTTTTTCATTTTTTTATATAGAACTTGACTCGGACATTACTTTTACACCAACATGTTAATTCAACCGACAATGTCTATCTATTGAATTTTGTATTGTATCTAACACATTTATTACTAATCACTTGGGGACTCAGAAATCCCTTCTATGTAGAAATAATATTGTTTATGAATCTTGTGTCATTAAAGAGATAGAATCTTCAATATTAGTACTGAAAATAAAACAATAAATCCTTACATTGGACACTCATGCACTACACTTGCTTGTCGATTAATATGTCACTTCTCGAAACTTAATGCAATTCGTAGACATATCAATTATCATATCAAAAACAACCAAAATACAACTGTTAACGGTTAAAAGAAAATATTTGTAGATAATACGAAAATTCTATACAAGAGAAAAACATTCACACTTCTAGAAGACGTTATAATACAAAAGAAACGAACAACATTAAATAAAATATTTTTCTCCACCGGAGAAGGTATTTAAAATGGTGTCTTTTATATACAAATAATAATAATAACGTGCCCATCAGTGACTACGTAGTGCAGGGTTAAAAGCTGGAACTGAAAGTTTTATCCTTGCTGCACATGACCAATGCTTGCTAACTGGAAATTACCAAGCATACACACTGAAAAATTGTGTTATTCCAAAATGTAGATTCTGTGATAAATATCGAGAAACAATTGACCATCTTTGTATCATGTTGCGAGGTATTGGCACCCACTGAATATAAAGATACGGCACGAGAGAGTGAGCCAATATCTGCACTGGAAAATCTGCAACGCTTATGGAAAGGAAACTGCAAGAAATTGGTATGAACACCAACCAGACCCGGTTACAGAGAATAGGACCTGCAACAATTTTATGGGACAATACGCACAGAACAATCAAAGCTAATCGACCTTGCATCGTGATCAGAGACCGCAAAGACAAAAATGCACCTCCTTACTGACATGGCACTCTCCGCAGACTGCAATGGATCTTTGAAAATCTTCAAAAAAAAAGTATCAAAATACAAAGACCTTGAAATCGAAATTTAAAAAATGTGACACATGAGGACTTTAACAATTCCAATTGTAGCTGAAGCCTTCGGATTGATTGAAAAAGATTCTAGTAGACTCATTGAAGGAATCCCTGGTAGCCCATGCCTTAAATAAATACAAAAAATTGTACTCACAAGTACAGTCCACACATTACGATGTCCTTTATCTATGCAAAATGTGTGTAATCTTAGTTTTTTGTTTGTTTTCAAAAACGCTCAGTGGAAAATATCATGATACCATTTCTGAGATTAGGTCTCTGGTTGGGACCCGGAAAAAATGAGTATACACCATAAATCAAAGGAAATGCAATAATAATAATAATAATAATAATGTGTAGAAAATATTTGAAACCGTTTTATATATGTCACTTATCCGATACGCTTGTATTCGAATTAAATCGATTCCCCCCAAAAGCGTAGATGTTGCCAACAAAATCATGTCTAACATACTGACAACACTCAGTTGATAATGACTGAGAGGATACTTATATCTCACAGAAATACCTCTCATAAGACAGTAAGAAGTATTTCTGGAATATATATGTGGGAGGTATTTCTGCCGCACCCTCTAGAGGCTCAGATAGTGTAACTTTGAAATAAATTCTAGCGGCAAGTAATGAAAATATCATTACATTTCAATGTCATTTTAACACGTATCTACCGAGACTGAAATTTCTTTTTTGAGTGATTTATTTTCTTTGTTCCGTAACTAATTGAACATGTCGAGATTTGAAACCAAGATTTGAATCCGAGATTTGAAACCGAGATTTCAATCAGGTTTCATGAATCAAATAAACTACTCTAATCACACGACCACGGTCCAAGCGGAGAATGCCATCTGCATACATAATTAAATAAGCTGCTGATTGCATTTCCCTACTCTTTTGTATCTAATAGAAGAGTGGGACTTTTACAATTTTTTATGATTTTTTTTCTAGCCACTCACGAGTTTATAGAGACCATACCGTTTATTCGTGTCGCACTATTCACCAGAGCTCAAACAGGGAATCGAAATTATTATAGTTGCTTCAAGATTTTATTTGCATTCTTTTATTATTGCATTTTTTTAAAAAAAAATAGCGTTCTATTGTTGTTTTAGGCTTCATTTCAGACATACGACATTTTATTCTTTGATAAACTTATTTTTCTTTCCAAACCTAAATGTTTAACGCTAAATGATTTTCTAACTCCCTTTTATTAAAAACTAGCAGCATGGCCCGATGTTGCCTGTGCTTGATTCAAAAATAGTACGACTCATACAGTAATCGCTATCACTTGACTTAAAATATTTTTGCCCTTCCTTGCCTTTAAAGGAGTGCCCTTTGCCGTGCTGATGTTGCTACATGCCTTACTTCTTGCCTATCTCACACTGCGAATTTTTTCTAAGCTCTATACTAAACATTAAATATGTTACGAAAAAAGAACTAAACAAAATGAACACAAAACGATCAGCTTTAAAAAAAGAACTCGTAACTGGAAAAACCGAATGAAAAAAGAATGTTAACAACAAATACTTTTCACACCCAATCCAGTTCTGCGGAATCAGAATCAACGTTGAGTTTAAGCAAGCGAATGAACCAATTGGAGTAAAGTGCCATGCAGATTTAAATTATTACCACTTGTGACGAATGTAGCTATCAATTTTTTTGCATGCTAGCATGCTAGTTAACATTCGTGTCAGTCAGCTGTTGGCTCTTACACTGGCCAATAGAATCTTCCTGCCTATTCGTGGCAGCCAGGTATAGGCTCTCACACTGGCTAATAGAAAATGTCCGCAAACTACATGAAAACTGCCGTATAAGCATGAAAAATCGATTATTTCCACCATCGATGGGAGTTGGAAAATGCAAAGTCGGTCCTGGCCTTCCCGCTAACTTGGAGCATGTGCATGTAAATTTTGGTGCAAATCTAAATTCTAAACACCGCCACGACAATATTTTTTGCAAACGGACGTTCTCGTGTTCGCGCCTGCCAGTTATCCTCTCCTGCATACGCAGCACACCAAGTGTTGCCTTTTTCCTCAACGGGGACGGGCAGTTTCATGGAAGGTAGCCGGTAGTTCATCCTGCCTTTCACTTCCGCTACAAACACTTTAGATGATTTTCTAACCCAGTTTTATTGAATATGGAGAAAAATTCACCACCCAATTTTGATAAAGTTAATGTTTTTTAAAGGATTTGTTTTACTTCAAACCTAAATGTTTAACGCTTTAAATGATTTTGCAACCCCATTTCATTAAATATGGAGAAAAATTCCACCATCAATTATTAAGGACCCCTCACCGAAGAATAGGCCTGTATCTACGCGGGCATTTGTATTTAGTATCTATAAGAGTGAATGAAATGTAGCCGTCGCTTTAAATTAAGTAACATATGATAAGAGTGATGTCTAATCTAATAAAAAGGATAAGACTCTACATGAAAGAAGACGTTGCTTTCTGAAATCCTGTGATTTACCAAAGACCTAATTGGTCGCATTCACTGAAAACTGGTGGCGATGATGAACTTTGACAAGCTTATTGTAGAAACAGCTAAATCTAGTGAATGTCTGACATCAGATTATGCAAGAATTTTAAATTGATTCATGACCGATATATAAATGAGGTTTATTACAGGAATTCTGTAGAATCCTCTTTTCACGTATCAAGGAGTTCTACTACCGTTTATCTCTTTGATTTTTTTCCCTTCTAAAGATATTGCTTTGGTTTCGACATGTTTTGCATTAAAACCCGTGTTTTATTATGAGTAACGGTTGATTTAGAATTTTCTCAATTTAGATATTCTGTACAAAACAACAACAGCAACAACAACAAAAATAAAGCTGAGAGTTAGTTAATCGGGTTCACTTTAAAGTAATGTCAGGTGATGTAAGAAGTCTGGCCAGAGCAATTTGTTTAACACTTAAACTCTTGAAAGGAATCTTGATTAAGGCATTCCTTTTCAACTAAAGATCTGAGGCGAAAATGCAAAAAAAATAAGAAAAGAGTACTACATGCGTGTACGTCTGGTACTAAATACTGGGCTAAACTCAAAAAACAGAATATCGACCATAAACACATTGGCTGTCCCTGTGGGGCAATACAGCTTTAATTAAGCGAATGGACGCCAAAACGAGAAAGCTTCTCACTTGCTATCGCATGCATCATCCCAAAGCTGATGTTGATCGTCTGTATGTTCCCAGATCCGAAGGAGGCAGAGGATTAGTTCAACTAGAACTGTCCTACAAAACTACAACAATTGGCCTCTAAAGATACTTGGAAACTACAGAAGACTGGATGATGGTATGCGTCAAGGAACATGAAAGTAGTAAGTGTCTTTACTCCGTAATAAAAGAAGCCAACAAATTCAAAATGGAGTTTCAAATGGGCGTAGAGATGCAACTACAGCACAATATACTGGCTGAAACTGCAAAATACTTAAAAAAAAAGACAACAAAGACGAATGCAACCGACCAGATACAGAAGCGATGGCAAGATAAACCGCTTCATGGCCAATACTCTGCCCGTATCAAACAAGCTGACGTAGACAAAACCCGTACCCATCAGTGGCTACGTAGTGCAGGGTTGAAAGCGGAAACTGAATGTTTTATCCTTGATGCACAGGACCAATGCTTGCTAACTAGGAATTATCAAGCACATATACTAAAATATTGTGTCAGCCCAAAATGCAGATTCTGTGATAAATATCCAGAAACGATTGATCATCTTGTATCAGGTTGCACGATATTGGCACCCACTGAATATAAAACCCGTCATGACAGAGTGGGCCAATATCTGCACTGGAAAATCTGCAACTTCAACGGGAAGGAAACTGAAAGAAAATGGTATGAACACCAACTAGACCCGGTTACGGAGATAGGACCTGTTACAATTCTATGGGACTACACAATACACACTGACAGAACAATCAAAGCAAACCGCCCAGATATTGTTATTAAAGACCACAAACAAAAACGGTGCCTCCTTGTTGATATGGCAGTCCCTGTTGACTGCAATGTATCTTTTACGATATTCAAAAAGCTGTCAAAATACCAGGACCTTGAAATAGAAATCTCGAAAATGTGGCATATGGGAACATCAACATCCAACCAGTCCTAGGGCTCCAACTACAACAGGGATTGTTGTAGTTGGAGCCCTAGGACTGGTTGGAAAAGATTGCAGTAGACTAATTGAAGGGATTCCTGGAAGTCCATGCCTCAAGGAGATACAAAAAATTGTTCTGACAAGTACAGCCCACACTTTACGAAGGGCTTTATCCATGTAATTTTTTTTTTTTTTGTTTTGTTTGTCAGTGGAAAGTGTCATGATGCCATTTCTAACCTTAGGTCCCTCGGCGGACCCGGAAAGAAATGTGTAAACGCCAGAAATCAAAGAAAATAATAATAATAATAAGAGTGGGCCAATATCTGCACTGGAAAATCTGCAACGCTTACGGAAAGAAAACTGCAAGAAATTAGTATGAACACTACCCTGACCCGGTTACAGAAATAGGACCTTTAACAATTTTACACACAGACAGAACAATCAAAGCTAATCGCCCTGACATCGTGATTAGAAACCGCAAAGACAAAATGTGCCTACTTATTGACGTGGCAGTCTCTGCAGACTGCAATGTATCTTTCAAAATCTTCAAAAAACTATCAAAATAAAGGACCTTGAAATTAAAGAGTGTGGCTCATGAGTACATTGACAAACTCAATTGTAATGGGATCCCTCAGATTGACTGGAAAAGCTTCCAATTGTAGCCCATGCCTTAAATAAATACAAAAAAAAATTTACTCACAAATACAGCCTACACTTTACGAAGGGTTTTATCTATGTAAAATATGTTTGATATTTTTTCAAAACTGCTCAGTGGAAAATGCCATTTCTGACCTTAGGTCTCTGGTGGGGACCCGGAAAGAGATGAGTATAGACCAGAAAAAATATAGTAATAATAATAATAATAATAAGAAGAAGAAGAAGAAGAAGAAGAAGAAAATCTTGGAATTTTACATTGTTTACTTTCTTTACCAATTTCTCTTTTTACGTGTTATACCTGCCGATCCAACAACCTTGCTGTCGCCAACTTCGATGTGCAAGATGGCGACTTCCAGACGAGATAAGGAAAGACGCGTCGGCTAAGTTGACGAACAACTCCAACGTCTGAGCAGAACAAGTGAACGCAGCGAGACATATTACAGACAATAATATAGATTTGTCTATATCAACACCAGTATATATCATGATGCACTCAGCCAAAGTACATGAAAGGATGTTAGTTTTGACGCGATCGATCGGGAAAAGAAAACACATTTTGATGAAATCGTGATGGCAAGGTTCATTTGCTTAAAACGTTAAGAATTTCACGCGATGGTTCCGAGGTCAGTCCGATAAAACACTATGAAAAGCGCACACATTCCATCTTGAAAAATATGAGAAATTGGCTTTTGGGACAAATTTTCGTAATGTTATCCAATAAGCGGGGTTAGAATATGTCACTTCCTTTCACATGCGACTTAAATTTATGATAGACGCAGGAGTTGATTGTTGATTTTGTTTAGCGACATATCAATTTCTATGGGTTAATTAATGCCGAAATCTAAATATTTTGTAGATAATTTTATACTTTCAGAGTAAATATATGTTTAGATATACAGTGGCCTAAGAAAAGGTTTTAGACATGTTTGTGTGTAGATATGATTTCTAGTGGTGGTGATATGTGTTTTATGCTGTAGTTTTACTGAAGTTATATTTTGGAATAATATTTGATTTAATAAATTGTTGGATATTGTATGGACAAATATCATGAAAATGTTCTTCCATGTTGGTCGTTTGATTTTGTTTTGTGGTATATCAACCTCTATGGGTTATTTAATGCTGAAATCTAAATATTTTGTACGTAACTTTATACTTTCAAATACAGATATTTTGTACATCATACACTACTTACATTGTTCGGACTGTTGTCCTCATCATCGTTGACAAATTCACGGTGTCGTTGTACGCTCCGGCCTTCGTCAGGTGATTGAAATTTCGAACTGAACCCTTTATTTCGTCCACAGGGGTAGAATCCACTTGACCCAAATAGTTGTGAGTTCAATACCTGGCTACAGCAGATGTGAACAAAAAAAAATTAGAGAGTTGAGTTAAAGGGCGATAAAGAGAGAAGAATGGCACGTGGAACTAGAGCAATCTACCCTGGTGGACGAAATAAAGGGTTCGATTCTAAATTCCAATCACCTGAAGAAGGCCGGGGTGTACAACGGCCGAAACGCCATGAATATGGCAACGAAGATGAGGACAACTGTCCGAACAATGTAAATAGTGTAAATAATTACAATACCTCATCTCATATAGACATAATTCTATACTTTGAGAATAAATGTATGTTTTTTAGATATATAGTTTGTAGATCATAAAAAGTATTGTATTTTTATAATTTTAGTTGTATTGGTTGTCACTTTACTATAAAAATGCATTGTTGGTATTTTATCTAGTGCCGATTGTTGTTTGGGAATTGACTATTTGTCCATAGATCGGACCCTATACAAGCGTTATTCCTCCTGGATAAGGGTGGACCTGGGAACAACAGCAATTAAGAGGTGGTTCCATGCTCCAATCTCCCGATCATAGATACTGCTGCCGGATGTAGTTTATCGTCATGCCAAGGACGAACAGACACGAAAGAAATTGGTACAGCTTATCTGGGATATCCTACGACACACACCGTACTCACCTGACACCACAAATTCGGATTATCACTTATTTTGATCACTATAAATCTCCCTTTCAACCAGAAAGAGGCCTAATCCTGGGAGGATGGAATCATAAATTTGCTTCAAAGATGGCAAAAAGTGCTGAAAATGCCACATATATAATGGCAATATTAAAAGTTTCCTTTGAAGAAAACATCTGACATTCATTGAGCAGTCAGAATTATTGCTGTTTAAAAGAGTAGATAAGTTCACTTATCACCTGGTTCACACTCCTCCCCGGTCTTTTAAACAGCAGTAAATGTTTGTTTTCCGTTTAGGATTCGGTTCTTTCTAAAGTCAACTTCAGGTCTATATTCCTAACGTTTGTCTTTTTCTACGCTGATATAAGTCCATATAGTAACCCTCTAACTTGAGTACCTGTTAGGCCTTGTATTCGGTGAATATTACTAAAAAAAAAAACAACTTTATAAAATTTTTCTCTTCAAACAATTTTTCAGAAAAATAAGTTCCTCGAGTCCACAAACTGTTATAGCTCTTTCTTAAACTTTTGTTTTTTGGTAGTGTGAAATAGCAGCATCTTGATTATGTTATTATTTTCTCTTCAAGTTACATGTGCTAACCATTTTAGTTATTACTGCTGTTGGCAGTCCTCAAGTGATGTGGTTTCTGTTATTTGGTACAGTTCTTTGTGATTCTGTGGCGCTAATGCTCGAAAAAAGATTGTCCTCACTAAAATTGCAGCTTCCATTCGCTCAAAGCCATTTTTAACTATTGTGAAAACGGTTGTTTTCAGTCATGGAAATTCGCTTAAAAACGTCATGGGGTTGTTTCTTTGACGCACTATTTTAGCATTAACATTCTATATGTAATTTTGGAATTTGTAAGTGATCTACCAGTATATATTATCGTCAGACGAAACTTACTTACATAACCTGGAATGTGAATTTAGCAGATTCAGAAAGAAAGCTGAAAAAACTTCTAGACAATATACTCAATAAAAGCAATAATAGTTAACCATAATTTGTAAGAATAATAATATTGCAAGATATGTATGCATAGTTGTTAGCAAAAGGAACAGTCCATGACATTTATTACATAACGGAAACATCAAAATCATGAATGTGCGGAGATTCATTCATCTGGGTAGCGTAGTAACACATAACGCAATGAGTTACATATTTAGATGCACAAGAACAGCTACAGCGGGCATCCAAGAAACCGAGAAATGATCAGAAAAGAATTCTGGACTCTTACATGACAATGAATGCTGGATAATTATGATACAAAGTATATATATATATATATATATATATATATATATATATATATATATATATATATATATATATATAAAATATACCCGAATGGGTAAATATTGGTAGGTATACAAGCGATCGAGCGATCGATCGAGCGATTGTATACATATGCATAAAAATACTCTATAGTGTAAGAAAAAACAGTGCTCAATGTTAAGCAAGAGCTACTTAATATATATATATATATATATATATATATATATATATATATATATATATATATATATATTAAGAAATATACACACATATATATATATATATATATATGTATATAAATATATGAATATATATGTATAGGTATATTACCTAATATATGTATATATATATATATATATATATATGTATAAGGTTTAAGAAAGAGCAGTTATTTCTATATATAGTGCTCAGTATTAAAAATATTAAAATAATATTAAAAATACAGCTTTAATAATATTATATGAAAAGATTACTTAACTTGAATAGCAATTTTATACCGATTTCGATGTTTCTTGGTAAAATTTCCAGTCTTCATGGGGTTCCGGTCGATATTTCCAATTTATATATACATACATATATATATATATATATATATATATATATATATATATATATATGAAGGCTTGAAACGAAGAATGCCGTAAATAGGATTGAAAAATCATATAAAAAATAAGCACACTGTAAGGATAATTGTAACTGCAAAAACTGTTGGTTGCAATCTGTTGTGGATTCCGAGATGAAATCCGGTCTCAAATGAATGACAAACGCAGGACTGAAATATAACAAATAAATGTATTGACGCAATAATACAATTGGTAATATGGTTAGTAGATCCAGAAATGCGGTTAGTAGCAATAATAATATATATACAGTCTGGGAAATTCAGTATCGAAGTATGACTTCCTCCTGAGTCTACGTGCTCGCAACTGTGACTCCTACAAAGCGGTTACCTCACACTATCGCTCTCTCACTGTATCACTGTATCACTCTCGGGTATTCACCGGCAGCAGTACAAGTACACACTAGGCGAGTCCCCTTGTATAAAAAGGGGTGGACCCCTTAACACAATCGGAGTAATACAGCCATTTCTTTAACCATTTAATGAGGTAGGAAGGCTTTCAGAATTTAGACCTAATACGGCCAATCAAAGATAACTACAGGAAAACGTCGAGAATGCTATTTGACAAGTATGAGCAAATAGATGAAGGAATATTCAATGAGGGAGCATATCGTGATATTCACGGATTGTCATCGTGTTTTGATAGTCATGGGTGAGCTTCATTAAGTTGCTTAACTTCAAAGATCAGTTCTGTTGAAATTATAGCAATCTTGGGATTATGCACATCGTTTAGTTTCTGTGGTTAGCAAAGTTGGAAAGTGTTGACACGACTTCCGTCACAAAACTCTTCAGAAGATGTAGCTATTTTTCAAGTATTTAAGGTATGCGTTTCTGACAGAATACGGTTAATATATGTAAAAAGCATTCAAAAAGTTCGTATTAAAAGCATGTCATAAGAAAAATATACAAATATATTTATGAAAAATTTCTCAAAAAAAGAAAAAAAAAGACTATGCATAAAGGTAAAAAAGGTAAGAAAACTGTATTATTAGCCGACGCGTTTCGTTCAATGTGAACTTGTTCAAGGCAAAAACGAAATGAACTTATTGAAAACAAAATAACTTTTAACAACAAACAAAATGTCTTTAGCAACTAGAAGAATTTAGAAAACGCTATTGTATTTGTATTGTCAGATTCTTGGACGAAACGCGTCGACTATTAATACATTTTCCTATTGTCTTTTACCTTTATGCAAATATGTTTATGTTTGCAGCAGAGTAAACTTCGATTTACATGTTATAACATGTATGGGGCGGAAGTAATTCAAAGTAATAGATTGCAATTTTTTCTTTTATGTACCGTGTCCCCTCAGGATGTTGGCGATCATGGCTCTCCATAATTTCCTGTCCTTTGTAGCTCTTAGTCGATTTGGTCTTTGTGATATCTCTCCTAAGGCTTGTTCCATCATACGTTTACCCAAGCTCACTAGGTAGGTTATTTTCCCCTGTCTCTCCTACATTCAATCTGTCCAGCGAGTATCAAATTTTGCAGCCCCTTTTCCTCATTATGTACCTCAGAAACTTCAACTGTCTCTGCCTGATATTAAGTATAAGGGTTCGTTTTGCTTCCGTTTTCTCCAAAACTTCGTCGTTGTTAACATGTTCGTTCCATGGTATTCTCAGCATCCTGCTGTAGAACCACATTTCTGTTACTTCAAGAATCTATAAGAAGATTGTCCAAGATTCACTGCCCTATAAGATGACTTATAATACATAATAGTCACTACCCTTTTCTTTGTTTCTAATTATTTTTTCTGTTTCTTAATACTTTGCTTAGCTTTTGGAAGGCATATTTCGCTATCCCAAGGCAGCTTCGTATTTCTCATTCCCCTCTATTCAAACACTTCCCAGATATTTAAATTTCTTAAATTTCTTTCTGAGATGAGGTATTGCAATTATTTACATTATTTACATTGTTCGGAATGTTGTCCTCATTCACGACGTTTCGGCCGTTGTACGTTCTGGCCTTCTTCAGGTGATTGGAATTTCGAACTGAATTCTTTATTTAGCTCTGGTAAAAAAAATAATGGTTACTGAGACATTAATTTTATAAGTCCCCAAAATTCATATACTGATGTCCTCAAGGACACATGGCCCAGTGGATCGCTGCTTGGATCCAGTGACTTGACCCAAAGTATTGAGTTCACACCCTGGCTACTGCAGTTGTGAACAAGAACTTTGGAGAGTTGAATTAAAGGGAGATAACAAAGACATCCGAAAGATGCATGGCACGTGGAACTAGAACACTCTACCTCGGTCGACGAAATTTAGGGTTCAGTCCGAAATTCCAATCACCTAAAAAAGAACGGGGTGTACAACGGCCGAAAGGTCGTGAAAGTTCGAACAATAAATAATCAAAATAGATATTTAAATTGTTGTATTTTTTTTTATTTTGATATCTCCAATTTGCAAATTGCTACTAAAAAGTAGTAAAAAATAAAACAGCTATTTTTTTTTTTTTTGTCATTTTAAGAGTATTTTTAATGTACTAAACAAACTGTTATCCTATTCCCAAAATACTCGGTATTTGGAAAACATCCAGTCAGAAGCCCACAAAAATTTGGAATAATTAATGAGACTGTCATCTTTTTTTCTTTTTTTTTTCTTTTTTTTTTTTGTTGTTGTTGTTATTTTTTTAAGTGCAGGGAACAGTTTATCAAAGATATTAAATGGGGTGTTAATGAGCTCAACTTTGGCGGGAGGACATTTCAAGATATTTTTCACTCCTTAAATATAGTTTCAGTTTTTACGGTACATTTGAAGTTCATTGAGTTTACTGCGAGCTCAAAGCCGGAGTCAAGAGAAGCCGAACTCAAGAGAAGCCGAAGGGAGATTCCCAAAAAATCTAAGGAATGTACGTATGTAATATATGTAAATGTATTGGTATATGTCGCTGCTAACGACGATGTAAACATTGTAATGTATATTTTATGTACGTTTATAATAAGCTTTATACACATAAATTACAAGCTCTCTCTCTTTCTCTTTTTTTCGCTCTTTTACACACACACACACACACACACATATGTATATATATAATAGTGTCTTGGTTCCCACAGGTATCGCATAACTTTCTCTGCGACAGGTGATAAGTATGTTTTGTGAATTATGCGCATCAGAAACCAAATTAAAACCAGACTGCGCATACACGACTTTCATTACCAGCTACGTACGAAAGTAAACCGAAAGAGACAAGCAAATATGAAACTTGTAGCACTTACATTGGAGAGTTACCAATGACAAACCCATCTTCTAGAATGAAGGAAACAAAAAAAAAGAACAAACTTCCAAGGCTGCCAATCTTCATTTTTCTTGCTTCACTCTCACCTGTTGCTTTCTTTTAAATGAATCCGATGAGGTTTCCAAACGATCGCTGATTGTGGCCCATGACCAAAATGCTATTAAAATGATTCCACGAGACATTAGCCAGGGGGAATCTAGTGCGCTAATACCTCCTTGATTATTTTAGCAGCACTATGATCATCCATGGGTTGTATGGGTTCTATCGTCAGTGGTAATACATTTGAAAGCGGCCGATCCTGCTTTACTCAGATGAATTGGTATGCGGAACTGCTCTGGTTCACGGGCTACATCCAACCCTCACACATGGCTCGAAGAAGTCGCATGGGTACTGCAACGGCCACACCACGTTCAACGGCATCGACCTGTCGACTAAAGTGTTTGAAGGTAATCGGGTTTCTCGACCGCTGAAGGGGAACGCCTCTCCTCCAACCAACCTGAGCTAACTATCTATCGGTCAGTCGCCAGCCTCAGAGATCAACGGAGTTAACAGGAAGAAATTCTGAGAAGAGGGACGGAGTGACTGCAACATCTCCGGTACAAAAGGAACAGGCAAGCCATTGCACTATTTAACCTTGAATGTCAACATGAACCAACAATAGCAGCAGTGGGAGTGGTTGCACTCAGTAAACCCTTGTGTCTTTATTGCCTTGCTTGAGGGTGACGTGATTAAAAAATTTCAACAGCTAAACAACTGAAGTTCTTTTTTTATACACATTTACCTGATTAAATTTTTGTTTTAGTTAATAAGGAGCACCTCGGCGTGGTGTAATGGTTAGCAATCTTGTCTTACAACTGAGTAGTGAGTTCGATCCTCACTGGGTAATCCATACTTTAGGCCTTGTGCAACATCTAAGCTACGCTTATAAAAGAAAAGTGGTTGCTGGTAGTAATAGTAAAAGCGAGTATAAACTGGCCTAGGTCGGAGCTATGGTTTAGACTCGGCTATTTTATTCCCCAAGGTATGAATCAATCCCCTGAGGTTATTCTAAATGATACTAAACTATACCAGGGTATAATGTGGAAGTGGTTAATGTGGGCTGCTACACCAAGCCTACGTGTAGATAATGGCTTCTCAGATTTTTTGATAAACTCCCCGCAACAAAATTTCTATCCACCCCCAAACTGAGTAGTCGAATATCAAATTAAAGAACTTATTAATTTACCAGCGCAGTTCCTGCTATTACATTCATACCTCACATCATTCAACAACCCTCAACTTTGAGTGGTTTTTGAGCCTTGTATCTAATAAGAATTATTTTTGAAAAAGAGCAGAAAAGGTTCAGTTTTTCTCGTTTAATTTTTTCTTTATGCAATCCAAAATATAAGCAAAATATTAAGAAACAGGACAATTCCTTTAGAAAAAATTCAAAGAGTACTGAACTGTTATGTCATGCCAGTCCTTCTCTATGGCAGAGAATGCTGGACAGACCTCTTCCAGCTAAAGAGAGGACTTGAGACAGTAGAAATGTAGTTCTACAGAAAGATACTGAGAATAACATGAACGGGAACACTTTCGCATCGAAAAAGTCTTAAGAAAAATGGGAACAAGCAGAAAGATGAAACTTCTTGGACATATGAGGAAGAAAAGATTAAAGAAATCGGAGGCAAAAGTACGAAGTGAGGGCAGCAGATCATCTACCTGAGGGGCTTGTGTAAATTGATGGCAGAACGTGGGTGGGTAAGAGGCATGATAAAAAGACAAACGGTACTAAGAACTACAAAGAATATTAAGTTGTGAAGAAGAATACAATTTACGACGGTTGTTCAAAACGTTACATGCTTTACGCAGACTATGTAATATTTTGAATACGTCACAGTATGCATGCTAGAAAAAGAAAAAGTATATGAACAACGTACCGTACCCCACAAGTTTTGATTACGGTTTAATTAGATGATATCAATTGCATTTGCGACAAGAAGCAAAATTAAATTTAAACCTTTAATAAAGAATTGTCTTTTTAAAACCTTTCACTCTGTTTGATATTTACATTTAATTTTAAATGAGTTATTTATTTAATTTTTGAAACATGTGTAATTACAGTAGTTACTACATGTTACTTCAAGTTGTTTATGATTCCCCAAGATCAAAAAAACAAACAAACAGACGGATGGACAGACACATATTTATTTATATAGAAGAGTTAATAAAACAAAACGTTTTCCGTCCTGGGTATGATGATAAACTACACCCGCATCCAGGGTAAGACGATAAACTACATCCAACATCAAGGCCTCTGATCAGGAGGTTTTGTGGAGCGTGGAACCACCTCTTAATGTGTATGGATGATAAAATATATATTTCTAGTAATAGTTTTTTTCCTCCAAAAATTTATTTCGGGTAATAATTTTTTAACAAAGTATTTCGGATGTTAAAACCTATTTCTTACACTTTCATAGTGATTTTTACCTCATTTTCATGGTTAACTATTTGCCCATAATTGTGGCAACACATTACCAATTTTTATAAAACTAGAAATACTAATTCAGATTTCTGTCTTAATTTGCGTGAGGGCGAGACCCATACCAAGGGTAGAAGTGTGCGGCAAATCTAAAAATGGACAAACCAGAGGCATAAAGTATCTTAAAAAGAATGATATGACACCCAAGGAAATCCATGAGGGCATCGTACAGACACTTGCTGAGGACTCCCAACTGTGGGCTGCGGAATTCAAACGGGGCAGGGACATCACAGAAAATGCCTAAAAACTTCGACCACTGATGAACAAGATGATGTCGTTAATGGTATGATTTTGGATGACAGACGTTTTACTGTTCGACAGGCATTAGTTTTGGTTCAGTTCATACTGTTTTTATTTTGATCTTGGGAATGAACACACTATCTGCAAGATGGGTCCAAAGAATGCTGACAGCGGTGCAAAAGCTGAAAAGGGTTGACATTTCCAGGACACTTCTGACTTCGCTTCCACGCAGATTAGCTAACATTCAAAGCAAAGAGTAGAAACACTCTGGGTCTCCAACCACAAAAAAAGTTCAACATCTGTTGGCAAAGTGATGGCTGTTTTGGGGGATTCTGAAGCCGTAATCATGATAGACTACTTAGAAAATCGGAAAATTATTAATGGACAGTAGTAAACATCCGAATTCAGACAACTAGAGGAAAGGATCAAGTCAAAATGAAGAGGGAACCCGAGGGCAGATGTGATCTTGCTCCAGGATAACGCACCAGTTCACACTGCTCAGGTTTCAGTAGCAGAAGCAACAAAATGCGGATTTAAATTGTAACCTCTTCCACCATAGTCACCAAATTTAGCTCCATCTGACTTCTTGCTGTTTCCTAAACTCAAATCCCACCTGCGTGGTCGGCATTTTGGAAACAATGATGTAAAGGTGTTTTTTATTATCTTCTTCCGTTATGAGATTCCAATGCTTAAGAATCATTCGACGAAGTGCACTGATAACAAGAGGTAGTACAATGAAAATAATGAAAAAACTGTCTTCTTTCTCCAACATCTTCTGAGTGGGGTTAAGAACATCATACATGAATTCATTTATTTTTAGATGCGGTTAATTCTCCATCTGTACTGATAGTACATTTACAAGGAACAGTAAAAAAGTTAGACATAGTAGGCACTTATACACGATATATTTAGAAAAGGTATGAATCCATCTTTTCTCCTCCTGCTATAGGTTGAATAGCAGGACAGCCTGGGTTCTTTAACCTTGGTTGACAACCATTCTACCGCAGAAAGAAATGGCAACCTAGTGCAGAAAAAAACTTCCTCGTCAGTCATGTATCGAGGGGTACATGATCACCCAAGCATATATCACGCATGGCACTCAACGAACCGACTGGGTTGATGAAAAAGATCTTCCCAGTAAATGTAAAAAGAATATCAGAGTAATCTTATGAAAGAAAAATTCCCTTTGTTTAAAATTCTGAGACGGCAAATTTTTCTTTAATAAGATTTTCTTGAACATTCAGGTCGGTCGGCCAAAATAAATAAATTTACTGCTTAATAAATAAACTAGACACCAACTCAAATATGATAATCCACTAAAAAATAATGTTTAAACTGATAAAAACCTGTTGGATTAGTTAAAGATCCATTCTTAAATTCAAATTATTTAAGTTTGGATACGAAATTGTGCAGATATGAAAAACTTCGAGAGATCTATGACGAGAGGAAATTCGCTTCAAAACACGAAATTTGGCTTTGCCTAACAACCCGTTCTCCCTGATCAGGTCATTAAGTCGTATCGAGCTAAATGGCACTCCATCGGCGCAGAGGGACGATATATATATATATATATATATATTTGTGTGTGTGTGTGTGTGTGTGGAGAGAGAGAGAGAGAGAGAGAGAGAGAGAGAGAGACAGACATAGAAAGAAACCGTGTGTACCATCAAAATTGTCCAAATCGTGTAACGGTATAATTATCCATCCAACAAAATGATTAATATTTTAAAAAATCACAGAACTAATTGAGTCTCTATTTTCCAGGTTTTCAGATAAGGCATTTAGCCATCTTGAAACCATTTTTCAGAAGAAATACTGAAAACGCTTTAAGTTATTCAGCTAAAAAGAGAGCAGTTTAAAATTGTTTTGTGTCAGCTCCACTGTCTTCCCAAATGATCAATGATGAGAAAAACATCATTCAGACCTTCAGTAATGGTACCAACATTCATACTCTGGCTTCCATCTTCAAAGTCCATTCAAGAGCCATCAAGAGAACGGTGAATAAATTTGAAAAATGGGTTACAGTGAGAGGAAAACTAGATCAGAAGGACACAACAGGAAGAGAGATCATCATTTCAACTTAAAGCTAAAGAGATCAAATACAAAAGATCCATCTCAATCCATAAGACCTTTGGCACGTGAGAGAAGAGTTTCAGCTATGACTGTCTGTTATAGTGGAACACACCTATTCTATAGTTAATAGACTCTCCCACCTATAATAAATAGGAGTTGTAAGAATGACGAGGTAGTCGGTTGGTCAGTCAGTGAGTCGATGTCGGACGACAGTTAGTCGAATACTAAACTATCAGCGACCACAACTAGATTACTCTGCGTTATACCTATTATATCAAGTTCCTAACGTTTTGTACGTCGGACCTATTTTAGGGCCGACTTAGTACAAATACAAGCCTCCACTGTGAAATCACTCCACAACACTGCCCAAGGAGCAATAAAAAATACGTGAAAATGAAATTGTATCTGAAATGTGTGATGCACTTTGTTACTCCAGGACAGAAACTTAGAAGTTAAGAGAGGGCGAAGATAATCATGAATAAGTTGGAAAATTTAAATTGGCTGTTGTAGTGTATTCTAACGGTTATTTTGACGAGATTGGTTTGTTAATTTGTTTATTGTTATTTACTTTATTTATTTGGGTTGATTATTTTTACTTGTTTTTTATGTATTTTATTATTTATTTTTATTTATTCTATTTTGTCTATTCTAACGGGAGTGATTTGTTAATTTGCTTATTATTTGTTTAGGTTAATCAATTTTCCTTGTTTTTTTATTTTATTTTGTTTATTTGTATTTATTCATTTCAGTTTTCGATTTTTAAGTAACGTAGTAAAAATTTGTTTTCGTGTCTGCATTTTGAGATGAGCTTAGATTGTTTATTTAGTAATATATTTTGGTCTGGGAAGGTAATAATAGCTATTTTTACCTCCAAGAAAAGTTTGCAGATTTTGGATTGACTGTTGTAGGCTGATGATCTTTTACTTATTTTCCATGATATTTTTGGTGTGATTTGTGTTTTGTTTTTAATTTCTCAGATATAGTTGGAAAGCATTGGGCTCTTTGTACATTTATTTTTTGTAAAAGATGTTTTGTGTACATTGTTTCTTTGTTTCCAGGGTCCTTAAGTTACTCTTATGTGTACTTTTTCTTCATTATCTGATGATTTTACCGTGGCTTGGTATATTACGTTGTTTTTTAAGTAATTACCGTTTAAGGGACATTCATTCTTTATTCTACAGTTACACGTGGGTTTAATTTGTTCGGGTGGATTGTTGATAGTTTTCCTGTTCTGTTGTACTTTTTTTATTATTTGTGCCATGTTCTCGGTGTAACTGTAGCTGATTTTTACAGTATTTTTATTGAATATTTTGTGTAGAGTGCTTGATTCCGTGAAATGTTTGTTTTTACGTTTTTGCTGTACGGTGGGTTGGACCATATGATATTTCTCTTCCTGTTGGCATTTTTTATGCTCTGTGGTGAGTATGCGTGTGTTGCCGGGAATCCATTATCTTTTAGGGCTGTTTCGTAGTCTTTCTTAGCTTCGTTAAATATGTTTGTTTTTTTGGAAGTATTGTCGGAAAGCCTGCGATTAATCGATTTTGGTATTTGATTATCGAAGGCGGGTGATTGGAGGATGTGTGTATGTAAGAAAGGCCAACAGGAAGAGAAATATCATATGGTTCAACCCACCGTACAGCAAAAATGTACAAACAAACATAGGTAAATGTTTAAATTTAAAATCATCATTCCTTCATGCACATGCGTAATCGCATCAAGATAGGCATCACTTCAAATGTAGAGTCAAGCGTCGTGAAAAGGAGTTTGTGGTGTGACCAACATAAATATTATTTAATCATTTGAATAATAACTCTAACATTTTTAGGCAATTAAAACAACATGCGTGGCCGCATACATAATTCCGGAAAATCCTTGTGGAAAACACAACTTTACTTGAAAACAATAAACAAAAACTAAAAATTCTTGAAGCTATATACATAAAACAGTTAAAACCTAACCTGAACAAAATAAACTATGAAAACTCCAGAAATATTCTTAAATGCCTATAATTGATAACAGAAGCAATTGGTTTATACCAACGCCTTCCCATACTTAATACTTCTCGTTTTCACTCTCGCGTGATCATGTGTGATGTCATGAGGCGTCTCGTATGCATGATTTTGTAGTTGCTTCGGACTGTTCCATGCAAACAAAAACAGACTATCATTATCGCCATGTCCGTGTATTGTTTAATATATTGTAATGTTATTATCATCTTTGGTGATGGCTTATGTAAGCCGAAACCTTAGATAGGATTAAAAAACATGTATCAATATGGTGATTTTCTTTCGTCTTTCAATGATAATGTTATTAAGCTTATCGGACGATATGAAAGAAATTTGCATAAAATAAATAGACAAAACTTGTCTATATTATTTGATGTAACATGCATCAATGAAAACATGCTACCTAAATACATAGAATATATATATATATGTGTGCATAGCCGGAAATACGACCACCTATGCAACGCTATTGTTATACGAAACTGTTTATCTTTTGCAAACATAGAAACGAAAATAAATGGCAACTGTATACAACGTATTGACTCGACTGTAAGCTGGAACTATGGGTGCCATATGGACTTTAGTGTAAGCTATAACAGTTATCTTTTAAAATCTAAAGTCAGACATATAGCTAACTTTTTGAATCTAGTGTAACCAGGAAAAATGTTTACTGTTTAGACTTTGTAACTACTGCTAACTTTTTAACTTAAGCACAAAAATACGCAAATATGACTAATTTTAGAAATGCGTAAGTTGCAACAATTGCTAACGCATCCTTTCAAGATTTACCTGTTGGATTTTCGTGTAAAGCATTAGCAAGACATGTTCCATTAGTTTAAACTAGCCAGAAATGATTTGAAGAGACAATCAGAACATACAGACACGCACGCACACACACACACACACACACAGGCACGCACACACACAGAGGCGCGCACACACACAGAGGCGCGCGCACACACGCAGCACACACACGAGGGTCAGCCAAAAATTCTCGACCCAACCCATTGCCCGAATGCTAACTAAATGACAAAACATGATAATTTTTAGAGAAAGCGTTTTAAATGAGAGGAGTAATTATTAACATACTCTTTGGCGTATACTTTTCTTATTACAGTGATGTCGGCCCAGAGCAAGGCCCAAGAGCCATTCGAGGTAGATGGTTACAGAGTAGGGGGCATAGTTTATAGAGATATGTCAGGAAAATAACGCTTGACCGTAGACTTGAAAAGGCTAAGATTGTAGTGATCGGGGAAGCATTCTCTTGGGAGCCGATTTCACAAAGCAGCGGTTTGTGGGGGAAAAGCTACTCGAGCGGAACTTACATAATGTACGTGACATGGCGAGTCTGAGTCGTAATGGTTACAAATGCTGGAACTAAAGAATGTAGTATATATATATATATATATATATATATATATATATATATATATATGTACTACATTCCTTATTGTATTGAGCACTGTTTTTTTTTTTAATAAAACAAAAATACTAAAGTACTTCGGATTATTTACCTAACGTGTTCTTTCCTATTTTTCTACACCCACATCCAACCAAATCCCCCCCACACACATATATATATATATATATATATATATATATATATATATATATATATGTGTGTGTGTGTGTGTGTGTGTGTATGTGTGTATGAATGTATGTATGTGGGGGCCCCCAACGAAAAGCGATAGCTAAGCTTTAAAATGAATTTTTAACAACAAAAAATCTTTTTTAAGCTTTTATTTTAGCTTTAATTTCAAGCTAATAGATTACATTTAATATTTACAATAAGTAAAATACTTTGCTTCAAAAACTAATTTAAATTCACTGGAAGCAAGTTTATGTTTTTTTATTATTCCTAAAGTAGATGATTTTGCGCCATTTTTTAGTCGTCTGTCATCATAATGTAATTCTCTTTGTTAAAAAATTTTCCAAAAATAAAATATACTTTTCTGAAACTTTATTTAAGGAACAGTAACAAATTTAAAGTATAATTAATCATTTGAAACAAATGTTATTTTCTTTAAGTTGAAAATATCGCATAAATACATTTTTAAGCCGACAGTAGATCTATTGACATGTTGACAGATCTAATGTTATTCTGCGGAGATTTTATCTGTAAAACAGAATTTAAGAAAATGATTTGTGCTCCGTTTTTATACCATTTTTAAGTACTCCTACCAAGATTCATCTTAGCAGCCACAATCTTAACAACATAAGATAAGCAGATGACTCAGTGCTGCTAGCAGACACGGAAAGAAAATTATAAAACCTCCTACAGAAGATAGAGAGTCAGAGAAGAAAGGACTAAGTATAAACTGCAAGAAGACAGAATGCATGGTCATCAGTAAAAAGATGAACCCGAAATACGATTTACAGGTCGCGAATACTAAAATCAAGCAGAAATTTAAATATCTGGAAAGTGATCTGACATAGGACGGTAGGTGCGACGCTGAGATCCGATGACGTATTGGGATGGCCAAAGACGCAATCCCAAAATTAGGCAGAGTATTATAGGATAGGAGGATTTCGCCGGTAACAAAAAAAAAAGAGTACCGAACTCCTACGTGATATCTGCCCTCCTTTACGGCAGAGTATGTTGAACGGTCTTCTCAAAGATGAAGAAGAGACTCGAGGTAACGGAAGTATGGTTCTACAGAAGGATGATAAGGATACCAATGACCAAACATGTGAGTAACGATGAGGTTTTGGAGAGGATGCAAACAAGGAGGAAGCTTATACTTAACATTAGCTGAAATTTCTGGGACACGTAATGAGAAAAGGGGGCTTGGAGAATCTGATACTCACGGGTCGGATAGAGGGAAAGAAAGATAAGGGAAAGCAACGCATGACATACCTAGAGGGTTTATGGAAGTGGATGAGAGAACAACATTTGGGGGAAGTAGCAAAATGACAAAAAATATTGAGAACTACAAGGAATAGGAGGAAGTGGAGAACCATGATCGCCTACGTCCTGAAGGGACATGGCACATAAAAGAAAAAGAATCTTAAACATTTCGGTAAATATACTCCGTAATTTAATGCTTTATTGGATTTTAGAAATCTTGGGTTTAAATTTACTATAGTTATCGCTCCTGTTTTTTGGTAATGTCCTTACGAAAATCGGAACATTTATACACATACAGTGGATAAGATAAATTTTTAGCCGAAAAGAAAAACATTATTAGATCACGTGAGGAATTGTATAAAAAAATAAATCAAAGCACCTTGTCTGTCGCATTCAATAAATTGCGCATGAAAAAAGGATTGCTGCCTCAATACGCACGCGCACACACACACACAAATATATATATATATATATATATATATATATATATATATATATATATATATATATATATATATATATATGCACATTTGATATAAGAGGATAAACGTTGATTAACAGGACTTAGGCTTTGAATAAACGGACTTATATTTTTAATTAAGGTCCATATTTTTGGAATCATATTACTCATAATCTTAAATAACGTGTAAAAAGGACCGGTGCAAGGGTCTTTTGCGTCCACCCCCCTTCTATGATACGGAGGCCCACACTCTAATACATCTCAATTTTCATAAGGTAGTATTCATATAAAATACAAATTTCATTGTAACCTAATTATGTACAATAATCGATCATAAGTAATATCAGTTATGTGCCATGCGTAATACACTCTTAAGCAATCATGTATCTTTCGATTTATAACTGACGAGACAGATTTTTTCCCGCATTAAGTTGCCATTACTTTCTGCAGTAGACCAGTTGCCATCCAAGGCTATAAAATCCGGTCTGTCTTGCTAGCCAGAGGGGATAAGAGGATTCATACGTTTCCCAAGTGTATTAGTACATAAGT
>OZ010574.1:18868077-18880577 GCA_963932145.1 Acanthosepion lycidas | reverse complement strand
TGCAATTGTATGCCTTCAACTACGGATAAAATTTATTGTTGGTCATTTTATTACAATCATTCCTACGTCATTTTCCTATAAATAAGTATTGTTGGTTGGTTGATTCTGTTTAGCAGGACATCATTAAATGTGTCATTTAATGCCGAAATCTAAATATTTTGTACGTAATTTTATGCTTTTAACTACCGATCTATTGTACGTAATTTTACACATTGAGAGCAATGGTATGTTTTTAGATATATACTTTGTAGATTATAAAATGTATCTTTGGTCATTTGATTATAAAAATGTACTGTTGATTTTTGTTTGGGAGTTCACTATTTGCCTATAGCTGGGACCCTAACAGATGCTACCACTCCGGGTCAGTGTGGACAATGGTTTGCAATGTAAAAATGTATTTACAAAAACTAAATGAAACTGTGTTAGTAAGTAACTCAGACTGTCAATCCTGAATTGCGGCAGAAATATTTGTTCACCAGACGAAAAATAATGCAGAAATTAATAAATAGAGGACTATTCTCGCTACTACACACGCACTAATTCAAACATTATAAACAGAACGAAATCTTCTTGTTTTATGTACTATGTCCCTTTAGGGCGTAGGCGATCATGGCTCTCCACATTTCCACATCTTCCTGTCTAGCTCTTAATACATTTGTAGCTCTTAATAAGTTTTGTCTCCTTATTTCTCCCAAACCCTGTTCTGCCATCCATTTGCTCAACCCCATCAAGTATGTTACACGCTGCTTTCCTCTGTCTCTCTTTCCCCCAATCTGCCTTGTGAGCATCATATTTTCCAAGCCCTCCTTCCTCATTAGGTACTTCAGACATTTCAACTGCCTCTTCCTGATGTTAAGAATAAGTTTCCTTTTTGTTTCTATTTCCTCTAAAACCACGTCGTTGTTCACATGTTCGGTCCATGCTATAACCACAGCATCTTTCTGTAGAACCACATTTCTGTTGCTTCAAGTCTCTTCTTCATCTTTGGGGAGATTGTACAGTATTCGCTGCCATACAGAAGGACAGACATGACATAAAAGTTCAATAATCATTTCTTTGTTTCTAATGATGTTTTTCTGTCTCTTAACACTGCTTAGTTTTGGAAGGCATATTTGGCCATCCCAATACGCCTTCGGATATCAGTGTCGCACTTTCCGTCCTCTGTTAGAACACTTCCCAGATATTTAAATTTTATCCTAGAAAACTGACACGTCTTTCGCCTAACGACGGGAGGGAAGAAGAATTCAGCTAAAGAAATTCTATTTAGTAAATAGAATCCCTAGAATCTACTGTCGTAGTTGTCATCTTAGGCTTATCATAAAAGTTCAGTGCTCTGCATCGATAGATGGTAGAGTGATAAACAAAAGTACAGGCCACTAGGTTTGGTTTGGTTTAGTTTATTTTGTTTAACGGCATATCCAACTCAGTGGGTTATTTAATGCCGACAATATATTTAGGATAGATTCGTATGAATAGAATATGTATTCTTTGTTTTAGATTGGTTTAGTTTTTTTTTTTTACGGTATATCAACCTCAATGTGTTATTTAATGCCGACAACATTTTTAGGATAGATTCGTATGAATAGAATATGTATTCTTTGTTTTAGTTTGGTTTGGTTTATTTTTTTTTACGGCATATCAACCTCAATGGGTTATTTAATGCCGACAACATTTTTAGGATAGATTTGTATGAATAGAATATGTATTCTTTGGTTTGGATTGGTTTGGTTTATTCTGTTTTACGGCACATCAACCTCAGTGGGCTACTCAATGACGACAAAATATTTTATTGCTGATAATATCTTGTTTTGTCAAAAATCTGTTCCTGGTAACATCTTTCCTTCAAAATTGCATCGCTGGTAATAATTTGTTTCAAAAACGTATTGCTGATAATAGTTAACTATTTACCCATAGCTGGGACCCTAACAAGTGCTACTACTCCGGGTCAGGGTGGACCTGGGAACACCAGCAATTAAGAGGTGGTTCCACGCTCCTCAAAACCTCATGATCAGAGGCCTTGCTGCTGGACGTAGTTTAACGTCTTACTCAGGACGCGGATGTAGTTTAAAGTCTTACCCAGGACGACTGCCCACTAGGAAGAAAATGTTTACGTCAATGATATATAGATATTTACTATTCGTAGCTTAGATGTAGTACAAGGCCAAAAGTATTGAGCATCCAGTGAGAATAACTACTGACTACTCAACCATAACTGATCTATCAAGACAAGTTATCAAACCATTGCACCACGTCGAAGTGTCCAACGTTTATGACAGGGAGAATGGCTTCTTTCAAATATCAGGCTATAATATTCTAAGGATTAAATATCAACTGCAAGAATCCAAAGTGCATGGTTGTTAGCAAAGAGAGGAGCCAAAAATGTAAATTACAAGTCGGATGTATCAAAAACAAAGAAGTACAAAAATTTAAATACATCTGGGAAATGTTCTAATAGAGGACGTAAAATGCGACAATGAAATCCGAAGATGCATTGCAAAAATAAATTACTAAGTACTTAGAAACAGAAATAAACTACGTTAGAAACAAAGAAAAGAGTACTGAAATGTTACGTGATATCTGTCCTTCTATATGACAGTGAATGCCGGACAATCTATTCAAAGATGAAGAAGAGACTTCAAAAAACAGAAATGCGTTTCTACAGAAGGATGCTAAGTATACCATGGAGCGAATATGTGAGCAACAACGAAGTTTTAGAGACAATACGAACAAAAAAGAAACTTATACTTAACATCAGGAAGAGACAGGTGAAATTTCTAGGACACATGATGAGGAAGAAGGGCTTGGAAAATCTGATACCCACAGGACAGATTGAAGGCAAGAGGAACAGAGGAAAACAACGCATAACATAATCAGGGAGCTTGAATAAAAGGATGTTGGGACGAGGTTTAGGAGAAATAACAAAAAGACAAAATTAAGAGCTACAAAGGACAGGAAATTGTGGAGAACCATGATCGCCTACGTCCCCAAGGGACACGTCATATAAAGAAGAATAAGAATACTTCAGACCAACTATTTCTTCGGTGCCTTTCGATTCTAGATAATGGTGGTCCGTCAGAAGTTCTTCAGTAGGGAGTCTAAAATTGCATCAGACTGAATCAACAATGTTTTTCTCTTTATTTTAGACATCGTTTTCGTCTACCCGCGTGAATATTCGAGAATTCCTATTACAGAAACCGACGTTAAATCCGACGTGCTTTAACCAACTCAGCCACAAAGAACTTTTGCCGATCAATCGTTGCTTACATTTGGATACGAAACTGAGCAGATATGAAATTTCGAGAATCAATGGACAGAAGGATTTCGCTAAAAGGCGCTATTCAGTCTTCCTTGTTCAGAAGAGGTTTTTCGTTGCTGCGTTGGCACATGGGATCTGGCTCTACCCAGGAGGACGCAGGTTCGAATCCTACCAGATAGCGCTTCTTTTCTTTTTTTAATATGATTTCTCGAATATTCAGGCCGTTATGCGAAAACAAATAAATATTCTGTTAAATAAACAAACGGGGCGTCTATTCAAATATGAGTAACCACTAAAAATATCATTTAAAATGACAGAATCGATGCATGTAAATAATAAAAAGACCATAGAGACTAAAAGATGAAAACATTTTAAAATTTCACGAAATCTAAAGTTTCATTTCTAGTTCAAATACAAAGCGTCAAAATGTAAGGTAATAAAAGAAAGCAACTAAATCGATTACCTATAAGAAGATAGGCTATATGGCTGTCAGCAAAAGAGGCTACCCAAGGTCTGAGAAACATATTGTGGACTTCATAATCAAGCAGGAACAAACATCAACGAAAAAAAATGTATTTATAATCTTTTCAAGTCTTTTAATAGTTTTTTTCTTTTTTTCTCGGCAAATTTAAAAAAAAAACTGTGAACAATAAGATATGCAAACAAATATCAATGAAGCGCAAAGACCCAGTCAATTAACCGATTATTTCGTGAGGACAATGCATCTGGTGTTGAACCAATGTTCCCTCCTCGCATCAAACCGTCTAATGGAAACAGTTAATTCTCACGTGAAATTTGCCGCAAGAAAAAAATATATATAATCATCAACAGACAGACTTTTTCACTGTATCACAGCTCCTCAGTGGGGCTGGACAATTGCTTCAAGCCGGGATCGAAACCCGACCGATTTGACATCAGTCAGATATCTTACCTCTAGGCCATCGCAGAAAGGAATTGAGTTCTAACGTTTTTCTCTATACGAAATGCGCCAGCGGCTCGGCAAACTCAATCCAATTTACTTGAAGAGTAATGCTTAATAAGAGTAGGAGCCGCTCATTTTGTAAAAAACCCTTTCCTTAAGAACTCAACCGGATTTCTGGGAGCATATACATAGTCATCCACAGACAGACTGTTTCGCTGTATCACAGCTCCTCAGGGTTACTTCAAGCCGGGATCGAAACCCAACTGATTTGATATCAGTCAGATATCTACTTCTAGTCTATCCCAACGACTTTGCGCAGTTTTCTGATCGTCTAAGACGTTTCATTTCCAGTTCAAATACAAAGCGACAAAATTTCAGGTGGTAAAAGAAATCAACTTTAATTTAAAAAACTTTAGTTTAATTATTAACTATAAGAACACATAATACATGGTTGTCAACAAAAGAGGCAAACAAAGGTCCAAATAACATAATGGGGGCTTCATAATCAAGCAGGTTCAGAAATTCAACTATCTCAGTACTTTAATAACAAACGATGGAAAAGACAGAAATCTGAAAGGAATAGAGAAGGTTGCTTTTCAGAAACTTTTTTTTATCATTTCACCTCAAGCAAGGAAACAAAGCGACTAGAGGGTTATTGAGTGTGAATGAATATAAGAAAAACGTTATTAAGAAGCCATAACCATAAAAGAATGTAATTTAAGAAGACAGAAGATACTGATTGACATTGCATTTAAATTTTTGAGGGTCAAACTTGATTCGAAAGCAAGACGTTGGAATAGAGTTCCACATGCAAGAACTGCGAAAGAAGAAACTGTTAGCATAGAACTTACGGTTACATATAGCCATTTCAATTGTAAAATGGTGAGATCTTTCCGCCAATCTAGTAATATTTAGCTATTTTTTTTTTACTAATGTTCCCCCAATACAATCCTCAAGAGCCGTTCAAGGTAGATTATTAATGAATGAGATCTTTGGTATGAAAGTAAGAATAGAAAGACAGAAATGAGGACTATATGGTTATGGATGATAAATAATCATTGACCCTTGACTTGAAGAGATTAAGATTGTAGAGTTCGGAGAAATATCTACGCGGAATCCTGTTCAACAAAGCAATGGTTCTTGGGGGGAAAACTGTCTGAGTGGAATTTTCTCTTTACAATTAGAATACGGAGAGATCGAGGTGGTTTCGACTCCGTAAACGTGATATGGAACGAAGGAATGGGGCGTGTCAGAATGCTGAACTCTGGTGTAATATCTAAGCTCCTATATCGTAGGGAAGGGGGCTGAAGAGAGAGAAAATTGTTTCGATAGACGTATGTCGAGAATATCATTGGCGTAACATGTGAGCTACGTGGAAGTTGAAAAAGGAAAATAGTCACGAGAAAACATGGAGCTATAATCAGAAAGCAACATTTTTTTAACATTTTATGATGAATTAGGGGTTAGAGAATTTAACACAGACAAGTAGAAAAAAAGTCACTTTCGAAAAAGAAAAATAGTTCCGGTGATTATGGACTATGTGAATCCAAAACTAAGGTCATTCTCACTTGCTCCAAGAGTGATTTCATTATCTCAAACTAAACGAACCTCATGAGGTAAATTCCTTTGTCCTCTACTTTTTATAATACTATGTCCTTTCAGGTCTAAGGCGGTAATGGCTCTCCACAGATTCAGTTGTTTTGTTTTTTTTAATCTTCAAATTGCCATGAATTTTTGTAAGGGATTTAGCGTTGCTTTCTCAACGTTTTGGAATTAAAAGTTTTTCTTCTCTTAGACTGACTGGGTCATTCTATTCCCCTATTTAACCCATAACTGACGGAGAAAGTGGACGAATCAGGCCTACAATGTAAAACTATAGTTGTAATTTTTTAAATGACCTACTGGAATAAAAACGACGTTTTTCTTGACAAGGACGTTGACTAAGGATTGAACAATCCCTATTTTCATACTGTCTGTGCAAATGACATTTTTTTAACAAATGTTGGGGAAAATGTTTTTTTTTTCAATGGAATTTGTAGGGAAATGCACTTTTTCAATCAGATTTTTGAAAAATTATTTCTTTCATTAAAATCTGTAGTGAAATTAGCTTTTATTCACCAGAATTCATGATTAACTATTTTATACGGGTCTTAATGAAATCCTATTTTTTTCATGACATTTCAGTTAGAAAAGCTTTTTCCAAAATAGTATATGCAGAAATGCCCTTTATTTATCAGATCTCAAACATAAATACTTTGAAAAGTGTATGTACATAAAATTGTATTCTTTCATGTGAAAATGGGCAAAAAAATTCTAACATTTCTAAAATCTAGGAGGTTAGATATTATTATGTTATATGCTCTTTTTGAATCATATTAGGGTAAAATACTTTTTTCAACTAAGTCTGCAGAAATGTCCTTTTTTCAGCAGACTTTCGGTAAATATGATTTTTTTCACATAATTTTCTGTGTAAATGCTCTTTTTTCGTGGTATTTCAGATAACTTCAGCAGAATCTGTAAGAAATTCTTTATTTCAACAGATTACGAACAAAGATACTTTTTTCGACACAGTTTGTAAAAATACTCATTCTTTCATCAAATGTTCGAAAAAGAATTTTTCAGTAGAATTTGTGCGATACAGCGATTGTGACAGAAAGTTCTTCCACGTCTTCTGTCTCCTCCAAACTTGTTGCCTTAAACCTATCGATTTCTATTTAATGCAACACTGGTTCCAACCATTTCAAAATATCGGAAAAAAAAGTAAAAACCTCATGGATTCAATTGTTTGTTTTTTACAAGACAATGGAGAATTTATTGGAAGGATGGTATAATGTGATAAGTAATAAAGGAAAAATGATTTAATAACTGAACAATAATGCAGCGTATATGAATAAAATATCTCGTAGAAAATAATCTCTGAGAAATGTTGCTCCTTTCTAATAGAATATAGATAAACAATAAAATGCATACATGCAATTTAATAGCCAAATAAAATCTTCTGTCTGCTTGTAGGAAGATGTAGTTAATCAGTAATGAGTAATTTCGCTATTATTATTATTATTATTATTATTATTATTATTATTATTATTATTTCCTTTGATTTCTGTTGTATGCTCATTTCCTTCCTGGTCTCAGCTAAGGTCAGAAATGACATCATGTCATTTTCCACTGAACATTTTTAACCTAAGAGCACACACATTTGACATTGATAAAACCCTTCTTAAGGTGTAAGCAGCACTTTCCCAATCAAACCGAGGGCGCCAACCACAACTGGAATTATTAACGTCTTCATGTGTCACATTTTTGAGATTTCTACTTAAAGATCCTTGTTTTTTGATAGTTTTTTAAGTTCTTCAAAGATACATTACAGTCTGCAGGATCTGCCATATCAATAAGGAGGCTCATTCTGTTTTGTGGCCTTTGATCACAATGTCTGGACAATTAGCTTTGATTGTTCTGTGTGCATTGTAAACTTCCATAAAATTGTTACAGGGTTTATGTCTGTAACCGGGCCTGGGTGGTGTTCGTACCAATTTCTTACAGTTTCCTTCTCGTAAAAGTCGCATATTTTCCAGTACAGATACTGGCCCAGTTTTTTATAACCGATTTTTATAACCTGTTGGTGTTAACACTGTACAACCTGATACTAGATGGACAATTGTTTCTGGATTTTTATTACAGAACCTGCATTTGAAATCAACACAACTCTTCAATATATGTGATTGATAATTTCTAGTTGGTCCTGTGCAGCAAGAATAAAACCTTCGGTTTGAGCTTTTAACCCTGCACGACGTAACTACTGATGAGTACGGAGTTTTTCAATATCAGATCGTTTTGCTCGGAGTATTATCCATGAAGAAGCTTATCGTGCCATTGTTTCTGCATTTAGTCTATTGCATTTGCCTTTGCTTTCTTTTTTTAGGTTCTTTGACGCTGCAATCGGTGCATTATTGTTTACTTGAACCTCTTCATCCATTTTAAATACCATTTTTTGTTGACTTCCTTTATTACTAAATAGTCTCTTATTTCTTTCATGTTCATCATTCAGTTTTCTTTTGTTTCTACTATCTTTGAAAACCGATTGTTGTAGTTTTGTAAGTCAGTTCTAGTTGAACTAATTCTCCGCCTCCTTCGGATCTGGACAAATATAGACGATCAACATCGGCCTTAGGATGACACATGCGATGGCAAGTGAGAAGCTTCCTCGTTTTGACATCCCTTCGCTTAATGTCATCTATGGTCCAGTTAAGGATGTTGAAACTGTATTGCACCCCAGGGACAGCCAAAGTGTTTATGGTTGATATTCACTTTTGTGAATTCAACTCGGTATTTAACACCAGACGCACACGCCTGTAGTATTCTTTTCTTATTTTCTCCTTCATTTAGGTATGTTGTATTCCATCTCCTCCGCTGACTCCAACGTATTTGTAGGTTTCTTCTTGTTCCAGTCCCTTAATCTTTGTGACTAAGTCGTGATCTATTGAAGGTATTTCGGTAATTCTCCCTTTCTTGAAGGTTACTTTTGCACATTTGTCTAATCCAATATTTTACAGTACTGAGAAAACCTTTCAGGTCATTGACATCTTCGGCAAAATGTTCAAGGTCATAAAAGACTGAATACTTTGTTCTATATTTGTTATAGTGGAACAAACCTATTCTATTGTTAATAGACTCTCCCACCTATAATAAGTAGGAGTAGTAGGAGACGCTCAGTCAGTCGATGCCGGACGACCGTTAGTCGGATACTAAAGTATCAGCGACCGCTACTAGATTACTCTGCGTATCAAGATCCTAACGTTCTGTACGTCAAACCTATTTTAGGACCGACTTAGTACAAATACAAGCCTCCACTGTGAAACCACTCCATAACAATATTATTATTATTATTATTATTATTATTATTGTTATTGTTATTATTATTATTATTAAATATGTGATAAAACACTTAAGAAAAAGAAATTCGTTCTAGCCAGAAGTTAGCTAGTAAATTAATTTGAAAAAGGCACGGATCTTTTATTTTCTGAAATCCACTGGTGACA
Organism: Acanthosepion lycidas; assembly: GCA_963932145.1. Lineage (NCBI taxonomy): Eukaryota > Metazoa > Mollusca > Cephalopoda > Sepiida > Sepiidae > Acanthosepion > Acanthosepion lycidas. The sequence goes on along the minus strand of OZ010574.1, from coordinate 18,871,360 downwards.
TTGATAATGATAATGTTGTACTAACCGTTTCCTTAGAAGGAAACATTCGGCATTCATTGACCGAATAGTTATCGTTACCATCAGTTCATCATTTATTAAAGATTTCTCTTAAAAAGCTTCTTCGGAAAATTAGACTTCACAAGTCTACTAAAGGTTATCGTTCTTTTTAATACTGGTTGAAACTTCCTTTTAAACCTTTTGTTCATGATCGTGTTGATTGTATTAGTTTCTTTTCGAGTTACATGTGCTGTTGATTTTGCTGTTGCTGCTGCAAGACGCCTCCAAGAGATGTGTTGTTTTTTTACACTACCTACCAAGTCTGCGGAGAGACCTAAAGCAGGTAGTGGTGTGTTTTTATGGCTGTATTTCATGATTTGTTTTTCTCCCATAACTTCACCAACGTTTTTAGTGTGTGGGCTGTTCTTATCAAGACAATTTTTGTATTTCTCCTAAGCTGGGATTTTCAGGGTTTTTTTTTTTTCAATTTGTTGTTGTGTTCCTTTTTTATCATTCCAAGCGCACCTACTAGGATTGGTACTATTCTTGTTTTCAATTTCCACATTTTTTCTATTTCGGTTTCCAGTTCTTTATACTTCTTTATTGTTATTATTATTATTATTATTATTATTATTATTATTATTATTATTGTTGTTGTTGTTGTTGAATAATAATAATAATAATAATAATAATAATAATAATAATAGATAAAACCCTTCAGGAAGAGAAAGTCCTTCTGGCCCGAAGTGATATTTCGAAATGCAGAGGCCTGTCCCCAAATTATTGTTCACAGAACAGATGAAAACAACGCATAAACTACCTAGCGAACCTGAGTAAATGGAAGGTTTACAGATGATAAGAAAAACACAAAATCTATTACAAGGAACAGTTAAGTGTGTCCTGGAGAGACACGGCAAGTAGAAAAAATGAAAGCGATACTATCGATTAGTTACTTCCCAAGATTCGCTAAAAAAATGATCACACATGATGATAAAATTACTCCAAACTTAATAAAAACAAAATTTTATCAAAATCTATCTGCTGTTATTAAGAGGAAAGACCAAAACATTTTTAAATTATTAAATTATATTTTTGATCCTTTTTAGAATTTTAGAATTTAGAATTTTAGAAATTTTAGTTAAAAATCTTGTTTTTCTTTCTTTAGCCGGTGACCAAAGATATTTAATTGTACCCTCTTTTCCTTATGCATTTTTTTAATATTGTATTTAATCAACATGAAAATTAAATGATAACGTTATAGTAGGTACCTCCACAGATTCGCTAGAAATTGAGCATACATGATGAAAAAATACCCCAAACTTAATAAAAGCCAAAATTTTATCGTCAAACATTTTATGTTATTATTAGGAGGAAAGACCAGGTGATTTTTTGATTATTAAATTATATTTTTGATCCTTTTTAGAACGTTCGGTTTAAAATGTCAGCAGGGAACCATAAATTAGCCTGGGAAATTTTATCGTCTTTTGCGGTAAAAATATTTACATCTGTTGGCTCCCACTTATTTTATTTTATTAAATTTCGAGAAATTCCTTTTTGTCCCGCTTAATGTTTATATTAGTTATATGCAGAAGTCCTTGGAGAATTTAAATCATAAATTTCTTTTTTTTAAAACAGGACTCTCATTTACCGAAAGTCTATTCTGAATCGTAAAATAAAGAATACTATAAAACTAAGACATTATTTAATTAGAAGAGCTTTTAATTACTTTTATGAATAAGATATATTATAGAAACTATTCTCATAAGAAAAAAAATTCCAATGAATAATTACAAGAATTAAAAGTATTGGTTTCATTTTATTTTTTTTAAATTTTAATTAGAATAATTTATAAAGTTTAAATCTTTAAAATTTCTGTATTAATGTGTGCCGGTTAGGTGATATTGTCATCAAGTAAAATTATATTTACTAATAATAAATAGAAATGCTTTCATCGACCCACAAAAATTTTAAAAAGTGTTTTATTATATTTATGTATAAACGTGCTCTTTTTCGTAAATACAGATGTACACACGTGATATTATCAGAAAATAAGAGCGATAACTATAATAAATCTAAAACCAAAGTACCTAAAATTCAATAAAACATTAGATTATCGAGAATATGTTATTTTTTTTAAATTACTGGTTACTCTAGTTACCATACACGCAAGCCACAAATCTGCCTGGGTGGCATGCCACTAGCGTTTACCGCTGGTGGCCCGCTGTCATGTTCCTCTCGGCATTGTTACCACTCGTGGACCTATAGAGGCCCACCTGTAGCCTGCCGAAGGCCTGTGAGTGGACCGCTGGCGTTTCCATCGGCGGCCCACCAGGGAAGTGGGAGGGGACTACTAGCGGCTTGCGTGTTGGGTCGTTAAATATTATATAAAAATGGCGTTTGCGTTAAATTCAAGTAACTTTTATAGATGTATCTCCCGTAGAAAAGATTTGGATAAACTTTTGGCCGTCAGTCAAGCTATCAACACCTTTAAATAAATACCTATTTCATTTCTGCTATATTCGAAAGTAAGTAATATTTGTTTAAAATCAAGTAAATTACACTTCATATCAGCTAAAATTCCTCAAATAAAGTTTCAGAAAAGTATATTTTATTTTTGAAAGTTTTTTTTTTAATAAAGAGAATTAAATTGTGCTGACAGATGGTTAAAATGGCTAAACTCAGTGATTTTTTGCGATTAAAAAAAACTCCTTTCAATCAATTTAAATTTTTTGTTCAAATACAGTAAAGTATTTTGCTTATTGGAAATATTAAATTTAATCTGTTAATTTGAAATTAAAACTAAAATAATAACTTTAATAAAAAAAATCTATTTTTAAAAATTAATTTTAAACCTTAGGTATCTCGTTTCTTTAAAGGTACCTAGTTTAGACATTTCTGACCAAGTTGAATACCTTTAACATTATGTGTTTAAATTCAGCGTTTCTTTAGAGGTACCTAGTTTAGACGTTTCTGACCAAGTTGAATACCTTTAATATTATGTGTTTAAATTCAGCGTTTCTTTAGAGGTACCTAGTTTAGACGTTTCTGACCAAGTTGAATACCTTGCATAACACCAATATGAGAGTTTAGATCTGATGGGGATATTTAGTTTATATGCAGATAAAGGGACAATATTACGAAATCTGATATTCAAAGTATAGAGGCTTTCTCTGTTTGGAAGATTAATGCAATACAAACTTCATAAATAGCTTTGACCATTCGCCAATGTAAACTCAGCTTAGAAAAGAGCTTTGTGCCAGATTCCTAACGGAAATGTCTGTATTCT
>OZ010574.1:18843077-18863077 GCA_963932145.1 Acanthosepion lycidas | reverse complement strand
ACAGCCCCACACACTAAGAACTTTGTCCATATAACGCTAGTGATGATTGGGAGTTAGAAAAACAAATCATGAAATATAGACATAGCAACCTGTCTTAGTTCTTCCCGCAGACTTGCTAGGTAGTGTGGCTATTGCAGAAATCGAAATATAATAATAATAATAATAATAATAATAATAATAATAATAATAATAATAACAGCTAATCGCCCAGATATCGTGATCAAAGATCGCAAAAACAGATTTCTTATTGACGTGGCAGTTCCTGTAGATTACAATTTATTTTTGAAGATCTTCAAAAAAAAAACTATAAAAATACAAGGATCTTGAAGTGGAAATCTTAAAAATGTTGCATATGAGAATACAAATAATTTCAATTGAAGTTGGAGTCCTCAGTTTGATTGGAAAAGATTCCAATAGACTCATTGAAAGGATTTCTGGTAACCCATGCCTTAAAGAATTACAAAAAAAATGTACTCATAAGTACAGTTCACATATTACGAAGAGCTTTACCTATGTAAAGTGTGATCTTAAGTTTGTCTTTTTTTCTCTTAGAAAAATGCTCAGTAAAAAAATGTCATGAAGCCATTTCTGACCTTAGGTCACTGGTTGGGACCCGGAAGGAAATGTGTATATAACAGAAATCAAAGGAAATAATAATAATAATAATAATAATAATAATAATAATAATAATAATAATAATAATAATTCAAATAAAATGAAAAAATAAAATATATATCTTGAGGGGAATAGCTAAAGTTCAAGAGATCTCTGCATGTACATTCATATGAACAAGTAGGAGTGACCCTATATTCTAAAAGATTGGGGGGAAAAAAGCAAAAAAATAACTCCAGTTCATCAGATAAGCACCCGATGCTCGCATTGGTAATAAAGTTTTTTTTTCCTTCCCACCCGCACACCTCCACCAAAAAAAAAAAAGGCGGAGAAAGAAACTAAACGACAAATTAATTGAAAGCAATTAATAAGGGCGGGTAGAAAGTTGTTTTGATCGGTGGGGTCGGGTCGGTCGGGTCAGGTCGAGTATTTTTTATTGTCAGATATGATTATCATTCTGCAGACTTGGAAAACCGAAAAGAAATATTCTCGAAAAGTGGAAGGTGATCAGTTGGTGTGTAAACTAGCAAATGAATACTCGTGCGGACCACCTGGATGGAATGTTTAAATATGGTGCTTCATGATTTATGTCGACAGAAAGTTTTGGCAAAATTAATTGACTCACAATTGACAAAAAAAATGTTATAATTGTGCTTTCCCCTTCCTTCGTTAGTTCCGTTTTGATCGTGCAAACCGGGGAAAAGACACTACTTGGTTTCAGTAAAAGAAAGAAAGAAGGTAGATGTGTTTAACGTCTCCTGCCAATACCTCATAAATAATAGACTATTCCGTTTTGAACGCGTGAAATGAGGGGGAAAGGCATTACTTGATTTCAGTGAGAGAGAAAGAAAGAAAGAAAGAAAGAAAGAAAGAAAGAAAGAAAGAAAGAAAGAAAGAAAGAAAGAAAGAAAGAAGTATTTAACGTTTCCTGTCAATACCTCATAAATAATGGACTATTCCGTTTTGAACGCGTGAAAAATTGGGAAAAGAAACTACTTGGTTTCAGTAAGAAATGAAAGAAAGAAAGAAAGAAAGAAAGAAAGAAAGAAAGAAGTGTTTAACGTTTCCTGCCAATACCTCATAAATAATGGACTATTCCGTTTTGAACGCGTGAAAAGAGGGGGAAAGGCATTACTTGGTTTCAGGAAGAAAGAAAGAAAGAAAGAAAGAAAGAAAGAAAGAAAGAAAGAAAGAAAGAAGTGTTTAACGTCTCCTGCCAATACCTCATAAATAATGGACTATTCCGTTCTGAAAGCGTGGGAAAAGGGGAAAGGACATTACTTGGTTTCAATGAGAAATTAATGAATGAAATGATGAAAGGAAGAAGTCGAGATAGAAGTGATTAACGTCCGTTTCTGCGAAATGAGAAAAGTTGTTAATTTCAAATCTTTTCATTTGTACCCACTTCTTAAAATAACGCCCTGCCTTGATAATTATTGCAATTTTTTGTTAAAGTTGTTAAGCTCAATTATTTAAGGGGGATTTCTACGGATATTTTATTGTTGTAAAACTCGCCATCAGCTTACCCAATCATTAACTTAATAATTAAGAAGAAGATTAATCAGAAAAAAGAACGAATTAATCGGAGAAAACAAAAGATTTCCACTGAAGAGGGCTGAAATGGTTGAAAATGCTGGATAAAATAATATAGTTTCATAATCTTGGACCACGGCCTTCCTTATATATTGGTACCTCCACTGATTCACTAAAAAATTAGCATACCATGATGAAAAAATACTCCAAACTTAATAAAAACAAAGTTTTATCGTCAAGTTCCTTAAGTTATTATTAAGAGGAAAGACGACATTTTTTTTTAATTATTAAATAACGACCAGCATTCATATTTATGAATGTTATTCCAATATTTTATTAAGCTCAAATATTTAACGAGGAGTAATTTCTACGAATATTTCATTGTCGTAGAACTCGCTATGAGCTTGCTCAATCATTAAGTTAAGAATTAAGATTCATCATAATATTCAAATTCGAAAAACGCGAATTTTTCACGGGTTCAAACTAAATATTATTTTATTTTGTCGTTAGAAAATATCACACACACATATGGTGCTAGATCAGAAAATAATGCCCCATTTTTTATGTTAACCCAGAAGGCAGTTGATGATGGTATGTTTGCTGAGGTTGAACCTTCCCAACAGTAACCCACACTTTTTGCTTTTTTATAGAAAGCATCTCAATAGCAGTCTGTCAAAATAGCGAAAGCAAAGTTATGTCATTTCATGCACCTATTTACATTCATTGATGCGTATTGAATATTTGTAGAAACCAAACAGAGGATGTGAACACAGTTATGCGGTGTTTTGCACAGACCATTGGTCATCGTTAGAAAAATGAAAGTAGTATTGGCTTTGGGGTGAAAAGAGTAATTTTGTAGTTGAACACTAGCTATATACAACGGTGCTATCTGTATTTGTGGCAATAAATAGGCATTACTTTTGGTGCATCCATCATATATACGAGAGTGTACCAAAAAGTTCTCAGCAAGAAATTCTTAACAATAATCTGGGCAAACAAACACATTTTTTTTAACCACATCACCCTCTGCAAGGCATTAAAGCCACTAAGACACAAAGGGTTATTGAGTGTGAAAGACTAAGAAAAAAAAGACAAACTTTACGGAACGAGAACAACAAAAGAATAGGAATTAAGAAGACAGGATATAACGACTGATATTGAATTTAAATTTTTGAAGATCAAATTTTGCTGAAAAGCAAGGAGGCGGGAGAGAGTACTACTAGCGGAAAGTGTGAGAGAACAAACTATTAGAATAGAACCTACTTTAACATCGAGCCAATTGAACTGTGAATTGATAAGACCTTGCCAATCTAGTACTGCCCTTAAATCCATAGTACCTGGGTACCATAAATAAAAATAATATTTATTTTGAAAAATACAAAAACATATGGCAAAGCCAAAAGTGTGGATAGGGAAGGATGATCTTCAATATGTTTTATCCTAAACTTAGCTAGCCACTATTAGTGACCAAACATAGAACAGTATTCCTTACACCAAAGCAACACATTCTTACTAAAGCCACCATAATACCTCAAGTCTCTATGAAGTTCTAATTATTTCCCATATGTACAATTTGTGAGAGGGAAAAGAAGAGAAAAGTTCATCAGGACAATTACCATGAAAGTATTTATAGAAAAGGCACAGGTAAGCTACATTGGAAGTGACTGAAGTCGAAATGCAAGGTCAGAACCAATGATATTGCAGATTCTTCTTTCGATTTTATAAATGATTTTTAAATATGTAGCTTTTATATTGACGCAAGAACAGTTGGATCACTGTTGGTTCGTGTACGTCTATTAAGGGATTCCATCTCAAGTCAAGATTTAGCCATGAGAATAGACGCAGATATTATAAAAGAAAAAAAAAGAGTAAAACAACTTTTTAACACTGCTTTGTTTTAGAGTATCTAGCTTTCTCATATTTTTCTAAATAATTTTTACACTTTAGAAACGAGTGAGAGCAATTAAAGAAATAATTTTGCCACACACGTGTGTCTATCTTGCTATATTCCATTGAGTTTTTTTATTTTTTTATTCCCATGTTTATATAAAGAGGGTCTTGGATTACACAACATTGGTTGCTGAAAACACTTTAAGTTCTTGTGGCGTTCCATGTAACTTTCAATATGGCTACCAAAATGTTGCCGAAAATAACTGATTACACAGTTCTGTGGTTCGGGTATTAAAGGCGTCGGCTTCTTTGCTAATCCCCTTGATACTAAAGTACCTGACACATGCTACCATCTACCTTAACAAAAGAGAGATCACGCCGAAAATGGAGTATTGCCGTAGGAAATTCAGTCGTCCAGGTTTTTATATAAAAAGAAATCTGACATCCGAATTATAAACAATAATAAAATAAAAAATAAAGTAAACATGAGCATGTCTATTAGATAAATGATTAGTATTTACAAACATATGTATAAAAAAGGAGTTTAAAAGGAGTCAAATTAGTCTTTAGTTAAGTTAGAGCCTTTGCATACTCAGTTAACAGAAAAAATATGAGGTTTAGAAAACACTTTTAAATAGCTGGTCAACAGAAAGAGTCACTGAACTTTGACGTTGTTGGAGATGATTCGTTTGAAGTCGCCGACTGGCCGTCCATGCTGTTGTTGGATTCACCGACATGTTTCTTTCAGTACGTGTTGTGGAAGGAAGGAAAAATCTATGTAGCCAAAGTCTTCTGTTCGGCTTGCAGACAGTCACCTCTCCCTCCTTGAAATCCGTGGATTCTTATAAGAATTTTTTTCCTGAAAGTAGGCCCGAAGAAAATAAGATATTAGTTTTCTCCGATTGGTCAAATATTTCACATGGTGATATTAATTTCTAGCCAATAGACACTTTGATTTAAATGGCGTGTCGTGGAATTTTATAGGCATTTTTGTAATTGTTGTTATCGGATAGGAAATAAAGTTTGGTTGTGTTTTAATATGGTATGTATGTAGATATGTATGTAGATATGTAATTGTGTTATAAATAGGGTTTATTTCCTATATTGCTGCCTTATATGGACAGGAGCTACACAGTCTTCACTATCCAGTCTCGATAGAGACCAAAAGTGTCTCCCTCGTCCTTTTGAGTGATAAATTATTTTCCACCTTACAACCACTTTCCCTCAGACGAAACATCGCAAGCCTCTGGCTGCTGTATCGCTATTTCCATGTAAAGTTCTCAGATAAACTACATTCCTTAGTTCAGCCAGTTCTAAGCTTCACGACTAAGATGAACTATACCCCGCACATTACAACGAACCACCCTCATTCCCTTCGTATTTCATTGGTGAGATGGCAATTTCACTCGAGCAGCTTGATCCTACAAACCACTACTCTGTGTACTACCAAATAACGAACTTTTTTCAAATTACTGATTCACTTTACATATTCCAGTTTCTAAGAGTAATTAAACTGATTTCCAAAATATAATTAATATAATATGACCATAACTAAAAGAAGTCTATTTAAAATTTTAAAAAATTGACTTTGTAAGTTTTTGGATGGGTACCAATTCAAGCAAGGCAATAAAGCCACTAAAACGCAAGGTGTTACAGGGTGTGGAAGAATTAGGAACAGAAACATTAATGAGCAGGGAGAGAAAAGAGTAATCAGGGGAACGGGAGATAGCGATTGACATTGCATTTAAATTTTTGCAGATTAAAGTTAGTTGCAAAGGATGCAGCCAGAAAGAAGTTCCACAAGCGAGAAGAGCGAGAAAAGAAATTATTAGCATATAATTTACGGTTACATCTTAGCCTGTTCAACTGTAAAATGACGAGATCTCGATGCCATTTTAAATTCAAAAAGTTTTGGTACCAAAACAGAAAATGTGGCACAAGGTCAAAAAAGGGAATGGGGAAAAGGACGGTCTTGTTCTGTCTTAACGTTAAACTTATCTAGCCACAAACACTGAGCCAAAGATATAATATTCCTATCACCAAAACAACGCATCCTTACTTACCTTTCTTACTACATTCACCACAATACCTCATTGTCTCTATGAAAATCCTAACTAGTCCCCATATGTACAATTCATTGTCAGTGGTGGAAGGTGGAAACAACAATATAAAAAACCTAGCCCCAGTGAGTATTTACAAAGTGAAGAGCCCCTCCGAACAACTACCATGAAAGTATTTATAAAAAATGCATAGAGAGGCAACCTTAGGACGGTAGGTAAGTGATTGAAACCAAGTCGCCAGATCAGGACCAATTATATTGCAGATTCTTCTTTGGATCTTATCCAAGAGCTCGAGTTAAATAGCAGGCACCCCGGACCATATGTGGCAGCAATATTCTACGCATGGACGAATGGTAGACCAATAGATATGTAAGATAGTTTCGGGAGAGAAAAATTGTCTCGCACGACACAGTGAACCGACTTTCTTAGCAGCTGACCTAGCAGTGGATTCAAAAATACAAAGCTTTATTTAGAAAAACATTAAAATTTGGCATCACTGTGTCGAGATGCCGTAAAACAAACCAAACCAAAACCTAACCAAATTTTTGTTTTAATTCATTTTTATTGGAAGTAGAAGCACAGAACTTGCAATTGCCTCTATCTAAAACATGCTACCTGCTTACGGGATATCAAGTTGAAGTTATGCAACCTCGTGCCTTGTCAGTACAAAGATGGGTGATTGCTTGGGAATACCAGGTGCTGTAAACTTGGATGTGCGGCGATTCAATGTGAGTTCGCATTCCAGTCGAGTTAGTTACATTCACTTACGCAAATATGCTTGGGCGATCATGAATCGAAAAAAGTCATGACCGCCCAAGTGTGTCACATCCTCCCTACCAACAGGCATTGGGCTAGCACGGCAGTGTAATGGGACATTCCTCACGTGAATCTGGAGAAGGCCGACGTCCAACAAAAGGATCTTCACTGGCTGAAAAAAGGAACCACTTGATACTCAAAACAACATGCGGTTGCTTTCTAGAGCGAGACACTCTTCTCAATGCTCCAACAAAAAATGCCATGAAATGGAAAATTTTTATTGAATCAATTGTTAGGTCTGCTGCTAAGAAAGTTGGTTCACTGTATCGTGCTAGACAATTTTTCTCGCCAGAATCTGTCTTACATATTTATAAGTCTATCATTCGTCCAGAGTTAGAATATTCCTGCCACATATGGTCCAATGTGCCTTCTATTTACCTTGAGCTCCTTGATGAGATTCAAAGAAGAATCAGCAATATTATTGTTCCTGATCAAGCGACACGGCTCTAGTCACTTACTCACCGCCGTAACGTTGCCTCTCTATGCCCTTTTTTTATAAATACTTTCATGCTAATTGTTCGGGGGTTTGGTGTTCCTGCTATATATTTAGAGGTTCTGGATAAAATCCAAAGAAGAAACTGTGATAGACCGAAAATATCCGCATAAAATATGTCTCCTACTTTGTGACCCTCTATCTCAATGGCTCTTGGGCCTTGTACAGGGTAAACATCAACATAAAAACACTTCACAGAAAGTAGTTGATACTTTCTGAGATGTTTTATTTTTTACAAGACTCAGATCAAACCCAAAATATATTCATGTGGACTATACCTCCCAAACATACCGATATATATATATATATATATATATATATATATATATATATATATATTGTTTCATACACCTATATATATATATATATATATATATATATATATATATATATATATTAAGTTGGTGTAAAAATAATGTCGTTTCCTCACATAGTAACATATGTGAGAAAACGACTTTATTTTTGCACCAACCTAATATATTAGGTTGGTGCAAAAATAATGTCGTTGAAACACTATACATATATATATATATATATATATATATATATATATATATATATAGTGATTCATAAACCTATTACCAACCATTTGTTTTAATTCTTAGACATTTTTTGTTGGAACTTTGAAGCGAATCACTACAATCTTAACCTGCTCAAGTCTAGGATTAGCCATTATCTTCCCCATATACCCGCAAAAGCTGTGCCTCTTACTCTGTAACGTTCTACTTGGAGTGACTCCCGGACCTTGTACAGGTGGGGTACATTTTTTTAAAATAGCTCGTTTGAATTTCAAGTCAAAGAGAGGTAATATCCAAGGTTCGTTCGGAAAATGTCCACCGAATTCGAATATCTCAAGTGCCGGGTGTGTTGCTTGGAGGCGACTTATCACTGAGCTGTTAGAGCTAAGTCAGAGGAGAGATCCACTTCCAGGCTCCCGATCAGTTTAGATTTTTGGAAGTGCGCCAATAAATATTTTATGCAAGTGATACAATAATGTATGGGAGCGCCTTCATAGATCTACCACCCTGTCAGCTGTCGGCTGAGGCTGTAGAATACACCGACTGCACCTCTGCAGAGGAGTAAGACCCCACCTCTAATGAAGCCACCTGTTTGAAAATACTGAAACCGTCAACAATATCCTACCTTAAAGAAATAAGTTTATACTTCAGTTGGCAAGAAGCTTCATTCGGGCAGCATTTTCCCAAGAACCGTTGCTTTCAGGTACAGATTGTCGGGAGGATTTTTCCACTGTCATAACTTCTCCAAGTCAAGGTCAACCCTTTCCTACATATCCTCATAAAGTGCACATCTTATCTACTCCTTTTACGTTTATACAACAACATTATTTAGTAACACTCTAACTCGAGTGTCTTTTGGGCATTGTATTAGTAAAAAAATCAAGTCACTCATCAACTATATTATACAGTCGGTAAAGACAAAATGTTGAGTAAACAGAGGTACTGTGTGACCGTCAGATTCATCAAGACATTGTTCTTGTGCATTTCGCGTCTTGTGGAGATTTCACTTGACAAAGCAGTGCATGGACCACAATATAATCTAGTTCGTGGCCCCATGGCAAAGCGTTATCACTGGTTAACCGTTATCTATCTTGCATATCCTTATAAACTGCACTTCTTAGTTTCTACCGTTCATGCAACAACCACATTCAGAAACCCTCTATATTGTTTGGTTGCTTTTGTTTAGCGGCATATCAACCTCTGTGAGTTATTTAATGCCGAAATATTAATATATTGTATGCAATTTTATTTGTGGGGAGGAGATAATAATGGTTTTAATAATAAAAGTTTCACTAATTAACCCATAGATTGGGGAGAAGAGATTGATTCATATCTTTTCCATGGGTATTTGGGTGTAAATGTTTATAACTAACCCAGCTGGAACAGGAACACCGATTCACAATTCCGAGCCATTATTCATTACACCACCCGCACACTCAATCTTACAGCACCTATTATTCCCAAGTGGGTTACCCATCCAAGCTCGACGTTGCTTAACTTTGGTAATCGTAAGGGAACCAATGTTTCAACGTAATGTGGCCGTAAGCCTTCGGCCTTGTATTGAATGAAAAGTACGATCACCAAAGTTAAGCAACGTCGAGCCTGGTTGGTGTCTCGATTGGTGAGCGCATAGAAATACCAGGTGCTGTAAGCTTGCATGAGTGGGTGGAGTAATGGATAACGTCTCGTTATTCGAAATCAGAGAGCCGAGTTCCAATCCCAGTCGGGTTTCTTATGTTCACTTACGCCCGAATACTCTTGGGAAATGTATAAATCCAACTCATCTCCCACCTTAACTAGTAAAAAATTGTGTCAGTTAATTATAATTGTTGTGGGGACAGTCTACCCGGATTTTAGGCGGAAAAATAAAATTTGAGTATCATACCTATAGATACAACACAAAATCATAAACAAATTCGCAGTCTTGTCTGTATAAATGTTATTTTTATATTTAATAACAATAACATTTATACAGGCAGATACATGTATTTACATATTAAAATTCAATGTTTTTTGTTGTGGCAATGAGGAGAGCAAAAGGTCGATTGTTCGAAATGATTTGTCCTAAGTAACGAAAACAAGCGGTATGGTACGCCAATATGTGTGTGTGAAGCACACGCTAATTAAATACTTGTGTAACTGCTGACTGATGTGTGCGATAGCAGTAATTTTAAGCGCAGTGAAACAAACAGGGAAGAGACAGGACTTACTGACAGGCGCCTTGTCATGGTAACATGTGTCTATGCTGTCAGTCGAGGCAACACCTGGTTCGCTCACTCGTCGCTGACTGTTTTTTGCAGAGCTAATCGTTCACCGTTTCGTGCGAGCTGTTTAATCGCTATGACTCCGAATCACTATCTGAGTTTTGTGTGGGAATGTACTCAGTAACCAGGGTTCCGACCATTTTCCAGGTCATATAGAGTTCAACCTCGGGGACGTCGGAGAAATGATATCACATGACTTGTTCTACCTAATCAGGTTCCAGAAACCATTTATTTAATTTGAAGTTCTGTTTGTACAGAATTGTAAGTTTACGTATGTACTGAATTTAATAAGATTTATTTGTAGGCGTCTCTTACTTGTTTATGCTTCACATATTGGCCGTAAAATATAGGAGTTTGTATCCTGTAGACGCCGCCACAGATTGGTAAGTCTTGAAAATATTTTTTAATATCTAATATGTGTTTTAAAGTAAGTAAGCCATTTTACTTGCCTATCCGATTTTGTAGTGACAGTTGGAGGTTTGTTTGCCGGCGTGGAAAATGGTTCACACACCTTAGTATTCGGTGGGGGTATAGAGTGTCCCTTTGTACTGTTCTTTAAATCCAAGTACGCTGATTTTAGTCTATAGAGACAGTATCTTGTTTACCCTTTTTATAAATGGTAAAATATTTTGGTTTTCTGTCAACCATTTGAAAAGTTACTGAGAAAGTAGAGCAAAGAGGCATTTTTTACTGCATCCTTTCATCAGAAAATATATTAACAGTTAAGAAGATCCTTTGGTGTGTAAAGGTTTTTTTTTGTTTTTTGTTTTTTGCTTGTGTTCTTGTAGGTATGAAAACTAGATCACTCGTTCTTTGTTTGATGTTTTGTAAAAAAAACAATATGATTGGTTCTAGGTGACTGGTTTTATCGCAAAACTGTCCTGGTAGTGTTAATGATGTCCCAAAGACCAATTCCGATGCTGTGCAACCTAAATCTTCCTTGATTACATTTCTGATGGATAACAAAACATTTGTGACTGACGTACGATGGCCGTTAATGATTAAGTATAACTCAAGATTTTAATGTTAAATAAAACAGTATTTAATTACAATTGCAAATAAATACTTAACAAGAACAAAGAAGTAAAAGCCAACCAAAGATAATTAACCATTTCAGTGAATACTTTGTTAGTAGAGCGGCTCGGCTTAACGTACGGTAAATTCTAAATCAAGACCCAAATGATCGACGCACAAGAATTCGACTGGATAGTTCCACTCAATAGTCACTCAGTAATCACTCAATAATCACTCCAGTCAGTAGCCTAACACCGCTATTTATACACTTGGTGGAAAATATATATTCATAAGTCCAGAATGATACACTCGAACCTCGGTGTCGGTAGTTACTCATTTTTTTCCAAACCATGTCCCGGAATAGTTATTTGCTGTTAATGCTGCCTTAGATTGTCTGTGAAAACTCTCGATTAACTCATTGGCACAAGGATGATATGTAGTTGTTATAGGCTTGACTCAAACTAGTTTTGTGACGTATCGGAAAATAGGACGAAAGAACTTTACACGACCTATTCAATAATTTGAACCTGAGACACATGAAACCTTCACAGCTGCTAAGGAAAACGCGAGCATTACTAGTAGACAATATTATGTCCGACGTAGTGTTCAAAAAAATGTGGACAAACAAACTACAACCACGCACAACACTGATACCGTTATCACTTTTCGATGAATTGGAGTTAGGAAGAGTGATATTATGGAATATGCGTACACCTGTGTTCCCCCTCACTGGAATATGATTGGCTGGTGTCCGTCATAAATACCGATGGACGTCTAGGTGCGAGAGACGAAGAGCCTTAGTCTGAGAACAAAGTCTATAACGACGCCCATTGGACTACGCCGTTGATCTACACTTCTTAACTGCGACTACGATGCGTACCAGTCGATTACTGCTACCGTATTCTACTTGGTTATAGTAGGCAAAACCACTTAGCTACTTCGTTCAAATATGTCCCTTTCCGGGACATATCAGAGAGTATCGTAGATAGCGGACAAAACCAAGACAAAAGTGTATACGCTACATCATATTCAAAAATAAACACATCACTACCAACAGACAAGCCAGAAAAATTATCTCAGTTTGAAAAAATATAACGAACCTCACCATACAATTTCACCGTTCTTACCCAAAAATCAAAAATCGAACCTACTCTACACCGAGAACAAGCCGGGTTAGCTCGAACTCATTCTCCAAAGAGCGGCTTTCTTACGATACCTGTTTGTATCATTATAAATTTGAAAAAGAGGCGAATAAGTACCAATAACCATGCATCTACAATTGAAGAAAACTCCCACATTACTGCACAACACCAGGGAAACGTTTACTGTGGTAGCAAGTAAAGACATGGAATAAAACAGAGATGTCGGAATAAAACAGAGATGTCGTCTATTTTACATCCGGGACAAAAATACTGAATATCATTCTGCCGGAGCTTAAACAAAAATACACATTATCTACATATACACTACAAGCCACAAACGGATCGAAAATCGAGATCATTAACATTCAACTTGAGTTTACGACGACCTTTTCCATGGATTTTCAGACAAGCACAAATGAAAACGCCAATTTTTGGAACAGATTTTTATCCCATTTCCACCTATTAGTGAATATGGCTACTCAATCTCTCATCGACAGTGACATAAAGCTAACGGCAAAGGGAATCACCTAACACACGTCAACAGGAATTAGTTCTGCCATGCCAACTACTAATGGTCTACAGGAGTTGATAGGAAAATTTACTACTATTACCACTCCTTTAAAGCATACAGACGAAATTCGTCACACTGTCAAACATTACATCACAACACCTGGACCCCTACACACATCCCCACGCAGATTATGTCGAGAAAGATACAAAATAGCAACGAACGAATTTCATCACATATGCCCTTCAAGTATCCCATACTCCTCTCCGCTACACATAGTTCCAATACCAGACACAGGTGGATGGCGACCTTGTGGGGATTTCAGGAATCTCAACGCGAAAACAGTTCCGTCTCTTACATGATTTTGCCACGGACTTACGGGGAACATTTTTCACAAAACTGGGCTTAGTTAAAGCATAGTACCAATTTCCAATAGCAGAGGAAGACATAAAGAAAACAGCAATTACCCCTCCTTTAGGACTTTATTTCACGAGGGGTAGACTATTTTGATTTCGATGGGGTAGACAGTTCTAGTTCCACGTGCCATGTCTAATGGATGTCAGTTATCAGTTATCGCCTGTTAATTCTCCTCTCCTTCTCCACCGCCTTAATCAGGTATTGAACTCACATCCTTTGGGTCCTGTCACTGGATCTAAATAACGCCTTTATCCACTGTGTCCTTAAAGACATCTGTGTACTAATTTCTGGGTATTATAAACCTAATGTATTCAGCATCATTTTTTACCAGAGCTCATATTATCATCCTTAAATTTACGAGTTTTCCAATGATGTTCTTTGTCTCTGATTTCAACCTCATCCCACAGAGGGCAGTGATTTCCTTTTTCTCTCCATATGTGGCCAGCCACTCTTTATTTTTCGGGTTTTTTTCTTTCTTTCATCTGATACACTTCCACGACTAGCTCGGCTGCTGGGGGGATGGGTGTCTCCTTTTATTGAGTCACGATCTCCAGATAGATTGCAAAACCATGGTTGAAACACTTCTATCTACACATTAGCACAACTTACTCTTTCCTCTACTCAATTTCATTCACAACGATTGGGTCAAATTCTTTAATGCATTTCCTAACAGCACTGCACCCTGAGATCCTCTCCCCAGTACGTTATTATCCAAAAGTCAACTTGTTTATTAATCGACTATAGATGAAATAGGAAGCACGGCTCGAATTGAGAAATCGTAGAGCCGAGTTCGAATTCCAGTCAGATCCATTACGTGCTAATACTCTTGGGAAAGGTATGAATCCTCTTATTCTCCGCCCAGCTATGGGTAAATAGCAGACCGTTGGATGTAAACTGGTCTACCGCAGAAAGAAATGGCATCCTACAGCCTCTTCAGTCATGTATCGAAAGATGAATGGTGTGTAAATGATAGATGAGATACGAAACCGGATCTCCTGGTTTGAACGCTTACACGATAGATATTTGACTACGCGCCAATAAATGCAAAGGATAAGTTGAGCAAATATTTATTTGTTAACGTCTTTATATACGATTAAATAAATCTTATTAAATAAGGTAGTTAGCTCTGTTGTTTAAAGGCATACCAACTTCTTATAGGACATTTAATGCGGAAATGTAATTTTCTTGTGATCTTTGTAGTAATAAAAATATATATGTTATTCTGCTTTCACAATTGAATACATGGTAGATAATACTCAGCTTTTGTTCATATACATGTTTGTGTGGATATATTTACTAGTGCTGGTGATATATGTGTTATGTTTTTTTAAGTTTTTTTTATTTTTTTATTTCGGAATACATTGTAGGATATAATAAGTATTTATACCCTGAAGGATTTCTTTCTTGTTTGTTTGGTTGTTTTTTTTGTTTTTTTTTTTTGTTGTTTTTTTAGCGGCATATTCACGGTTATAGGTTATTTAATACCGAAATTTAAATAATTTGAATACAATTTTATGACTTCAACTAAATATATTTTGAACGTAATTGTACGCCTTCAACTACCGATAAAATATATTGCTGAATATAAGAAATGTTGATCTTTTTATATAAAAATGTATTACTGGTATTTTTAATATTGTTGTGGATTCCGTGAATGGAATCCTGCACAAATAAATAAACAACGCCAGTAATTGAGATAGAAAATAAGTAAGAATACAGACTTGAAGTGAAGATTAGTAGTCCAGGAATACGGGTTAGTAGAAAGTATATGTACAAGTCTCTGTAAGTAAAGCCGTAATCTCTCTCTCTCTCTCTCTCTCTCTCTCTCTCTCTCTCTCTCTCTCTCTCTCTCTCTCTCTCTCTCTCCTCTTGTATAACTCTCTGAGAGCACCCTGTGTCTGTCTCCGTATCTCTCAACCTGTCTCAACTTATCTCGGTATTTAATATCCCACCCACGAGGAATATATGGCACAAGGCCAAGTTTAAAGTGGGTTTCTCCGAGCCCGTAGGCTCAGCCAAAAATATACCCTTTGAACACGCCTAGACGGGTTCAGAGCCTGTCTACCTACCTGAACGAAATCTTGCCCTTCGGCAAAGCTTCGTCCGGGTTCCTCTCTGGCAAAGCAGAGAGTTCGACAGGCGTCAAGACTGTATCTCCGCGTATCTCGGGATTTAACAAACACCCCACGAGGAATGTATGTGGCACAAGGCCGAGTTTAACGTGGGTTTCTCCGAGCCCGTAGGCTCGGCCAAAAATATACCATTTGAACCCGCCTAGACGGGTTCAGGGCCTGTTTACCTCCCCGGACGAAACCTTGCCCTTCGGCAAAGCTTCGTCCGGGTTCCTCTGTGCTAACGCAGAGAGTTCGACAGACGTCGCAAACAGTCACAGACTGTATCGAGACGTATCTCAGTATCAGTATTTATCGATTCCCCCACGAGGATTGAATGTGGCACAAGGCTGAGTTTAATGTGGGTTTCTCCGAGCCCGTAGGCTCGGCCAAAAATATAGCCCTTGAACTCGCCTAGACGGGTTCAAGGCCTGTCTGCCTCCCCGGACGAAACCTTGCCCTTCGGCAAAGCTTCGTCCGGGTTTCTCTCTGCTAACGCAGAGAGTTCGACAGACGTCGCAAACAGTCAAAGACTGTATCGAGACGTAGCTCGGTATTTATCAATCCACCCACGTGGACCGAATGTAGCACAAAGCCGGTTTAATGTGGATATCTCCAATCCCGTAGGCTCGGCCAAAAATATAGCCTTTGAACCCGCCTAGACGGGTTCAGGCCCTGTCTACCTCCCCGGACGAAACCTTGCCCTTCGGCAAAGCTTCGTCCGAGTTCCTCTCTGCTAACGCAGAGAGTCCGACAGCCGTCGCAAACAGTCAAAGACTGTATCGAGACGTAGCTCAACAGCAGGTATTCTCTCTGTTAGTATAAGTATACTTTGGACGACTCCATCTTATGTAAAAAGGAGAGAGCCCCACTACAAATATTAAAATATATTTTTATACTTTCATAGTGTTTTTTCATGGGGCCGGTGCTCACTATTAATCCAGAGATAGGACCCTAAATAGTGCTACCATCCCGGATCAGGGTGAACCTGGGAACAACAGAAGTTAAGAGGTGGTTCCAGGATCCTTAAAATCTCCAATCTTCCGAACACAGACCTTGCTGCCGGATGCAGTTTATCGGCATACTCAGGACTCTTACTAAATAAACGGTATAAAACGAAAAGAGGCGACAAAATGTCGCTTTGAATGCGCTCGGAATCTTAGAAAGCGCGCGTGAACGAAACGAAATAACAAAAAGAAAACAAAGTCACAAAACAATAAATAATGATTCCAAACATTCTTCGCAATGACAGTCAAGAGAGGGGGGGGGCTAATCGTAGAAAGAACATCTAAGACACAGATACAGATTCAGAGAGATGTTATTTCGAAGGGTTTTTTTTTTTCACGAAATTAGTCTCATGCAATTCCGTCTTACCGTTCAAGCTGTTTCCTCTCTGCATTTTTATTTATTTATTTTTGCTTCTCTTCGACAAAGTAATCAAGACTCTTAACGCAATCATTAGCACTTTGCGGCATTTCAAGAATGCACCAGTAAGATGAGACAGTGTTACCCGGGACGGTGAAATGACTATAGAATATGTGTTTATTTTTCACTGACTGGTGAGAAGGCTCGGAAAAATATGTGATAGATTATTTCTTTATTAGCTGTTAATCTGACCGTCGTTAGGATTTACTAAGCAAATGGGTCAGACCTTTCATTCACTTTAACGATTACAAATATAATGATAAGGATTTATTTATAAAAAAAAATACCTCAACTATTTCATTCATTGTAATGATTACTGTTATATACCGTACCTATGAACACTAATGGGTATGTATAAATACGTTGGACACTATTGTAAGTGTGTGAGGGAGAGGAGCCCACCACTAGCAGTGGTTTACCTACTTCACGCCGCTGGCGAGTATTGTATTATTTTGATGTTATAAAGATTAACATTCCATTTCCAACCTGCGTTTTGGTTATTTCTCATTTAGTAACACTTTCTAGGTTACAACAGCTACATATATGACGGATAGGATCTATTAAACAGTCCATTTATTGCAATAATTCCATATGTGATAGATCGGATTTATTAAACGAATACGTTAAATATATTATTATGCCCAATTGTTCTATATTTAATGATCTCATCTAATAATATAGTAAATTCTGGCGATAAGCGAACGAATAATAACGATAGGTTTTTATAGGCTATTCATAATATATAACATACACATGCATGCATATTGTGGAATAAGCATGTTAAATTTATATGGTATCATCACTAGCTATCAAAATAGGAAGAATGTCATCTACGCAGATGGAAATCTCAGAAAGAAAACTGAAATAACTATTAAACATTTTAATAAGTAAAGGTAATAAGAAATGTCTACCTACTAACTCTCAGAAAACAGAATACATGATTTTCTGCAAATTGAGACAACCCAAGGTGCAAGATATATATTGGGGACCTGAAAATCATGCAAGAACAAAACTTTAACTATCTGGATAATTTATAAATAATAATAAGTGGATAATAATAAGTTATAATAATAATAAGTTATCATAAATAACTAATTTTTGTTGTGTACGTTTGTTTGGGAGAGTAGTAATTCTGTTAAACAAACGTACACAATATCGTGAAATCAAAAGAAAATGGTTGAATCCATCAACACAGCAATAATAACGATATCTCCACACGTGACAGTAATTGACGTAATTTTTCAGTTAACAGTACGAAAATAGCGTTCTCTAAATTCTTCCAGTTGCTAAGGACATTTTGTTTTTGCTATTATTAGTTACTTTGTTTAAATAAATTCATTTCGATTTTTGCCTTGAGGAAGTCCACATTGGACGAAACGCGTCGGCAACTACTCCTATTGTCATTTATATTTATAAATATTGCCTTTTCTACAGGTTAACCCTGAGAAATTTTGATATCTAGAAAATGTGCTAAAAGAACGGAAAATGTTGCGCAAAAATCCGAAAACGTATAGCAATTGTAAAATGCCCTTTCATAAACTAAGGAAACTATAAAGTGATAAGAAATACCCTTAGAAACTAGAAAAAGAGTGCTGGACTGCAGATGATCTATTCTTTTATATGGCAGCGAATTCTGAACATTCTCTTCGCCGATGAAAAAAGAGACTTGAAGCGCCAAAGATGTGAATCTACCGATTCGTGCTGAGAATGTGATTAATAGAATAAAGTTTTAAAGTGGACAGGAATCACAAAGAAAAGATTGTTAACGACTAAAAAGGAATATACATATACATATAAAAAGGAGATACATATTGTGGAAAGATTTAACACTCAATGGACATATTGAAGGCCGGAGAAACAAAGTAAAACAGTAAGTAACCTACTTAACGAGTTCCAGTGAATGGATGGCTGAACAAAAGCA
Source organism: Acanthosepion lycidas (assembly GCA_963932145.1). Lineage (NCBI taxonomy): Eukaryota > Metazoa > Mollusca > Cephalopoda > Sepiida > Sepiidae > Acanthosepion > Acanthosepion lycidas. The sequence continues at coordinate 18,844,353 of OZ010574.1, read as the reverse complement.
AAGAGCTATGGTACAGGCGTAAAAGTTACTTAGAGCAACAACAAAAAAACCAGGAAGTTGTTGAAAGCCATGATCGGTTACATCCTTAAGCGACATAGTATATAGATGATCCAGTCTAATAACGTAAAGATGTCCCTAACACGGAAAAGAACATTCCATCCAGATCGACCCAAGTCGGTATAATCGAACCAATGCAAACGAACCGTTCCTTAGTTGCATAGTATGTGCTACGCCAGGGCTACATACAGTTTTGAATTCAGAGTTACTGTCTCCTAGACCGGTTGCCACCCAAAGCTATAGAACCTAGTCTGTCCTGCTATTTACCCATAGATAGGGACAGAAGAATAGGATTCCTACCTTTCCCAAGGGTATTAACACGTAAGTGAATATATACACATATATATATATGTATATATATATATATATATATATATATAGAGAGAGAGAGAGAGAGATAGATAGATAGATAGATAGATAGATAGATAGATAGATAGATAGATAGATAGATATTTCAAATATGTGGTGCAGTTCAATTTATATTACAATGAATCATTCATACAAAAAGTAGATTAGTAAAGTTAATGAAATAAAATGGCGAAATCCTTTCGCAAACAAAATTTTAAAGTTGCATTAACCTACGAATTACACCATGAATGTTATGATCCTTGTTTTTAGTAATTATAAGCAGTATAAGGTCTTTTTTTAATACGCAAGTACTTTCAATTGTACATTCAGTCATCCTCAGGCATGGAAATTATTTTGTTTTTAGTAAAATCCAGGTAGTATCCGAATCGAAAAATTAAATGCGAATCGAAATATGTTTTTTTTTTTTAAATGTGTTATTGTTAACGGATAAAAACGTTTGCAGCGTGCAATTGCAACGCTATGGTTGAAATATTTTGAAAATTTAAGAGAGTGCGTTTTTTACTAATATGGCAATTTGAGAATTTTTGTTGTTGTCGGAGTTCATCAGTCAATGTGGCATATGAACTAAATTGTTCAATAAACAGAGTAATGTCTCTGTTGTTATCCCGAAAATTTGTTTGCGAAAGGATTTTGCCATTTTATATCATTAACTTTACTAATCTAGTTTTTGTATGAATGATTCATTGTAATATATATATATATATATATATATATATATATATATATATCAATATAAAAATGAACATAGAAGTCAACACTTTGAGGCGACAGTGTGTTTCATGCTATATGCAATATAGCATAGGCATATAGCATGAAACAGCCTGTCGCCTCTAAGTGTTGACTTCTATGT
>OZ010574.1:18825577-18838077 GCA_963932145.1 Acanthosepion lycidas | reverse complement strand
TCCAAGGCTATAGAACCCGGTCTGTCCAGCTATAGATAGATCAGCCAGTCAGTTAAGTGCCATGCGTGATACACGCTTAGGCGGTCATGTATCTTTCGATATATGGCTGACGAGGCAGATTTTTTCCCCGCAGTAGGTTGTCATTTCTTTATGCGGTAGATCAGTTGCAATCCAAGGTTTGTCCTGCTATTTACCCATTGCTGGGCGGAGAAGAAGAGGATTCATATCTTTCCCAAAAGTATTAGCACATAAGTGAATGTAATAGATTCGACTGAAATTCGAACTCAGCTCTCAGATTCCTCAATCCGAGCCGCTATCCATTACTCCACCGTAGAAGGTTTTAACACTTCAATCATTAATCATATATTTTTCCACTCATTACCTTATAGATTAATTCGTTTTCTACGGTTTATTAACCCTTTGCAAGATATTTAAAGCCATAATATATATTTTAGATTGTAAGAAATTTGTTTGGAGATAATAATGGTTTAGTGATACAGGTCTTACTAATTAACCCATAGAAGAGGTTCATTCATATCTTCCCTAAGGGTATTTGCCCGTAAATGAATATAACCGTAAATGAATATAACGAACCCAGCGGAATTGGAACTCGGTTCTCTGATTGAAAATTCTGAGCCATTATCCATTACACCGCCCGCAAATCCAAGCTTACTGCACCCGGTATTAGGAAGCGGTCACCCATCTAGTTACTGGCCAGGCTCGACGTTCCTTAACTTCGGTGATCATATGGGAACCGTTGTTTCAACGTGATATGGCCGTAAGCCTCAATCATTATTTTGATGTATAATTCAGTCCTCTTATATGGTAATTTTCTAAGCTTAGCTTAATTGTGGCACAATGCCGAAAGTATGGGGCACCTAGTTAGGATTGAACTCACTACTCAGTCGTAATTGATCTAGCAAGACAAGCTTGCTAACCATAACACCACGTCGAAGTGCCAGATCTTCTTATATGTCAACGAATAATGCATAATCTTCCCACAGATGAAAAGAAAACAGGAGACAACAGAATATGGCTCTACAGAAGGATACTGAGAATTAAATGGACTGAACAAGTAAGCAACGAGGAAGTCTTAAAGAAAATGGTAGCAAAAAGAACACTGATACTCGGAATCAGAAAGACAAAGCTGGCATTACTTAGACACATAATGAGGCAGGACGGCTTGGTAAAATTGACCACCACCGGCATTACTGTAAGCAAGAGAGACAGAGTGAGGCATCGAGCCACTTAACCGACCAGCTTGTGTGAATGGATGGACCTACGTGGGACGGTAGGTATGGCAACGAGAGAAACGCTACTAAGTGCTACAAGAGATAGGAATTTTTTGAGGACTATGATCGTCCACGCCCCAAAGGTGCACGATGCATAGAAGATCAGGGCCCATTTTGTTACTTAATAATCATGGAAAATTTTACCCCACTCTATATTCAGTAGAATCTTATATAATTTTACCCATGCCTTCAATTTATTTTGTTCAAAAAGTTCTAAGCCTCAACCAGAAGTAGTTGGAAAAACAAGACAGTTTTTCAGTATTTTCAATATAGTCCCTCTTGATATCAATGCACTTGGTCCAACGATGCTTAAGCATTGCAATCTCATCACAGAAGAAGATGGCGTCTTGGTCCTTAAAAAACTCCTCCACAGCACATATGATCTCATCATTGTTTCTGAAATGTTTTTAAAATGCCGACCACGCAGGTGGGACTTGAGTTTAGGAAGCAGGACAAAGTCAGATGGAGCTAAGCCACAGTTGTCTGGTGCAGCTACTACAACCTGAGCCGTGTGAATGGCCGTTATCCTAGAGAAAGAGCACACCTAACTTCAACTTCCCTCTGCATTTCGATTTGATTGATCCTTCAGTTTTCTTAATTCTGATTCATAATACTATCCATACTTTTTCCTTTTCCAGGTAGTCTATCATGATTATGCTTTCAGAATCCAAAGAAAACAAAAGCCATCACCTTGCCAACAGACGATGCTTGCTAGAACTTCTTCGCGGGTGGAGGACTAGAGTTTCCACTGTTTGCTTTGATTCAGGTTTGAAGTGGTGAACACAGGTTTCATCTTGAGTTACTAATTTGAGGTGGAAATTCTCAGGTTCTGTCTGGAAGAGTGTCAGAATTGTCCTGGAAATGTCAACACTTTTCAGCTTCTGCTCTGGTGTCAGCATTCTTGGAATCCACCTTGCAGACAGCTTGCTTATCCCCAAGATCTCAGTTAAAACAGTATGGACCGAACTAGAGCTAATGCCTATGGACTTAGCTATCTGCTGGACAGTAAAGCGTCTGTCATCCAAAACCATACGATGAATGGCATCAATTGTTCTTCAATGGTCGAGGTTTTTTTGACGACGTGAGCGAGGGTCATCTGTGTTGTCTCTGCTCCGCTTGAAATTCGCAGCCCAGAGTTGCATAGGAAGGCGAATCCTCAGCAACTGTCTGTACCATGTCCTCATGGATTTCCTTGGGTGCCATACCGCTCTTTCTTTATGCCGCTGTTATGTCCATTTTTAGATTTGTCGCACAACTCTCACATTTGCATGGGCTTCATCTCCACAGAAATTAAGACAGAAATCTGAATTAGTTTTTATAGTTTTATAAGTTGTAACGTGTTGCCATAACAAAAAATGTTCAGCTATGACTCTTCTTTCTTGGTGAAGCTTACAACTTTTTAAACGACTCTCGTACATCCTTACTATGATTACGTTTTCACATGTGACGTTTTAAATATATTTTTCCAGTTATTATATAAAGGTGCACTAATTTTTAGGTGATCATTTTATTATTTAATGGCCAGAGACATCCGTTCAGAGATATTGAAGAGAAAGCACTAGGCAATAAAAATGTTAATGAGTTGATTTATAGCTTCAACTGAAGTCTTAACATTGTTTTCGCACTAAAAATAAAAGAATAAACTCGTTGTTGGCGCCCGCCGATGAAAATGCATCAAAAAATGCCAAACACGAAATAACTCGTAATCGGCGTCTGGATAAAAAAAAACTAAAAAAAAGTAAATGACAACCACGAGTCAACTCTTGGTTGGCAGTCAATGTGCTAAGTCAAAATTAGGTTCATGCCTATTAACGAATGCCTAGTGCATTAAGCTAATTGCTTCACAAAAGATCCCTTTTGCGAAAACATAACGTAGTACAAATTTTATGATCAGTTTTGTTTTACAAAAATAATAGGAAGTCGCAGTATACAATGGTATTTTTTAAAGATGCATTGTATAAGGCATTTGTTGATTTTAAGTGGCATACGTAGTGGCTGAGGTTTTGCTCTTCATGTAGCGACAAGAAACTTAGGTTACGTAGGAAACAGGCCCAAGGTCAAGGAGCTACCGTAGTTAGCCATGAACAGAAACAAAAGTACGGTATCTAAATCTTTGTATCGGATATTTTGCGATAACTGTTTTTTCTCACTATTTTGGGATAGCTTTGTACAAAAAAAGAATGAAGACCATTTATGTGCTATAAAATATGTCCATGGGGGATACCCAGTTCTGCAATATTTGACTACAGTAGGCTAATAGTATTGTTCCGAAGCTGGAGTCTTACACGAGCTATATGAAAAAATCAGGGTTTTCAAAAACAAAAACCAGGAAGCACACTATACATTCAGTAGACTTCTATACGATTATATTCGGTATACAAAATCCACTTGAATTTCCTAGTCTAGATATACATAGGGATGACCATAAGAGAAACTTTTGAATAATTTTCTAATATTTATATTGCTATTAATTCAGTAAACTTACTATGATTTCGCTTGCTGAAATAATTCAGTACTGTCTTCAGTATTTCTAATTAAACAGATTATTGCGATATTTAGATAATTTCGAAATTCAGCGGGGGCACTATACATAAAGTAGGCTTATACACGAGTATATACTGTATTATTTTATATAAATTCCTAGATGTTTCACTTGTGTATTTTTGTTACATTTGTTTGCGGTCTCTAGTGTAGATTTTTGTTTCGTGTTTTAGGTTGTTATCATTTAATCAGTCTATCAATCAATCAATCATCATCAAAAAATCGGCAAATCATCAATCTATAATAATAATAATAATAATAATAATAATAATAAATTAATCTTCAATTTATTCCAGATGTTTTAAATACAGGGTGTCCATAAAGTTCGTGTGCACTTTTAAAATTTATAACCTTATTTGTATTTGCGATAAAAATAATCTGTAAAAAATTTTATAAAGTTTAATGTACCTAGTTTTAAGTATAACTAAAATAACTAATGTTATTTCAGGCATTACTGTAAATCAGTTGGCAAATGTTTTCCGTAAACGGCAAAATCGTATTACCATTTGTATTACTAATGATGGAGGACATGTGGAAACTTAAATAAAATTTCAATAAAAGCTTAAAAATATAGATTTACTTCTTTCTAATCCTTTTTACGAATTATTTCTATCGCAAATACAAATAAAGTTATAATTTTTTAAAGTGCACACGAAGTTTATGGACACCCTGTATATAGGTAGAACTCTGTACTATCGCAATTTCAAAAATACATAATGTAATTATCTACTATTGATTGCTTTATATTCATTCGTTTCAAAAACGAAGTTCTACATACAGGCAAGACGAAAAACTATAAACTGCATTTAGTCGGAATTATGGTCAATGAATATCATATATGAATGAAAAGTGTAACTGATGACACTGGAGTTTGAACGTGAATCTCAAGACAATGAAAATATAGACCGTCATTTACTATAAATAGAGATATCATGCCACTGACAGGAGGTGGTTAAAATTATGTGTTGTACAATTTGGGGCAGTGAGGAACCCAGACGGAGCTATACTTACGGACAGAGTCTCGTCTGGGGAGGTAGACCAAAACGACGCCGTGTATGCGGGGTCTACAGGGAATTTTTGCCTGAGCCTACGGGCCCGGATTCACCCCACTTAAAATTCGGCCTTGTGCTACATCCAGCCTTGTGGGGGAATTTGATAAATACCGATTACAACTACGTGTTTGACTATTGTGTTAACCCGGACATCAAAGTCAGACGAATTGGTACTTTTCTTAGCAGCTCTACACAGTAGACTAATAAGTAATCAACAATTTTCCCGATGACTCTTTACTTCTTTGTTGTTAATGTATTTTAATTGCGTTTGGTAATTAAATACTTTATTATTTTTACATTGAAGTCTTTCTGTTATTACTTGTATTATGTACGTGTAACGGATTACAAAAATGAAGGACTAATGTTTTGAGCTTATTGTTTTATAAAAGATCCCTTTTATGTTCATATAATTATTTTATTTAAACTCATACACGTCTCAAGTGTGTATTTTGGGGAAATGTTTTGCAGTCCTTTTGTAAATTTCTGTTTCACGGTTTAATGTTCTCAGTTTTTTTTTTTGCGGGGGGTTGTGTGTGTGTGTGTGTGTTGATGAAATCTTCTATTGTTATAATTGGGAAGTTGTTTGAATAAAAGTGGGTAAAGGTTATATTTGTTAGAAGTGTTCGGTATGTGTTTTATTGCTTTCGAGATAATAATACAGTCATGTTAGACGTTTCCTTATAACTGCGTAGCGCCAAAGAAAAGTGATAACTAAGGTTTTAAATGAATATAAAAAATGACCAATTATTAGTGATGATTTTATTTTAGTTTTAATTCCAATCTAATAGATTAAATTTAATATTTCCACCAAACAAAATACTTTACTGTATTTCAAAACTAATTTAAATTGACTGGAAGGAGATTTCATTTTATAATTGCTAAAAATTGCTGATTTTAGCGCCAATTTAGCCATCTGTCATCAAAATGTTAATCTTTCTATTAAAAAAATCTTCCAAAAATAACATATTTCTGAAAGTTTATTTGGGGAATATTAACTGATTTAAAGTTTTATTAAACTGATTTGAAACAAATATTACTTTTAGTTTGAAATATCGCAGGAATTAATTTCATAACAAGAAGATAGGTGGTTATTTAAGGATTTGACAGCTTCATTGACAGTCGGAAGATTCTGTCTATATTTCTGAGATGAGGTATTATGTACATTATTTACATTATTCGGACTATTGTCCTCATCTTTGTCGCCATATTTATTACAACGTTTCGGCCGTTGTACGCTCCAGCCTTCTACAAGTGGTTGGAATGTCGAACTGAACCCTTTATTTCGCTCACTGGGGTAGACTGTTCTAGTTCTAGCCATATTTAATAGATGTCAGTTATCAGTTATCGCCTGTTAATTTCCCTCTGAAAGTTCTCCACTGCCTTAACCAGGTATTGAACTCACACTGTTTGGGTCCTGTCACTGGATCTAACTAACGCCTTTATCCACTGTGCCATGTGTCCTTGTGTGAGCGAAATAAAGTGTTCAGTTCAACATTCAAACCACCTGAAGAAGGCCGGAGCGTACTACGACCGAAACATTGTAATAAATATGGCGACAAAGATGAGGGCTATAGTTCGAATAATGTAAATAGAGTCGGAAGATTATCTAAATTTTTTTACGAGGGGGTGCTATATCTGTAAAAATTACTTGGAGATTATAACTCAAGGGCTTTTTTTTAACTACCCAGTAATCTTAAAAATTTAGAAAAGAATTCTCCGTAATCTCATGTTTTATTAAATTTTGGGAACTTTGGCTTTAAATCTACTATCGTTATCGCTCTTATTTTCTTATTATGTCGTGTATGGATGCCCGTATTTACAAAAATCGGCACGTTTTGTACACAAACAAAAATACAAAATTATTTTTAAAATAGTGGGTTCGCTGAATTATAGTAAATATTTCCGTTTATGATTAGTAAATATAGTTTTTACTTACTAACAATGTCACCATACCTAGACAAAGTCATACAGAAATTTAAAAGATTTAAAACTTTATGAATTATTCTAATTAATCTTTTTTAAAAAATTAAAATAATTCTTGTAAAATTTAATTATTATATTTTTTTATTTTACGATTCAGACCAGATTTTCTGTAACTGATGGTCCAGTTTTACAAAAAGAGCTTAATGATTGAAATTCTCCAAGGAGTTCTGCGTATAAAATTAATATGAACAATAATCGATACAAAAATTAATTTCTCGAAATTTCATGAAATTAAATAATTTTAGGATAACAGATGTAAAAAAAAAACAAAAAAAAAATTTTTACCAAGATTTTCTAAAAAATAAACATTTCTCAAATAATTTCATTCATTTGTGAATTAGTCCTGAGAGTTTTATTAAAATCCGACAATTATTCGATTTTAGCAAGAATTTCCCAATTAATGTGTTTGTTTTTTTACCGCAAAAAGATACCCAAATCTCCTATATTAAGCTTTGGTACACCGCTGACGCAAGAGCAAGAAAATGTTCAACTAATATTTTGAATGTTCAAAAAGGATCAAAAAATATAATTTAATAATTAAAAAATCATTTTCGATAAAGTACGCCACAGCTGGGACTGTTCAGCAACCATGACATATTTGGAAAAGATATTAGAATAATCAAGAACCTATACTGGAAGCAAATCGCCTGCATACTTATAAAAAACGAGTTCAGCAGATATACAAAAATAGAAAGGGGTGTAAGACAAGGAGGTGTCTTATTCAACTTATACAGCAAGGCAAATCTGAGAGAATTAGAAGTCCTACCAGGATTCATTATTGGCGACCACAATGTTAACAACATAAGATGTGCAGATGAGACAGTGTTGATAGTAGAAAGAAACAACAAAACCTTTTAGAGAATGTACTGAAGGAAAGCGTGAAGTAAGGATTAAACAGTCTGAATTTAGGATAGTTTAGGTTTTGTTTTTTTTCTTTTTTCCCCAGTAAACTTAGCTAGGGTGTGTTTGCTCATTGGCCCCTTTTTATTTCTGTCCCTATTTTCCTTCAGTCTAACTGCCCGTCTCTGGTGGATGCAGGACGCCTTCCGTTTCACTTGTGTATTTTTCGTATTTGTTTTTGTGTCAGAATGAGTGCGTGCCTGTGTGAGTGCTTGGGATGGATGAATGTTTTTATACTTTTATAGCCCCGCATCGATTTCGTCCAGTTAACTGATATTTCTCTCACATTTAATGTTTGTGAGGGGTTTTATTACTAACATGATTTTGTTTAGTTACATGTAAATATTTTATAACCATATTGTACATAATCACTGAGGATTTTTTAACTTGTTTTTATTCCTCTCCCCCCACAGACAACGATTTGTACATATGGGGACTATTTAGGTCGCCAGAAAACTTAAAAATAAACGAAAAAAGGGAAAACCGTAATTCTCTGAATAATTTTCGAAGTATAGATATAATGTTCGAAGCAAAGCTCGTGGTAACAGCAAAGAACAGAATAATCACACCAGCCGAAGAATTTTCCTTTGATGCGGGAGCCATTTTGGTGTTCCATTCAAATTCTCGTCTGATGGTCGTCAAATTTCTTCTGTGTTATTTTTTCCTTGACCCGGCCGACCTGGGTTCATACAACAGTTTGTTCGCTCACTCTTCGAATTCAGTTCTGCTTCTGCTTTCATTCACCAAAATCGGCTCCAGATTCGCTTCCCAGAATTTGGACAGAAACCTTTTGGTTGTTTCCGAATGAAAACCAAACGTATTTATTTTCCCACAAATCGGAATGGTCCAAAAATAATTTCGAAATTCAAAAGTTTAAGCGGCCGTTTTCTCTGAGAAAAGCAGACGATACACACTCAAGAAGCTTAAATTTCTTATAATGTATGGTGGAACAGGGTTTAGGAGAAATGAGAAAAAGACAAAATTTATTAAGAGCTACAAAGGATAGGAAGTTGTGGAGAGCCATGCTCGCTTATGTTCTAAGGAGACGAGGCATATAAAGAACAAGAAGAAGTGATATCTGAATTCACTACATTGACATAGAAGGAAATTAGTTTAAAAACAATTACTTCTTGCGAAAAATACGTGCATTTTTTTCATCATTACGTTACGGACCTATTGATGTGACTCCACAGATGTAAATCAACAGATATAGATATATGCAAACACTGACTATGATATGAATAGATTGACATTGATACGCTCTAACATACATAAACGCTCGCATACATAAACTCCAAATGACTACTGCATTTACTAATATGCATGCTAGCAGCGATTCTAAAAAAGATACATATTTACAACCGTGCTTCCGTCTATATGCAAAAGAAAGATATACATTAGAAGAGGCAGTTACAGACATGCACACTAATGGAGAGACCGGGGTGGATGCGAGAGCGTTTATGAAATAAAAGAGTCACTGACTATTTCAGGCTAGCGATTGCCATTGGCACGGATGGCAAAATGGCGTTCTATGTCACTCGCGGTAACTAATTCTAATTGCAAATACCAGACATCTTCGCTGTGTTCTAACATTCCTAACAGGGATGGACGTTTTCCAGCAACCTTCCAGTTTGGTTCTTCAGCATAAGTTATGCGACATCCAAGCCGAGAGAGAGAGAGAGAGAGAGAGAGAGAGACCAATGCTTTTTCTTTTCGATCTTATGTGTCAAATGTGAGGCGGCTTCGTTAGCGCAAGTAGGAATTGTTCTTTGATTTCACTTACCCTTGTCTCTGCTGTTACTTGCTACTCATCACAGTCTGGCCTCTGTTCGCGCATTCGCCTTTTGCTATTAACGGCTGCGTTTATCATTTGTCTATCTGTCAATCTCAGTGTCGTGTCTATCAAATCATCTTCCTGCCTGTGGAGTTCACACCTATCTCATTGACATTACAAAACGTTATATCGCACTACCTTCTTCTTCCTCTCTCTCTCTCTCTCTCTCTCTCTCTCTCTCTCTCTCTCTCTCTCTCTCTCTCCATATATATATATATATATATATATATATATATGTGGTGGGGTCTACCGTCGTATTTGACGTACGAGGATCAAGCAGCTCAATATTTAGGAACCAACAGGCGGACTAGCAAATATGATTTGATTATAGTGGTGAAGGCATTGTGCAGAACCAACTGCATTTTTGAAGGGCTGAATACAACGCTCCACAGGTTTTGAATTCAGAGTTGTGCTTCTCCTAGACAAGTTGCCATCCAAGGCTATAGAATTCCGTCTGTTCTGCTATTTACCCATAGCTGGAGGGAGAAGAGGGTTCATAACTTTCCCCAGGGTATTAGCACGTAAGCGTGATGTAATGGACGACTGGAATTCGAATTCCGCTCTCCAATTCCTCAATCCGAGCCGCTATCCACTACTCCCTTGTGCTTGCTTCCTCTCTCTCTCTCCCTCTCTCTCTATATATATATATATGTGTGTGTGTGTGTGTGTGTGTCAATCCATTCATTATTCATCTAAGGTCAGTCCATTTATTATCTATCTATCTATGTATCTCTCTCACTATATATATATATATATATATATATATATATATATATATATATATATATATTATAAATTAACTGATTTAAAATATGTTTTTTTAGCTACACAGTTCTAACCATGTTTCAAAAATGGAAGCTAAAAGCTTCGAATTTAATTTTGTAATTAGATTAAAAACATTAGTTTCATTTCAACCTCAAGCGAATTTTGGAGAAACATTTTTCTAAATTTACTGAGTTTTAAAGGCACGGCAAAAATTCATAATTCACTGTTTCCAAGGATACAGAGAACTCCACTCTTCCAGACAAGGGGTGGTTGCCTGTTCATTTTCATTAACCGAATTATATATCTTACTGTTCTTTCTGTTTATTTATATATACATATACATACATTCATACATACATATATATATATATATATATATATATATATATATATATATATATATATATATAGGCTTGTCCCTGGTAACGCTAAAAAAGTGGTATACCCTGGAGAAAAAAGGTCCCCAAATTGATAAAAAAATTTTAACGTGTAAATATGTATATTAAAATTAAAGAGGGAAGACCAAAGTATTTTTTGAATATTTTTTCAGATTTTTTAATCCTTTCTATAAATGTTAAAAATTTATTTAAAAATGTCGTTTTTCTTAGTAAATTCGATTTATCGGCCATTTCTGCCCGAATTTGTAAACAAAAAATCAAAATTACTTCAAAAATCAATTAAAATTCAGTTACACCTTTTTTTTTTTTGTTATCTTAGGAAATTTAGAATGATTAAAGTATACTTAATGTAATTTGAAAGAAACATTACTTACTTTTTTAGAAGAAAATTTTTTAATAGAGATATTTCCAACCGTTGTGCTTGCGCGTGTGCGTGATTGAAGGGTGTTAATTGATGGGCGTCAATATACTGACAACTTACGTAAAGGGAATTTATCGTACGGTAGCGCAGAAGTGATGTAATTCGTTCTAATTTTAAGTGAACCTGGTTAGTAAATTTAAAAAAAAAAAAACTTTCAATTTTTTTTTTTAACCTTACGTTTGAAGAAAAATTTCTGCACTGAAAATAACATTTAAATTGAGAAAAAAAATCAAATTTTACAAGTAAAAATAAAACAGTAACAACATTTTTTTAAATTGAGTTATACATATTTTATTTATTAATAAAATTAATATTGAAATGCTATGCAATCGATTTCAAATTTTGCTTTATTGTTAACTGAATGAATGCAAAGTAATTTCTGAAGTAAAAAGAACTTGCTTCTATCTAGGGAAACAACTCAACCTCACGTGACGTTATTTCAATGCTGTGCATCCATACTTTCGTTGGAGACGATTTTAAATACAATTTTGGAATATTAAAAAATTATTTTAGAAATATCAACGGTTGTCAGATTTTAATAAGCTTTCAAATTTAGGATCTATAAGGAGTAGAGAACATAATATGTCATTCCCATAAGGTTGCGTATAGAAACTTAATTTTAAAATATATAACAACATTTTGTCATATTGTGTATTTAAAATAGAAAAAAAAGAAAAAATTATTGTAAAAATTCATTTTTCATCAAAATTTTTTTTTTTTTCAGATAAGAATTACCTTAGTATATGTTATTCAGAAAAGTCATAAAAAGTTTTTTAAATTAAATATTGTCTTAGTTTTATTGGGTTTTGTATTTTTACAATTGAGGTAAAAGTTTGGACAATTTTGCACATTTTTTTCCCCAAAAAATCGATGATTTAGAATCTTCAGAGTGTTGTGCATTTAATTGAGAGAAAAAATTCAGGTTGCGAAAATAAATTTTTGAAGTTTTCATAAAATTAAGTTCGAGGGGTGTAACAGATATAAAAAAAAATGTTTATACCATGACTTTCAAAATGACAAACATTTCTAAAATAATTTCATTCATTTGTGAATAAGTTCTGAAAGTTTCATTAAAATCCAACAAGTACTTGATTTTTGCAAGATTTTCCAAATCAATGTGTTTTTTTCAACTGAAAACAGTGAAAAACAAGTAATGTTATAATATTACCTAATTTTTTACCTAAAAAAAAACAGATTTTCAACCTAAATTTTAAATATGCTGCAAATGAAAAAAAAAATTTTTGAAATAATTAAAAAATACCTTGGTCTTCCCTCTTTAATTTTAACATAAACATTTACACGTTAAATTTTTTT
>OZ010574.1:18743077-18823077 GCA_963932145.1 Acanthosepion lycidas | reverse complement strand
AATGGTGACATCCGTCACTAGAGACATAATATATGCATTAAAATACTGTTAATCCATAGAGTGAGGTGATCCTCGTCGAAACCATAGATGTCGGTAGTTTTCAGTTTATTTGATGTTAAAATGCTAGTACTTACGAATAGTCCTCTATTCATCATCAGGCATGTGTTTTTTTTTCATAATAAAATCAAAAACTTGAAGACGAAATACTTGTTTGTCGACCGAAAGATGTTTTTTGAATGTCTGCTATTAATGACGGTTAGGAACAATTTTATTTTTAATGCATATATTATGTCTCTAGTGACGGATGTCACCATTAATCGCATTAATATTTCTGATTGATTCTATGTGTGATTATTTCTTTGTATGTAAATTATATGCTGCCTAATGTTTTATGTTTATAAAAAACTATTGATCCACAGTACAGAAAAATTCCTATAAAAAAAAAAAAAAAAAAAAAACTACTACTAAGACACTACACTACATAATTGAACTATATGCTTAGTTCATGCCATATAAACTGAATACACTTGTAAAATAGAATTCGTGGATTTAACACATCACAAGAAATATTTAAATAAAATTCTCACTTAAAATTTTGAAAAAATTGGCGTTGCGTTTTTGCACGTTCCGAAAATTGTTCCTAACCGTCATTAATAGCAGACATTCAAAAAACATCTTTCGGTCGACAAACAAGTATTTTGATTTTATAAGGAAAAAAAAAACACATGCCTGATGATGAATAGAAGACTATTCGTAAGTACTAGCATTTTAACATCAAATAAACTGAAAACTAACGAGATTTATGGTTTCGACGAGGATCACTTCACTCTATGGATTAACAGTATTTTAATGCATATATTATGTCTCTAGTGACGGATGTCACCATTAATCGCATTAATATTTCTGATTGATTCTATGTGTGATTATTTCTTTGTATGTATATATATATATATATATATATATATATATATATATATTTAAGTACGAAGAACTTGGTAAACCGTATGGGTAATTTCAAGGAGGATGAAATCCTGAGAGCTCAATGTGAATCCAGAGCTAATATTTAATGAAAAACAGACCACTTTAAAGTACCATTACAATAATTTATTTCACCAAAATCCTTTTAAAGGACTCCGGATCATCAGGTAACACTTCCAACATCGAAATGGTACTTTAAAGTGGTCTGTTTTTCATTAAATATATATATATATATATATATATATATATATATATATATATATATATATATATATATATATATAAGGTGTTTTTATCAGTTTTATTCGTTTGCAATTTTACAACTTGAATTAATTAAGATGATTTTATATTTTCATCGTGCGCCAGTTTCGTTCTTCCATTTTGTCCTTTAAATGATATTTCGTTGTTCCTGTTAAAAATTTGAATAACATGCAATTGCTTCGACAATGATTTTTCTCTGATGAACGGTTAATCGAAAGCTTCCTAAGATATGCCCCAACCTTTTAGTATTAAGATATTTATATCAGTTCTATTTAGAGCGATAATTAAATTTTGTAGAATCAAGTCATCGTTTTATACATACATACATATATACAAAAAATATTCGAAATTCTTTTTAAAATATTGGTGTTTCATGATTTTTACACAACTTTTCCGTTTATGATTACTAAATATAGTTTTTACTTTATAATATCTAAAATTCTGAAATAAATAGAGAATTTTAAAAGATTTAACACTTAAACAAATTCTATAATTAATTTTTTTTAAATAAAATGAAAAATTTCTTGTAAAAATTCTCTATTCACTGATTTTTTTTTTCTTAAGACAATAGTGTCGTTAATATATCTTATTTATAAAAATAATTAAAAGCTTTTCTAATTAAATAATATCAGTTTTATTGCATTTTTATTTTACGATTCAGAACATATTTTCGGTAAATGTGATTCTGTTTGACAAAATCAAATTGATGATTTAAGTCCTCCAAGA
Source organism: Acanthosepion lycidas (assembly GCA_963932145.1). Taxonomy (NCBI): domain Eukaryota; kingdom Metazoa; phylum Mollusca; class Cephalopoda; order Sepiida; family Sepiidae; genus Acanthosepion; species Acanthosepion lycidas. The sequence goes on along the minus strand of OZ010574.1, from coordinate 18,821,112 downwards.
CTTTCTGCTTTTAACTAATATAAATATGAAGAGGTTAATTTCAGGAAATTTCATAAAATTAAGTTGGTGTAATGGATGTAAAAACAATGTATTTTTACAAGATTTTCTTAAAAAAAAAATAACTTCAAAAATAATTTCATTCATTTGTGAATAAGTTCTGAAAATTTAATTAAAATCCGAAAATGATTTGATTTTTGCAAGAATTTCCAATACAATGTGTTTTTAACGCCAAAAAAAGAGGCTAAAAGTCTCTATACTAATCTTTGGCCAACCCGCAGATGCAAGAAAAAAAATTCGAATGTCCTAGACAGAATTTAAAAATATAATAAAAGGAATACTTTAATCTTTTCTCTTAATCATAACAAAAATTTTGACGATAAATCTTTGTTTTTTATCAATTATGGGGTATTGTTTTATCATGGTATACCTGTTTAGCAAATTTTTGGAGGTACCTTTTTAAGATTGTCTTAAATATTTACTATTTTAGTGAAAACGAATGATGAAGTAAACAATGACAGTTGTGATTATTTTTTTTAGTTCATTTATCATTATTAGAAAGATCAGTGAAATTTCACGGTTTTGCTATTTAAGTGTTCTGATGAATCTTAATTCTTCAGCTCATGGCGAGTTCTACGGTAATAAAATATCTGTAAAAATCCCTTTATCACATCTTTAAACATTAGAGCTTAACAACTTTAACAAAACATTGCAATAACAATCATAAATATGAATTCTGGTCGTTATTTTAAGAAGTCGGAATAGAGGAAAAGATCTGAAATTGACAACGATTTTCATTTCACTGAAACAACAATTAAACTCTTCTATATTCCCTTCTTTCTTTCTTACTTACTTTCTTTCTTTCATTCATTCATTTTCTCACTGAAAATCAAGCAGTCTTTTCCCTCTTTCCATACGATCAAAACGGAATAGTCAATTATTTATGAGGTATTGACTGGAGAAACTGTTTTTATTTTCCCTTCTTTCTTTCTTTCTTTCTTTCTTTCTTTCTTTCTTTCTTGCCAAACCCGCGTCTTACGAACGTTTCGCCTAATAATAATATTAAAATAATTCGGCAGACAATATTATTTTACTAAATTTGTTGACGATTACCTTACTTCAGTATTGTGCGTTGAAAAAATTGCCCTTTTGCTGCGTTCGCCTTTCACTTCTCGTTCTTTGGGCTGTAATTAAAGTGTAGTATCTGTCCCTTATCAGCTTATTAATCTGATTCCTTCTCTCCATTTCTATCTTCTTTCTTTCTTTAATTGCCTGAACATAATTAAATTAACAAATTGTGTCATGAAACTGTAATAAGTATTAGCTGGTCAGGTGCTTTTGTTAATGATTAATGTGCGAATTAAATATCATTATTGTAGACATAAGTGTGTCTTCTTTGGGTGCCTCTTATGACGCTAAACTTAGTTAACACCTAATACATATACATATATATATATATATATATATATATATATATATGTGTGTGTGTGTGTACATATATATATATATATATATATATATATATATATATATATGTGTGTGTGTGTATATATATATATATATATATATATATATATATATTTATTAATTATATTATATTATATTATATTAGTTTGCGTGTTATTTCATACAACTACTTTTGCGGAAACATTAACAGTACCTCTCACGAAACCAGATGATGACCCTGGGGTTAGCCATGGTTTCGGGGCTTAAATTAATCATATATATATAGATATATAACGAGTTCCAGGTGTGCCAAGCGATCTGCAAGTTCATTTTTAGATTCAGGGTCTTCAACAATTTAATGAGGTCATTAGCGGGTAGCGCAATGTGGGTTTGTGGAGCTTCTATCTGCATCCACTACCACCACGCGGGTATCAACTGCCTCCCCCACGTCTTGGGATAATTAACTGCGGTTTTAACTGTTTTCATCGTTAAAATTAAGTTCTAAATATTGTGCCATTGCGACTACCTCTTTCCCTTCCGTTGTTTCGTCTTCAAACCAATGTGAATATGTATGTCTTTCAGATTAATTCGATCGTTAAAAACTCACATATCGAACCTTTCTTCATATCAGTCAATGTATTGGTTAATAAGAGTAACTGTCGTTTAAGCAAGTTTAACACAAAGCCTTATTTAATGAATTTCCTTTACAACCTTATTAAATGAGATTGATTGATCGATTTGTTTTTTACGAATTATCGACCTGTTGTGTGTTATTCAAAGTTGAAACATAAATTGGGTTGTAATAATAATTCATTTTTTGTTAGTGAATGATGCATTAAGATTTTTTTGAGAATAACAATGACTTTTTTTCCAGATGCAAGACCTGCTATTTAACCCATAGCTGGGACAGTGTGACCAAAATTTGAGTGAGGGGGCGTTTGTTTCGTTTTTAGATCTGATGAAGCCTTGAAAAGTGAAACGCGAACATAAACCGACTTTCAATGAAACGTTTTCCATTTGTCAATTTTTATTATATATATATATATATATATATATATATATATATATATATATATATATATAAACATTTTAATTACTATCAGACGTTAAAGCTGTTTTTATCTAGATTGCTAAAGTTATACCACCCTTCTCCTTCCTCCAAAAACCCTACGTAGATCTCTTACCTGCCCCAGGGCTACGTCCTTGTGCTGGTGGTATCACGGCTACGACTAGCTTGGACCGACTCTGACTAGCTTGGGCCAGCTATGACAAGCCAAAAACCAGCTACCACTAGCTTAGACCAGCTCTGACCAGCTGATAGATTAACATGGTATGGCTGATGCTAACCTCCATGAAAATGACTCGTTGCGCCTTCTCGTGCTAACATTCTCGGTGGAAATGAAATGGAAGGACTATATTGAATCCATTGATAGATCTGCTGCTAAGAAAGTTGGTTCACTGTGTCGTGCGAGACAGTTTTCTCTCCAGAATTTATCTTACATATATATAAGTCTACCATTCGTCCGTGCTTTGAATATTGCCGCCACATGTGGTTTGATCCCTCTGCTGTATATTTAGAGATTTTTGTCAAAATCCAGAAGAATCAGCAACATTATTGGTACTGACCTGTCATCTCGGCGTCAGTCCTTTTTCCCAATCGCCGTAAAGTAGCTTCCCTGTACACTTTCTATAAATACTTTCATACTCTTCGCTATGGTTCCTGGACTTTATGAATTTAAACGCGGTACTAGATTGGCTTCAAGGCCTCATGAGTTTACAGTTAATTTGGCTAGGTGTAACCGTAAGTTCTATGCTAACAGTTTCTTTTTCGCACTTCTCGCTTGTGGAATATTCATCTGGTTCCATGCTTTTCAGCCAACTTTGATCTTCAAAAATTTAAATGCAATGTCAACTGTTATCTAATGGCTTCTTGATTAGTCTTCTGTTTTCTCGCTCCCTAATGTTTCTGTTTCTTTCTATTTTTTCACACTAAATAACCCTTTGTGTCTTAGTGGCTTTACTAACTTGTACGAGGTTGAAGGGTTAAAATATAAAAATTATAAAGAAAAAAATAATAAAATTGCACAATAATCAATCAGCATAATCTAAAATCGTAACAGCAAGAGGATATTTCGGTGACTTAACCAGAAGTGCGATTTCGCCTTCGCCACATCAGAGTATAAGCGTCAGAAAGCACACACATACACACGCACACAGACATACATGCATACACGCACACACATACAAATATATATATATATAGGCACACACTGATAGATAATGAAACAGACACTGAGAGATAGATACATACACACATAATGAACAGAGATAGATAAATGGATAGATACATGGATAGATAGATAGATAGATAGATCTTAGCTAAATCAGGGAATAAATATCAGAAAGCATTCCCAAACACACGTATATATATATATATATATATATATATATATATATATATATGAAGAAAAATATACGGAAAAAACAAACAAAAAAAGAAACAAAAATCCTTATATGCAATTATGTTTTTTCCGTATATTTTTCTTCATACTGTCGGATCTATATCCATATATTTGCTTACATATATATCTATATGTATATAAATATATATATATATATATATATATATATATATACACAGACACACACACACACATATATATATATATATATATATATATATATATATATATATATATATATATATATATATATATATACGTATATGTTTGTATATACGTATATATAAAATATATACATAAATATATATACGTATATGTTTGTATATATAAATATATATACGTATATGTTTGTATATATATATCTTATATATATATATATACAAACATATACGTATGTGTGTCCGTGTGTGTGTAATGAGATTCTGAAAATCATCAGGCCAAACCTCTGTCCTAAATTGACCAAATGCACGATTTCTATTTTGGAAGAGGTCCTTGGTCAGGCCTAGAACTTTTCATAGCAGTCTCGTATAAAAAAAAAAGAAGAAAGAAAAAAAGAAAATGTGCGGGCGTGTAAATTATAGTTTATGCAACGGGTACTACATGTAATTTCAACAGGCCGACGAATTGCGGTAGCAAAACCTGCACACACTATCCGGTCGGTCATGTAAGAGCCTAAAGCAAGAATAGAATCAAAATCAACAAAGAATCGTTAATGTTGAACTGATTATCCTTTCGCCATTTACCTTTTTTCCACATACAATAAGCGAAATGAATAGGACCACGACTCACTGAATATGAAGACATCCGTTCGTTGAGAAGAAAAGAAAGGAACACGAAAGAGTTTCATGATATTGAGGTGTGCCAGTCACTCTTGCTATTGACAATTTTGCATAAAATATATGTTGAAGGTGAGAGATAGATAGATAGATAGATAGATAGATAGATAATGAACAGACTGGGATAAATAGGGTGTAAAGAAAGAAAGAAAGAAAGAAAGAAAGAAAGAAAGAAAGAAAGAAAGAAAGAAAGAAAAAGGAGAAAAACAATGAATTAGTCTGATATGTGGAGAGACGCATATACATAATGAGTCAAAATATAGCAATGAAGATAGATAGATAGATAGATAGATAGATAGATAGATAATGAACAGACTGAGATAGATAGGTGGGTGTAAAGAAAGAAAGAATGAGTCTGATAAATGGAGAGAAGCACGTATGTAATGGGGCAAAATATAGAAATGAACGCAGATAGATAGATAGATAGATAGATAGATAGATAGATAGATAGATAGAGAATGAAATAGATGCAGATAGATAATGAACAGACTGGGATAGATAGATAGATAGATAGATAGATAGATAGATAGATAGATAGATAGATAGATAGATAATGAACAGACTGAGATAGATAGGTGGGTGTAAAGAAAGAAAGAATGAGTCTGATAAATGGAGAGAAGCACGTATGTAATGGGGCAAAATATAGAAATGAACGCAGATAGATAGATAGATAGATAGATAGATAGATAGATAGATAGATAGATAGATAGATAATGAAATAGATGCAGATAGATAATGAACAGACTGGGATAGATAGATAGATAGATAGATAGATAGATAGATAGATAGATAGATAGATAGATAGATAGATAACGGACAGATAGACATAATTAGTTCGTAGAATGTTTCTGTAGATAATGTAGGGCAACGGTGTTTCTTAGATAACCAACAGCAAAGTATAGGAAAATGACACCCAGTAGAATTGGAGTGTTAAAATAATAGATCAAATGCCGCTTTAATGAAATATTATGTTAACTGCAGAAAGATATCCTAAAACGTAACATGCATGTTGGGGAAAAAATGAAAAATATATCAAATAACGAGTATAAATGACAACAGGAAGAGAAAAACAAAAGAACTCCAAACCGGAAGTGAAGACTCATAAAGAAGTGATAAATTAATACGCCATGAATTAATCTGCGTTTCTCAAAAGAAGATTAATGGCTTTTTTTTTTAAAGAAAAAGACCGAACGTTTCTTTACGTGGTATTACCTTGAGACTTGAATTGCAATATTTCAAATCTTATTTTTGTTAGGCATATGTATGGAGGACCCCCAGCGAGCAACAGACGCACAACGAAATAGTAGAGCGCAAACAGGCGACGAACAGACGACGTCACTGTTAATCTTCCTTGAGGCGCCCTAAAGTGTTCTTCTTCTATGTGCCTCGTCCCTTCAGCACATAGGCGATCATGGCTCTCCATAAACGTTCTATCTCTTGTGACTCTTAGGAGTTCCCCTCGTTAGGTATCCCTCACTTTTCCTCCCTTCCCCCTGTTGTAGTCTCTGTCTGTCTGTTATCGACTTCCTCCAATGGTTTTGGAGATAGACTCCCATAATCATATAAATTCTACCCAGGGTACTTGCATAAATATATTTCATTTTGATCACATGGAATCCCTGGAATGGTACAGCCCCACAACTGAATTTTTGTTTCCCCTTTGATAGAAATTAAAATTAAATTTGAACAAGAGATTGACTCCTACGGTACTTGGATAAGTATATTTCCTTTTGATTGAAGGAGGCCCCGCGGGAGCACAAACCCCCAACTCATTTTTTTTCTCATTGATATGAATTAAATTTAAATTTGAACAAGGTATGATTCCCATCCAAAATATAGAAGGAGAAAGGCAGAAGATGCTAGTCACATAGGCAAGAGCATTTTGAGGTCCACGGATGCACAACCACCCCACTAAATATATTTGTTCCCCTTTGATATAAATTAAATTTAAATTTGAACGAAGGAATGACTCCTAGGGTACTTGGATAAGTACATTTCATTTTGATCAAAGGGGATCCCTTGGGGGTCACACCCCCACTGAAAAAAGTTTTTCCCTTTGATTTAAATTAAACCTAACTTTGAACAAAGGAATATAGAAAAAGAAAGCCAGAAGATGGAAGTCCCATCAGCAAGCTCATTTTGATTAAAGGAGTGCCGGGGGAGAGGCACAAACTCACCACTGATTTTCTTCCCCTTTGATTTAACATAAATTTAAATTTGAACAAGGAAATGACCCCTATCCATAATATGGAGAAGAAAGCCAGAAGATGAAGGTCACATCGGCAAGATCATTGAGTAATATTGAAATGCATCATTTTTCTCCATCAATGATTTAAAATCAATCATCCTTTTCTTAGAAAAAATGTGACACACAGCAAAGCGCGGATAATTCGGCTAATATATATATATATATATATATATATATATATATATATATATATATATATCAGCCTAGTTATCCGCGCCTTCCTTGCTGCGTGTCATATATATATGTATATATATATATATATATATATATATATATATATATATATATATTCAAGACGTATTTTTCTTACACATTGCTTCGTCTTTCATTCCCACCTGAAGAAGCTAGAACCAACACGTGTCATTCAACGAAACGCGTCGTTTAGATGCTTTTCCATTTTGTCCCATCATCTAAGCATACACACACACATATAGGGGAGAGCGAGAGAGATTTAAATCTCGATCATTTAGTTATGTGCCATGCGTGATACACGCTTAGGTGACCATGTACCTTTCGATATATGACTGACGAGGCAGATTTTTTTCTCGAGGTAGCTAGCCATTTCTTTCTGCGGTAGACAAGTTGCTATCCGAGGCTATAAAACCCCGTCTGTTCTGCAATTTACCCATAGCTATGGGGAGAAGAGGAGGATTCATACCTTTACCAAGGGTATTAGAACGTAAGTGAATGTAATTAATTGGACTGGAATTCGAACTCGGCTCTCCGATTCCTCAATCTGAGCCTCCTCCTATACGTTCTATGAATCTCTCGACTTTTACAACAAACGTTCTTATAATGTAATCTAATAAAATATGATTTATATTCAAGAACTCTAGGCGCGGCAATATTTTCCAAATGACGAACGATTCAAGATACAACAGCAACCTCTTGCATATTAAACCGGCCTTGTGCCATATTCTGCTCTGTTTGGAGCTCGGGTAAATACCGAGTTAGTATTAGGTCAATTGCTAAGTGTACCTTAATGTAGTAAAACCTTCTACTTCATTACTTACCAACGAGTTTGTCTTCTTTATTTATTTGACTCTTTTATCTCGAAAACACGAGATAGAACAGTTATTCAGCTAGAAAGAGAACAGGTTGAAATGGTTTTGTGTCAGACCGACTGTCTTCCCAACTGAGCCATGGCGAGAGGTAAAAGATAATTCAAGCCTTCAGTGATAGTATCAATATTCATATTCTGGCTTCCATCTTCAAAGTCCATTCAAGAACCATCAAGAGAATGATGAATGAGTTTAAGAAAAGAGGAAACAGTAGAAAGGAAAACTGGCTCAGAAGGTTACAACAGGAAGAGGGATGATCAAGTTAGACCTAAATAGATCAATTAGTAAAGATCCAACTCAATTCACGAGACGTTTGGCACGTGAGTTTCACCTATGACAGTCAAAAAAGGAAAAAAGAGTTGAAAATGAAAATTGTACGTGACGCAGCTTGTTGCTCCAGGACAGAAAGTTAGAAGGCTAGAGAGGGCGAAGATCATCATGAATAAGTCGGAAAATGATCCTGGAATATTTGAACATACTTCAATCAGTCATCAACTTCCGATCCTTAGCTATGATCAATAAATGATGAAAATGTTATTTATGTTTATAATCGATATCATTACGATACTTCCCTTAAGCTTGGAGAGTAATTATACACTCTTTTTGGTTAGAGTATAGTCCAATAGTGTCATAAAAAGCTCGGAGATTTTCAGTAAGATATCTTTAATCATTTCTAAGATACAGCGGTTCAAAGCTGAATCTAACACTTGAACAATTTTGCTGTTACATGATTTGGACAATTTTGCTGTTACACCTGATATATATATATATATATATATATATATATATATATATATATATATATAGGTATATATATAGGTATATATATAGGTATTTTTCAGCGCGCCCACATCGCTACCAAATGTGACAGAAGGTCGAGGTTTAGAGTGGGTTTAACGCCAACAATACTGTGGAAAATTGCCCGAGACCCATCGGCACTTCCCCTTTTGGGGACACCAAAAGCACCGGAAAATAAACCCAGCCCCCCCCCCCTCGCGAAGGAGAAGTACTGCCTGGGGGGAAGGGCCCCTGGGGTTTGTGCTTAATATTTGTTTCAATATTTGTAAAACTTCCCCGGCATGTGCCAGCATGTGTGTGTGATAGAACTACCTTTACGTTACACATCTAATATATAAAGTCTGTTCGCATCCACTCAAAAAAAATAAAACTTTGAAAATCAATTAAACCTACATGAATCTGGTTGTTTGTCCGTGCGTATGTGCAAATATTACGTAAAACTGTGGCATTGAATAAACGTCGTTTCAACCCCACCATTTCTCCGCATGTCCTCTTGAACAGAATATGGCAGAAAACAGAATCTAAAGACTGAATCCAACGTTTATATGGGATTGATAGCAAAACGTCTTCGATACTTTCCCAAAGGAACGCCACATGCACCGAGAATTGACCGCCCTTCTCTCCGTGCAATCAGAACGGTAATTTCCTATGTAGCGGTTAAAGAAAGTCAGCACAAAAAAAGAATGCATCAATTAAATAATATTAAATATTTTAGGGGACGCGGTAGAGTAATGGTTAACGGCTAGGTCTGAAAAATCAGAGAGTTCGAAATCTAGTCGAGTTCATTAAATTCACTTTCGTGCTAATGCACTTGGGATATCTTCATCTCCACCCCAACTATTTGTAAATAGGTCCTATAGCCTTGGGTAACAACCAGTCTAGGAGAAAGAAACTCTGAATTCAAACCACCTGTTGCCTTGTAGGTTCTGCCTCTTTAGGAAAATGGTAGATATAGGTAACTTTAAAAACAACAACTCTATATCTGATGGGAGGGACGAGGTAACCTCAACATCCCCGGTGCAAAAGGAACCAGCAAGCCATTGCACTCATTCTGCCTTGAATGTCAGCATGAATCACAATTTTGAGGTATAGGGGAGTGGTGATCACAGCGGCGGCGCAAAATGCGCTAACCTAATAAAATGACGATTAAATATTTTATGCTGACTTCAAGATAACATCTCGTGTCGTGAAAGATATTCTTTTTAATGCGTGCTGTTTATTTTGTATTATAATAGCTTCGAGGATTTGGGGTTCTTCCTTCCAATGGGTTTTGTATATTATTTTGGCATTGACCACTAACATTTGCTTAGGTGACCAATTAGCTGTATTTTGATTGTTTATGATGTGCTGACTGATACGTGCACGAATTACATTGAGCTTCGATATATGACAGGTCAGTCTACGAGAGAGGGTGTGGCCGGTGTAAGAATTTAATGTTGATTTGATTGATGATATTGGAGATGCAATCTCCCAGAAGGTATAAGAATTCATAAAGAAAATTATTTTTTAACATAGGTGGGGGGGATTTTTTAGGTCTTGCATTATTGATGATAATTAGATTAGTTGTTTTGACCTTTTCATAGTAAATGAGAAATCTAAGGCGTTTTTTTCTAAGTGAAATGTATCGGTGAATTATATTTTGAATGATTTTAGTAGACATTCTATACACAGTGGAATCTTATCCCTACTATCACTCTCGGGGATGATAAACTTTAGAACATGTATAATGTACGTATATAAACATTATATATATATATATATATATATATATATATATATATATATATATATAAATATAATGTGTTTTAGAAACGCAAAAAGATCTCACAACTTTGGCTTACTAGATAAAAGCGTTGGTGGAAGTAATTCAGTGACTTGACCCCCAAAAAGTTGTGAGTTTAATACCTGGTTACAACAGTGGTGAACAAAAACTTGGAGAGTTCTGTTACTAAAAGGGATATCACTGAAACCGAGATAACTAGAAAAGGCATGGCACGTGGAACTAGAACAATCTACCCCGGTGGATGAAATAAACGTTTCAGTTCCAAATTCCAACGTGCAATGTAAATAAGTACAATGTAAATAGCATTTTTTTTATATATATGTATTTATAAAACGCTAGATAAACAAAGACACTAGAAAGCAAGACAAATTGCGAAATAGTACATCGAAGGGTTTGTTAATTTTAGAAAAAGATAGCAGAAACAAAAAATGAAAATAACTAAAATACTCATAGATTATGAAGTCATTATTTATAACATACAACAATATAATTTATACTGCGTTTTTGAAAGAACTAACGCTTAAACTTTCAACTGATGAAAAATGAACGACAGTAGAAAATGCAAAGTTGATAAATATAACTTTACGTAAGAAAAACAGAAAGTAAAAATAAGACAATCTTCAGTTTAATAGTACAAAAACAAACACTAATATAGAAAAACTGTTAACTGTGGGAAAATTTGAAAGAAATAATAATAAACAATATATATATATATATATATATATATATATATATATATATATATATATATATATATATATATATATATATATAACTTCAAATAAATATAATGATCATAACATATATAATAAATTAAATAAAATAGATATTAATTGCAAATTATAGTAAATTAGTATATTACTTTTAAGTAATATCTATATCTTTTTCAGTTAAAATTAATATCCATCAATTTTTGGGACCGTCGACAAAACCTGTCGTCTTTCTTTGTGTTCAGAACGCCAATATTTGTTAATATATTATTAATATAATTATTCATATTTTTTGTATACATCTTTAATACTTATATCACGATCAGTTCGGTTATTGCTATTATTTTTAAATGGTCTTCTACGCCAGAGATGTGTTTGCATAAATTTAAGATCTACAAACTTTAATATCTGTCCATTTCGTTTATACAGAGTTGCTAGGTTCTTTGAAGTCACGTTTTTTAATAGCTTGAACTTTTTTTCTCGTTTGTTTTGAATATCGTCTTCTAAATAAAGAAATGGCAAATTCTGTCCGCCCATGTGTCTGAAAACCCTCTAACTTGAGCCACACTTGCTCTACATAGATGAGGAAGGAACAATTACAAATTCAAATTTTTAAATAACTGAAAAAAAATGAGAGATTTTAAAAGTTTTTAATTTAAATTGAGTTTAAAGTAACACAAAACTTTGTGAATTAAAAAAAAAATGCTTTAAATTTAGTTTAAGATATTTCTAAAAATTTGTGAATTGAGGCATTCAGTTTTATTTCTTGAAAATGCCAAGTTATGAAAGTTAAAGTGAGAGGTTTTGTGATGGAGGCTTTGAAGTTCAGCAGAGTTTGTGATATGAAGAAGTCAACTGAAGTTCTACTGGGTTTGTAATTTAAAGAACTCAATTTTCGGTCTGAATTGGAATTTCGGCCTAAATCGGAGTTCCTACCTAAATCGGACTTTTAGCTGAAATTGGACTCATCGCCCGAATCCGATATAAGTGAAGTTTTTAAGTTCAATGGAGTGAATTGATGAATTCAAATTTTTTTTTTTTTTTTTTTGTCGAAATTATCATTGCTGTTTTCTAAGCTGTACCACAGGTCACAGTTTTGGACCGGCGGCTCAATTCGCTCTCTGCAGTAGCGAACTTAAAAGTCTGCACGTCACCCCAGACATATGGCCTCTTAGCTTTCCAAATCTGAATCTGTTGAACACGTGAGGCGTAGTTGAGAGGAAAGTCAAATGGCGGTTTCCTTAAGTAGATGCGTCAAGAAGAGTCCCATGATTTATGCCAGTTTTGTCTCTAATAAAACTATTCTTTTATAACTTATACGCAACCGTGTGTTTGTGATTAATTTTCCAGAGATGTTGGTAACTTTTCTGAATATCTATTCACAAATATTATCGATTAATCGGAGGCGAAGGTCTCATGGCTCCTTTCTCTCTTAAAAATTATTTTAAATGCAACCAGGTATTTTCGATTCTTTGTGTGTAGATGGACAAATCATCAGGCGATACAGAATTTTCTTCCTGTGTAATCGTTTTGTGATCATAACATAATTGACCACGGGCACTTCGACGTGGTGTAATGGTTAGCAAGTTTGTCTCGCTAGATCAATTACGACTGAGTAGTGCGTTCGATCCTCACTGGGTGCTTATACTTTCGGTCGTGTGCTACATCTAAACTGCGCTTAGAAAATCATTTTGGGCACTTCGACGTGGTGTTATGGTTAGCAAACTTATCACGTTAGATCAATTACGACTGAATAGCACATGCTTTCGGCCTTGTGCTACACCTAAGCTAAGCTTTAAATAAACCATCACATAATTGTCCAGACTGCTATAAGCTGACCAATCATCCTATATTCTAACAGTGATGGGTTACCTTTATCCAAGTTTTGAATATAAGACCAAAACGGCACAAAATCAGCGTCGATACCACTTCCCAGACCTAGGTTCGAGAGACAGGCTAAGACCACACGCTGAGAGACGCCTCCTATAATTAATGCTACCACATCTGTCCGTTTACTTTAATAAAATAAATAAGAAAAGGAAATCGTCTTTCTTGAATACCATCTGTGAAGTTCTTGAGGTCTGAGGGGCTGAAGTCAATGACGACACGGAACGCAACTATATATATCCATCAGAAAAATTTGTGAAATATTTTTAGTCCTTTCATCCCAAGCAAGGCAATAAAGCCACTAAGACGCAATCAGGTAAGGGAGAGAATGAGAAAAAGAAAACATTATTAAAGAAGAAAAGAATATAAATTAAGAAGACATAAGATAACGATTGACATTGCATTTAAACCTTTGAAAATCAAATTTTACTGGAAAGCAATAAACCGGAAGAGAGTTCCGCAGGCAAGAAGTGCGATAGAAGAAACTGCTAACATAGAACTAACGACTGCATCTAGCCATTTCATCTGTAGTATGAAGAAACGTAGTTACAAGTCTAGTTGAACCCTTCAAGTCATAAAGTTTAAGTACCAAAGAGGAAAGTTCATCAGAAAAATTACCATGGAAATATTCCTAGAAAAAGTACAGGCAGACCACGATACGACGGCCGGAAAGAGACTGAATTCAAGATGCCACGCTAGAACCAGTAACTTTGCAAATTCTTCTTTGTATTATATCAAACATCTGTATGGCAGAAGCGCCAGACCAAATTTGACAGCAATATGCACTGCATGTATGAATGGTAGACTATAAGTGTATAAAATACATTCTGGCGAGAAAAAATGTCGAGCATGACACAGAGTACCAAGCTCCTTAGCTGCAGGCCTAGCAATTGATCCAATATAATCTTTCCACTTCATGCCAGAGGAAAACGTTAGCCCGATAAGTCTCAATGAGTCACACTCCTGGAGGTGAGTATCAGCCTTGCTGACGGAAGACAGAAAGGGTTCTCTCAGACGATTAATAGAGGGCAGTTTCATTTTGAAAGCGTTAAAATTAACAAGCCATTCCTTGCCCCAATGAACAACAGGCTGCAGGTCATTTTCGAGCTAATTGCTAATTTGAGCTAATCCAACCGCTGCTTCATGGCTCCACTGTAGTTGAGATTCCATGCTATCAACTTACAAAAAGTCAAAAGATTTCTCTTCGTTATTGATGATAATAGTTCTTCATTTTTTCTGCGCATGCGCGTCTGGTCTTTATTCCAGACATTTACTTTTGAAAGTAATAATTATTATTTTTCACGTTTGATTTTAATCCACGTCCTTTTAATTTATACATTTATTTGGATTTCTACAAACGCCTACTCGAAATATACCATTTTTGTAATAGTATTCTTTATCCTTGATAACATTACACTATTTATAGATATTTTACAGAGTAAAAATCATTTTGCTTTACATTTGTGCAGCGAATATTTAATCAATGTTCCTTTTTAAAAAAAAATTTGTTTTCATAATTACATGATTTTACACGGTTTCTTATATATGGATTTATAGTGTTTTTCTATAGTTTTCTGTTTTTAGACAAATTTTTCTTTGTTAATTTGAACTTTCTTTAGCTCTGTGTATTTTTAAAAAGAAACCTTTTCATAAACGACGTGTTGCGTCTTTATTATCCATCGTACAACTTCTTTTTTTTTTTCGCTAATCAAACATTCTCCAGTAAACGGTGTTCTATTTGAATTCTTTTCTTTCACACCAAGAGCTTTTACACCCACACTTGTGTCATTTTCTTTTTTGGCTCTAATATATTTAAATTCATAACGCCTTTAGCATTTGGCTGTCTTTTTTTTTAAAGATATTCATTCATTTATTAGGCGCGACTTCTATCTAGACCGGAAGTGTATGGAAATATATCGACACCAGGGGCGCTAGTGCTCCGTGAAATAGGACGAGCAGGATTTCTCTCTCTCTCTCTCTCTCTCTCTCTCTCTCTCTCTCTCTCTCTCTCTCAATCTCTCAATCTCTCTCGTTCTAGATAATTCCTTCTCTGATATATGTAGACGTGTGTACGTCTATGCACATAAATTTTAGTAGCTTTTATCTATTATTCTGACTTTCTCTGTCATTTTTGCTTTAGGAGAATGTAGCGTTGAGAGAATGTTATCATTTATGGCCGACATAATTACAATATCAATGCAAAAATCGAGTATGGAGTGTGATTTTATAAAAAGACAGTAGTTTTATTGATTCGCTTGCACGATCTATTAAATTCAATTTAAAAGAGGAGTTTATCAATAAATGTTAACAGAATTGAATTGGTAGACAGAGGGACAGACAAACAGATAGATAGATAGATAGATAGATAGATAGATAGATAGATAGATAGATAGATATGAATAGACTGACATGGATAGAGAGATATGAATAGACTGGCTTAGATAGATAGATAGATAGATAGATAGATAGATAGATAGATAGATAGATAGATAGATAGATAGATGGAAGGGGTGAGAGATGAACAGACTGACAGAGAGAGAGAGAAATGCACCGACTGGCTTAGATAGATAGATAGATAGATAGATAGATAGATAGATAGATAGATAGATAGATATGAATAGACTGACATGGATAGAGAGATATGAATAGACTGGCTTAGATAGATAGATAGATAGATAGATAGATAGATAGATAGATAGATAGATAGATAGATAGATAGATAGATGGAAGGGGTGAGAGATGAACAGACTGACAGAGAGAGAGAGAAATGCACCGACTGGCTTAGATAGATAGATAGATAGATAGATAGATAGATAGATAGATAGATAGATAGAAGGGGTGAGAGATGAACAGACTGACAGAGAGAGAGAGAGAAATGCACCGACTGTCTTAGATAGATAGATAGATAGATAGATAGATATGAATAGACTGACATGGATAGAGAGATATGAATAGACTGGCTTAGATAGATAGATAGATAGATAGATAGATAGATAGATAGATAGATAGATAGATAGATAGATAGATAGATAGATAGATGGAAGGGGTGAGAGATGAACAGACTGACAGAGAGAGAGAGAGAAATGCACCGACTGGCTTAGATAGATAGATAGATAGATAGATAGATAGATAGATAGATAGATAGATAGATAGATAGATTTAAACAGATTGGCATGGATAGAGAGATATGAATAGACTGGCTTAGATAGATAGATAGATAGATAGATAGATAGATAGATAGATAGATAGATAGATAGATAGATAGATAGATAGATGGAAGGGGTGAGAGATGAACAGACTGACAGAGAGAGAGAGAGAAATGCACCGACTGGCTTAGATAGATAGATAGATAGATAGATAGATAGATAGATAGATAGATAGATAGATAGATAGATAGATAGATTTAAACAGGTTGGCATAAATAGATATGAAGGTAGATAGATCTGGACATGTAAGATAATAGATAATGTTTCTCAGTTCTTTCTTTCTTTCTTTCTTTCTTTCTTTCTTTCTTTCTTTCTTTCTTTCTTATTATTGGTATCTTAGTTTCCCTGACCCATAAACATACTATTTCTCAATATTTCTGTCCCCCACTGCCCATCCCCGTCTCTCTTTTTTTTTGTTTCCGTTTTTCTTTTCTTTTTATCACATTATTTTCTTACTACCTCTTCGTTTTTCTATTTTGATATTCTCTCTTTTACTCGCCCCCACACTCCTAGTTCCTTACCTTCTTTCTCTCTTACCCCCGCTTCTCGGTCTGTTTCGTTTCCTCTTCTTTTTTAACTTTGTTTTCACAAACTTGCTCTTCATATTAAGCAGACAGTGATATGTCATGGCCTAGTTATCTAGGGTTCTTCCCGATCGATTGTCATTTGCTTCCTAATGAAGACAATGAAAAAATAATCGATATAAAAAATACCCAACCATTAAATTAATTAATTGATCTTAACAATACGATTTCTTAAAGCGCCAATCTTTGCAGTGTATCGTGCATAAAATTACCTATGTCAAACTACGCATGGTTGTATATACGTTAGTCGCTTTATAGAACATTACGTTTCTCTTTGGTTCAATAAAGCATTTTTTTGGCACTGTCAATATACTTGACTTGCACAATCAAATTCATCAAAGACATTCGTGTTTATACACACGCACATATATATATATATATATATATAGAGAGAGAGAGAGAGAGAGAGAGATTCCATTGAAGATAAGTGGGGCATGGCACTGCGATTCTTTCTCCTCTAATTGCTGTGCGCCTTCAGAACGTAAATGACCATGGCTCTCCCCAATTTCATATCTCTTGTAGCTCTTTATAACTTTTGTCTTATCGCCATCTCTCCCATACCCACCTCCGCTATCCATTCACTCAAGTATATTTACGCGGACTCCCCACCCAGGCTGGATGTGACACAA
The DNA here is from genome assembly GCA_963932145.1 of Acanthosepion lycidas. Taxonomy (NCBI): domain Eukaryota; kingdom Metazoa; phylum Mollusca; class Cephalopoda; order Sepiida; family Sepiidae; genus Acanthosepion; species Acanthosepion lycidas. The sequence goes on along the minus strand of OZ010574.1, from coordinate 18,803,465 downwards.
GGTCATTTTAACGGAGGGAGAACGATAAGCATGCATATGGGCCAAGGACAAGAAATGTTTTTTTTCCCAGCCATTGCCACGCTGGCATTGGTATTACACCAGTCCAACCTCTTTAGTGCAATGGGGGAGGTGCTGACGCAGGATTAGGATCCGCGGACCTGAGCAACCTCTCCCATCTAAAATGAGGAGAAACATAGCTCCACTTACAGCACTGTGGGCGATAACCACGTCTCAGTAGACCCTCATTGGCTAATGGTTAATTCCAAGTATATTTACCCGTCGTCCCAACCAAGGTCGTTTTAATGAGGGGAACGCCATAAGCCTACTTAAGCATTCGGGCCAGGGATAAAAATTGTTTTTCCCCACACTTCCCGCGACCACTGTCACGTTAGAATCGGTATTAAACCGACCCAACCTCTTTAGTGCCATGGGGATGGTGCTGCCGCTGAGTTGGAATCCTCAGAGCTGATCAACCTCCCCCATCAAAAATGGAGAGAAACATAGCTCCACTTACAGCATAGGAGGGCGATAACCATGCCTCGGTAAACCTTCATTGGCTAATGGTTAACTCCAGGTATATTTACCCAGCCTCCCCACCAAGTCCTGATGTGACCTTTGGGGGACGCTTGCTTTGATTGTTAGGGTTCCGGAGGGCTGGCCGTTATCAACTACTTTCAAGGATTTATCCGTTAAGAAGGACATTATTATTGAGAAGACTCTTCCAGTGATTCCATGGCTAGAGATCTTGAGCAGCAATCCTTTGTACCACACCTTGGCAAAGGCCTCCAAAATATTTAATGCTATGGTCCTTGGGGTGTATTTGTTTTCTCATGCTTCACTGATTCTGTGTGTTATTGTATTTAGAACATCAGCAGTGGATCGGGCAGATCGAAATCCATACTGCTTTTCGCTCAAGGGGCTGTTCTTATCTAGGTGCTCAACAACCTTCTTGTTGATTATAGCCCCAACTTGCTAATGATACTGAGGAAGCGGAGACGGTTTTGAACTCTGTCGAGACTAGAACGTGAGGACTGGACAGCTCGTGCCCAAATATGACAGAAGTATCCTATTTTAGGTCTGACATGGCTCTTATAAAGATAGAAGATAACAGGAGGAATCAGGTTCTTACTGGAGCGGTACAGGGAACCGACCATTCTTCTTGCTTCTTTTTTCAATGGATTTTATGTACGAGTCCCACTTGAGGTCTTCGGTTATTTTAAGGCCTAACAGTCCGCGCTGCGGTGATGGGATGTAGCTAGTTCAGTTTTTGAGACATTGAATATAACCAGCTAGTTCCCCCCCACACACACACATACACACACTGAGATGTTGGAGCTAGATCAGCTGCCAATGTCTGGTCATTACGAGTTTTGAAGATGTATCCCTATATCTTTGAAGCATCATCGGCATAATTGTTCATAAATGATCGCAGTATACTCTTAGGCAGATCATTTATGTAAAGTAAAAGGAAGGTTGATCCGAGAAATGATCTTTTGGGAACCCCTGCGTTGACTGCTACGGAGGACTGGCCGTTAACAACTACCTTCAGGGACTTATCCGTTAGGAAGGACTTTATTATTGGGAAGACTCTTCCAGTGATTCCATAGCTAGAGAACTTGAGCAGAAATCCTTTGTGCCACATCTTGTCGAAAGACCTTCGAAATACCTAATGCTCCAAATTGTTGCAAATAGCTACATTCAAGATTTAGTATCAAAGAGGATTAATCTGGCATCTTTGATGTGTGCTTCCAAGAGATGATAAATATATGGAATCTACCATGGCGAAAAATGAGAGATGAGTTTATGACATGACTGTAAAAGAAAAGTGATCTCTAATTTAATGTCCTCTTATAAATCAAACATGGTTTGCCAGATTGAGCGAAAATCTAGAAAATCAATTTTGAATTACCTTTCTCCACATTAACAGACCAAGTTACCCCAACTTAGATTAATTAGTAATCCAAACAGTCACAACTAGCGAAATTGAAAATTTAGTAGCATTAGTGTTGGTAATGGTAATAACAGCCGTTTCCTTATAAGAAAACATTCGGCGTTCATTGAACGAGCAGCCAGTACTGAATTTTCAACTATGGCCTAATTCGCTATTCTTAGCTCAATATGGAATTTTTTTTATGTGTGTGGGAGAAAGAAAGAAACAAAGAAAGAAACAAAGAGAAAGAGAGAGCGAAAGATAACGAAAGAAAATATGTTATTCTTTGTATAGTTTTTGAAATACACCTTCGGATATCACTGTGTTTTTCTCATCAGTAGACTAAATTATTCCTTTGTTTTTTATTGTGAGGTTCACTCAATACAAGACCAGGGAGCCACACGAGGTAGAGGCTTACAAAATAAGAGGCACAGATTATGCGGATATGTGGGGAAATAACTATGGACCCTAGACGTGAACAAATTAAGATTGTAGTGATTGGGAAAACATCTTCTTGGAAGTGGCAACCTTGTGTGTGCGTATATGAGAGAGAGAGAGCGAAAGAAAATATATTAATATTTGTATATGAAAATGGTTTAAAAAATAATATAACTTTACTAAGTTTACTTTTTTAATGAGGCGTTATAAAAAAGAAACAATTTTGCTACAAAGAACTACAGAAAAAATGTTGTCTGAACAGTTCAAGATGTGACGTAAAATTTACAACCTAAAATTGCTACGTAATTAAACCATTCAGTGCACATCAAGATGTTGCTGGTGAATTAAGATGAACGAGAAACTGCGCAAAAGACCTTATCACGATAATTCTCAAAAGAACTACGCAATCTGTTCGTGTACCTAATTATGGCGTTGATACTGGAGAAAGAGAAACTGCCCTGAAGATTCTTTCAAGATAATCAGAATTCCAAGAATTATTATTTCTATGGGATATATTATAAAAATCCACACAGACAAAAAACGATAACAAGAACTCACGTGTGAAGGCAGGAGAAAGATGGGAAAATGATGAAATTGACATAGCACACACAAAAAAAAAAAAAAACTCACTAATAATGGCCTGCGAAAGATGAAATTACTCAGACATAGGACAATGTATATTAAAATATATGTCGGAAATCAGTAAAATGGTTCAAAATGTAGAAAGAATATAGATTTTTTTTAATCCTGAACAATGAACTTCCACTTGTCTTGAATAAACTTACAAATAAAAAAAAAAAAAACTCATGTCCAAATATTTACACTATTTACATTGTTAGGACTGTTGTACTCATCTTTGTCATTATATTCACAACGTTTCGGCCGTTGGACGCTTCAGCCTTCTTCAGGGTTTGTCTATATTTCTGAGGTGAGGTATTATAAGTATTTACACTATTTATCTTGTTCGGACTGTTGTCCTCATCTTTATTGTCTTATTCACGACCTTTCGGCCCTTGTACGCTTATTTAGTCGACTGGGGTAGATTGTTATAACTCCACGTGTCATAACTTTTCTGGATATCTCAGTTCAGTTATTCAAATCTCCAAGTTTTTGTTCACCTCTGCTGTGGCCAGAACTCTTTGGGTCAAGTCACAGTATTACTACAACCAACACTTTTATCCATTATTTTTTATGATTCCCTAATGAAACTTTAATAAAAAATATCATTCATATATATATATATATATATATATATGTGTGTGTGTATATGTATGTGTGTGTGTGTGTGTGTGTGTGTGTGAGTGTGTGTTTAGGCAGCATTTTAAAACATCTAACCTTATAGTTAAAAATAATAATTCACCTCTTAGAACAAAATTAAATATGGCAAATGTTATTTACGAATTTAAATGCCCATTAAGGAATTGTATTTCTGGTCAATCAAAATTCGTAAATAATTATATAGGCTACACTACAACATGTTTGACACGCAGACTCACTCTACACCTTTCTGACCATAGCTCAACAAGATCTCATTTAAATACCGGACACTATTCGTAACATACTTGTTGAGAGCACTAATACAATAGCATCATCTACATGCAAAAAAGGCTAGAAATAATGGAAGCTTTATTAATAAAAACAAAAAAACAACACTTAATAATATTAACTTTGAATATGGACATAATATCTTGACCGTATTTTGAAAAATTTATAAAACATACATACAACAAACTATTTCTTATTTAACAGTTAAAATATTTAATCCTTGAAAATGGTTAAATGTATACTGAAAGCGCTCAGATAAAAATAACATTCGGGCAGTTTTTTATATAATTTATCATCCGAAAAGAAAAAACTTATTAGATCGCATGAGGAATTGTATCAAAAACTAAATAAAAGCATCTTGTATTCAATGAAATGTGCATATATATATATATATATATATATATATATATATATATATATATATATATATATATATATATATATATAAGGATAAGGAATTGTAAATGGTACATCTAACTCACACATATCTTCTCTCCCACCTCACTTCCTGACTTCGTTAATTTTACATATGTTTGGTGCGATCCGTCAAAAATGTGAAAGTTTCTTTTCATTTCAACATTTGTAAGTAAAGTCTGATGATCCAGAGCCCTTTAAAAGGGTTGTGGTGAAATAACTTATTACATGGAACCTTAAAGTGATCTGTTTTTATTTAAACATATTTGCTCTGAATTTACATTGAGCTCTCTGGATATCATTCTCCTTGGGTCTACCCATACGGATTACCTAGTTTTGCATAAACTAATATATATATATATATATATATATATATATATATATATATATATATATATATATATATATATATATATATATATATTGAACAATAAAAAGTATCAAAGAATTGAAATCTTCGGACACACTGGGTTGTATATCAATATTCTTTCGTTTTTATTATTATTATTTCATTTAGATTCCTCGACTAGTTTCGGCCAACATGGCCATCATCAGGGGAAAACAATTTCTGTTTGCTGGTATATATATATATGTGTGTGTGTAAATTGATATATGCACACATATCAGCATAGAACTATATATAATAACAATTGCATTTACATGTGGAAAAAACTGAAAAATAAAATTATTAAATTCATAATTTAAAAAAAAAATATTAGCACGACTTTTGGGGTAAATCTTTATGTATATATTTATCAATATATAATGTTATGTGAGCATGCAGTTATATAGACAGAGTGTCCCCAAAAATGTATGCACACGTTAAATAATTATAAAATCAGTGTTTATTAAAATAGATTTCATTTTCAAAATTTAATAAAATCTACAGTTACTATTTCATTTTTTTGTCAGCGCCTGTTTTCAAAATGACGTCCGTTCTGGTCCAGGCACTGCTGACAACGTGAAGCAGTGAAATCGCAAACATCACCAAACATTTCCTTTGGTATTTTGGATCATTCTCGTACAATGGTTGCTCTCAATTTAGCAATTGCTCTAGGTTTCATAGGGTAGACTTTGCCTTTTAAGTCTCCCTATAAAAGAGATATTAATTTAATTTAATCGAATTTAAATTTACTTTAATCGAATTTAAATTTAATTTAATCAAAGGGAAAATCATTTTATTCAATCAAAGGGAAAAATATTTTTGATAACAAACACACAGACAGAGACTACAATTTTATATATTGAGGTTATATCTTAGTATTAGGTTGGTGCAAAAATAATGTCGTTTTCTCACATATGTTACTATGTGAGAAAACGACATTATTTTTGCACCAAGCTAATAGAAATGATCCTTTCTAATACAAATATGGTGAGCTGGCATTGGCGTTCAGTAACAGTAAACTATACTAAAATTCTCATCGCCGTAATTGTTTTCTATCGCGATATAATTCAGAATTTTAACAGAAAAATACCTATATTTAGAGTTAATAACTAGCTATGCTAGCTGATGCGATTTCCTTAGCAAACAATCTATTATGGCGTGAATTTTCTAGTTCTACGGCTAGCAAATTTTAAATTCATTTATCTTCGTGCTTGAATAGTTAATAACCCCAGACTGATGTTGGGGATATGGACTTTGCAGGTATACCTGTTAATGTTATGATATCTGGTGAACGCGGAGGGTATTCTACGAAACCCCTTCATCCAATCCACCAGTTTGGCAAGATCGCATCAATGTAGGATCTAATTCATCTCTTCGGTCTGGATCAACATCATTAATAGCATAGACGAATCTTGGAATGTAACTTTTCCATTGACAGCTCTTCAAAATGCGTTGGACAGACGGTTATGAAATGCTTACCTCACAACTCGCTTGCCGCACAGATTTTCTTGGACTTTGGTGACTTTTTCAGTACTCTTTCTTGATTTATGGGGCTTGTCGATGTCTTCCGAGACGCTTCTCATTGACATTCTGAACAGTTCCATCAGCTTCAAACTTATGTCTACTTCGAGTGATGGTAAGTCGTGTTTGGTGTATCTATTTGAAACACCCTCCTAAACTGTCTTTGCACTTCAACTGCCTTTTCACACTTCCAGTAGCATATTAGTAAGAATTTCCTTTGTTCAAAGCTTAGTTTGACGGCCATCATTAATTTTAATGGATTTTTTAAGCATTACGCCCCGAGCATTGCGTGAAGCCACTAGGATGCAGGGGGTTGCAGAAGATTTGGAGCGAGAGCAGATAGGAGGGATAGAGGAAAGGATGAAGAGAGAGATAGTGGATAGATCAAGGTAAATGGAGATGTCGATTGACATTGCATTTGAATAGTTAGAGATTATAGCTCCCAGGGAAACAGTAATTGGGAATGGTGTTCCACAGGCGAGAGGTGCGAGGTATGAAGCTATTGGAATAGGAGAGGCGGCTACATTTAAAAGTTTCTACAGTGTAAGGGTGAGTGCGGGATGCCAGCCTCGTAGGGCGCTTGAATTCATGGAGTCTGGGAACCAGTGAAAGCAGCTCATTGGAGCAATTACCATGAAAGTATTTGTAGAAAAGACAGAGAGAGGCGACAGCGCGTCTGTAAGAGAGTGACTGTAGACGAGATGCAAGATCAGAGCCAATTATATTACATATCCGTCTCTGGATCTTGTCAAGAACTCCGAGGTAAACAGAAGGTGCCCCAGACCATATATGGCAGCAATACTCCATGCAAGGGCGAATGGTTGATTTGCATATTTGAAGTATCGATTCCGGGGAGAAAAGTTTCCTGGCGCGGCACAGAGAGCCAACTTTCCGCGCAGTGGAAGAAGCAATTGACTCAATGTATTTGTTCCATCTCAGGTCTGCAGTCAACGTGAGACCGAGCAGACGCAGAGAGTTGCTCTCAAGAAGTTGACTATCAGACATTCTAATGGGGGCAGGGAAGGATCTTTATGATGATTGCAAAAACATCAATTAATTTATCAGCTTTTAAAGTGTGTATACATTTTTTCGCAAACAATATATATATATATATATATATATATATACATATATATATATATATATATATATCCCAGAGTGGAATGAAATGATTATAGGATTACTGTGAATGAATTACGCTAAGATCTATGAAATCTTGCAAGAAATGATTTCAACTCCTCTTATTAATAAGTGCATTGATTATTTCCAGATAAACTGACATCTGATTTTTCAAAGACTGCAAATGCAAATGTAAATATTAGCAAATTCTCTTGAAAATGGACAAAATTTGACATCGTGGTGCAATTTAGTACCTGCAGAAAAAGGGTATAGACACCAGGGGCATTAGAGGATGACGGTCCAGCTTTATCAACAGTGAAAAAGTAGTTCAAAAGCAATTGAATATCTAGCCACACTGATGAGCTATGATACAGCTATACAGGCTTGTATCTGGATGACTAGATATATATATATATATATATATATATATATATATATATATATATATATATATATATATATATATATAACAGAAAAACCGTTGGTGGAACCATCTGGCAGCTTTGCAAAACTTAAAACTCTTATCTAGGTAAAGTCCGAATAAAAACCACTGAACTGAAAAAAGTAAAAGAAAAAAAGGACTAAAGGCAAACTTACCTACTCAGTAAAGTGCTCGAAGCGTAGATTGCCTAGACCGAGCAAAAAAAACGCTCACCAACGTTAAATCCTGTGAAAGGATGACTCAAGTCATAATCCCAGTTTTACGCTCACACGAACGACTTTAACTGTTGTTCAAGTTGTCTGAAAATCACGTGAGCGTGAAACTAGAGCCATCCTGATATATATATATATATATATATATATATATATATATAAATATATATATATATATATATATATATATATTGATGTAAACATGCACATTAATGTGTATGCGTGTCTGTGATTATATGCTCAGACGAGTTTTCGCGCGTACGCCTGCATATATATATATATATATACATATATATATATATATATATATATATATGACTCTGTGTTTTCTTAGAGATTATTTTGTTTTTACGCGTTTCTGCGACACTGTCTGGGCACGTGGTCGCAGTGTTAATACGATACTGATGTCATTTTTCTATTGTACAATGTTAAGAATTGTTTTGGCTGTTTTTTTTTCTCATTGTCGTAAGGTTTGTTCAAGTAAAAAGGTAAAGCCATATGCTTACATTTATACTTGTTGCCCTTACGAATGTAACGAAGTACAATCACAGGCGTTGACAGTTTTCGAAAACATAATTTTTAAAGACATTTTTTTTTATCCGGTGAAGTAATGGAGATTATTATTTTCTTCTTAGTTTAGTTCAGAATGTTAATAAGAATTCACAAAAATAATAATAATTTTAATCACGAACATCAAGAGTACCGTTTTTATTTCTTCAGATAAGAAAATTTGGTCAACGTAAAGGTTAAATCATATATTTTTTTAAAGTTCTGAATAATTCTTAAAATTTAGAAACAAATGTTCGAAAAATTTACAGAATAATGAAAACAACTTTTTTTTTCAAAATTTCAAATAACATTTAGTCTGAAGAATTGTAGAGAATATAGCCAAGAAAATTAACAAAATCATTGAATCATAAAAACTAAAAATCTCTCAAGCAAGTACATGAGTTTAACTATCTGGGAAGTTTTATAACAAACGACAGGAAATGTGACAGCGAAATCCAAAGCTGCACAGAAATAGCGAAAACTGCTTTCCAAAAGCAAAACAAAATATTAAGAAACATGCAAATTTCGTGAGCAATGATGGCGGTTATATAACGTCGAGTCGAGGTGACCAGTTAATGGGAATTGAATAATAATCCATCAAGTAGGGTATATCACCAGATAATCAGTGAGCTATGGATGCAAAGAATATTCTCCCGTTTATTATTATATTAATGATATAATAATAACACTTTATTTCACTAACGGAACCGAATAGTTGAAAGAAAAGAAATAGCAATCATGCTTTGTTCTCAGGGGCATATATATATATTTACATTTGTCTCGCGAAGAGAAACTATAACACGTGGCTACACAACAAGTAGAGTGAAAAGGAATTGAAAAGATAGGGTCTTACTTGCAATAATTGCCAACGGGAATTGGAGATACCAGATGAGTATATCCGTTTCTGGAGAAGCATTTTAGGATTCCAGATTCGAACGAGCCGGATTTATCTCTTATATATCACTAACGTCGTGCCACATGTTTGGTTTTGTTTTTTGTTTTTTTTTCCAACATAAGAACTGCGAGCCGGAGATTATTTTTATATCTTGTGATGATATATCGCCATGGGAAAGCGGCGCCATATGCTATTAATCTACACCGAGTGGAACGAACAACTTTTGTCTTGACTGACTCCAGGCAGTTAATTGACGGACAGTCCACTTTCGTCACTCTATGAATTGACGTCACTAAGCAACTGTCACGTGACTTCATTACGACAAAAGAGAGATGACCGACTTTTGTATCCCTACAGCAACAAAGATAAAAATGCTGAACTGTTGTGTTATATCACTCCTCCTACAATACAGTCAATGGTGAATAATTTTCTGATGTATGAATAGAAAGCTTACGACAACATAGAAGTGCTTCTCCAAAAGAATGCTGAGAATACCATGGACGGAATATGTGATCAGTGAGGAAGTTTTAACGAAAATGCAAAAGGAAAAGATAATTTTGCTTATGATCCTCAAAAAAATTGTTAGAATAAGTAGGATGCATAATGAGAAAAGAAGGTTTAGCGAATAGGACAATCACAGGAAATGCTGAAGGTAAAATGGGCAGAGGATAGATTTTTTTTTTTTTGTTTTTTTCGTTTTTTTTTTTGTTTTTTTTTTTTGTTTTGGTTTTTTTTTTTTTTTTTTTTTTGTAATTATTGTTCATCAACCGCCATCATTGCTAAAGAATTTTTCATGTTTGTTAATACGATCTCATTGCGCCTTTGAATTATGGTGTCACATTCCCCGTGGGTTATTTAAAGCCCAAATATATTTTTTGTATTGTAACAACATTTATTTTTTTTTTTTTGCAACTGAATGTTGCATCAACATTTTTTTAAAGAAATCACAATGATTTTTCCAGATACAAGTACTACTATTTAATACATCGCTGGAGGGGAGAAATGATGGATTCATATCACTCCCAAAGGTATTTGCGTATAAGCGAATGTAACGAACTCGACTGGAATTCGAACTCGGCTCTCCGATTTCTCATTCCGGGAGGGACAGAGCGGAACAGCAAGTAACAAACCTAAATGGTTTGTGTAAATAAATGGCTGAGCATGGACCAGAAGGGAAAGTAAGAGGACAAAATACTGCTTAGAGCTACGACAGATTAAAAAAAAACAGCTATGACCTGTGAATGAAATTTTAAAAGTGCAAATGTATGTTCTAGGGAATTACTTTTATTCGTTTAATAAATACTTGCTTCTTCATTTCTTCGTTCAACTTTTTCTTCTTTCTTGAAAAATAAAGATGGCGTAAAGCGTCCTGGCTGCTCGCACAAACCTGACTTTATCCACTTCATTTCCTGCCAACCATTGAACTAGAAATTCCGCAGCTTTCGTCTCATTTGTTGACCGCCTGTCTTTTATTATCTGCTGGAGTCAGTCGAAATTAGGAAGCCATGTTGTGTCAAAGGAAAGACATTTTTAGTGCCAAAGACCACGTAAGACCCTGCCACCTTTGATAACTAATGATGTAGATTCAGAAGGCGCCAGTCACTAGTTCAAAGCATAATTCCCTGGCGTCTCCGATAGAAGGCGCTGCGTTCTTTATTGTTTTTGTGATTTTTTGTATGTTTTCCATTTTGTTGTCTTTTATTTTATTTTTTGCGTTGCTAATAGGACAATAAAGTAATGACACAGATAATAAGGAAAAACTGATTTCGCAAATGCACTAATGATAAGAACATTAAGTCGACTGAAATAATACGAAAGACAAAATAAAGCTGTGAATAAAGGGAGGTAAATCTGGATATAAAGAAAGGGCAGTTTTGGCTCGATGTTAAAAAAATAATTAAATCGACAATATGTCAAGAAAAAGATGATACAATATGAAGATGAAGGGGAAAAGAAGTAGAAAAGAAAAAGAATTAATTAAATAAAATAGAAAATGTTGTATTTAACGACCCATAAGACGCATTTTATTTTCAAAACAAAATAATTGAAAAAAAAAAACGGTTTTGTCATCCTGTTGTTCGGGAAAAATGCTCGATTTGATAATCGACTTTTATTCCTGAACAGTGTTTAAATCAGTTCAACTAGGATTCCTTAATATCTAGACAACAGGGTTATTTATGCCTTCACGATAAAATTCGAAAGGTTTGGACGCCAAGAAATCTTTGAAAGCACTTCTGTTTTAATATTTATTAATGACCTTTCCGATGACATCATATCTCAACTTGGTAACGACACTGATGACGCAACCATTTACTCCTGCCTCGAGAGTAAGTCTAATCATTCCGACAAGTTGAAAATGGCAGGCGATGTCCCAAACGATATCAAGCCCGTCGTTAACTCGCGTAAAAGGATGGCTTGATAATGTTAACGCCTCCAAAAACTAAACGTCTGTCTGTTAATTATCTGAGAAACACTTCTCTGCTTTCCATCAGCATTTCTGATGCTAGTCTCCAAGAAAGTGACTCGTTGCACCTTCTCAGGCTAACGTTCTCAGCTGAAATGAAGGAAAAAGACTATATTAGGTCAACTGCTAAAAACGTTGGTTCACTGTGTCGTGCAATACAATTTTTCTCCCCAGAATTTATCCTACGTATCTATAAGTCTACTATTCGTCCATATTTAGAATATTGTTGCCATACAATCCGGTCCCCCTGCTATTTACCTTGAGATCCTTGATAAAATCCAAAGATGAATCAGCAGTATTATCGGTTCTGGTCTGGCGGCTCGGTTTCAGTCACTTAACCACCGCCGTAGGATTGCCTCTTTGTGTCTTTTCGATAAATACTTTTTATGGTAAGTGGAAGGATGAGCTCTCCTCTAAAGTACCTATATATTTTGTTTTTAAGCGCATTACTAGACTGGCGTCAAGATCTCATCAATTTACAGTTGAGCAGGGTAGATGCATTTTCTTGTAACGGAACATCTTTTAGTTTCAAAGGTTGTCAAGATGCTTGAAACAGTAGCAGTCAATGGGCGATAGATCAAGGGAATATGATGGACTAGCAGCATGGCCCGGTGTTGCCCGAGCTTGATTCAAAAATCGTACGACTCATACAGCAATCGCTATCACTTGACTTAAAATATTTTTGCCCTTCCTTACCTTTAAAGGAGTGCCTTTTGCCGTGCTGATGTTGCTACATGCCTTACTTCTTGCCTATCTCACACTGCGAATTTTTCTAAGCTCTATACTAAACATTAAATCTATTACGAAAAAAGAACTAAACAAAATGAACACAAAACGATCAGCTTTAAAAAAGGACTCGTAACTGGAAAAACTGAACGAAAAAAGAATGTTAACAACAAATACTTTTTCACACTCAACCCAGTTCTGCGGAATCAGAATCAACGTTGAGTTTAAGCAAGCGAATTAGCCAACTGGATTAAAGTGCCATGCAGATTTAAATTTTTCCCACTTGTGACGAATGCAGCTACCGATTTTTTTTTTTTTTTTTTGCATGCTAGCATGCTAGTTAACATTCGTGTAAGTCAGTTGTTGGCTCTCACGCTGGCCAGTAGAAAATGGCCGCAAACTACATGAAAACTGCCGTAGAAGCATGAAAAAATGGATTGTTTCCACTATCGATGGGAGTTGGGAAATGCAAAGTCGGTCTTGGCCTTACCGCTAACTTGGAGTATGTGCATGTAAATTTTGGTACAAATCCGTTGAAAATTGCTGCCGTGCATTCGTTACACACACACACACATCCTGCCTTTTATAGATAGAGATGCGGCAAAGTCTCGTATCCCAAGTCGATGAGCTTCTGCAGTGACATCCTGGCAACATGTGGCTCAGCATTATCATAAAGAAGAATTAGACTTCATCTATTAACCAGTGTTAGTTGCATCTTACTTAACTGCATTTCATCCAGTAAACTTCGGAAGTGTTGCCCTGGTTAGATTCCCGAAAGTTGTAATGGATTGCGTCAATGGCGGATCACCAGTCACCATAATTTTCTCTTAACGCAATTGCGGTTTTGGAAAGTCTTTGACTCCTTCGTCATGACCAAGCCATTGAGCCGATCGTTTACGATTGCCATGAAGGATCAATTTCTCATCACTATTCACTCAAGAAATGGGTCATTCGAATTTCACAGATGCAGCATCGAGCACATTTCAAAAAGTTGAACTGTTTGACTTTCAAGTTTTGAGTTTATGTGGAACCTACTTACCGAGTTTCTTCGCCTTGCCAATATTCTTGGGATGCTCCGATATTCTTGAAATGCTGACACGCATTATCTGGGACATTTCTCTGACACTTTGACGTGGGTTTTGTCCAACTAATGTTTTCAGATGTTGTTTACCAATTGAAGATGTACATCCTATACCACCTTGAACTTTAAGACTCATATCTGCACAGGGGAACTCCAGAAACCAAACTGTCCAATCACAATCTTCTGTTAATATTGGCAATAAATATTATGGACAGTGGCTCGGATTGAGGAATCGAAGGGCCGAGTTCAAATTCCAGTCGAATCTATTACATTCACTTACTTGCTAATACCCTTGGGGGAGGTATGAATCCTCGTCTTCCAGTAAACTTCGGAAGTGTTGCCCTGGTTAGATACCCGAAAGCTGTAATGGATCGCGTCAGTGGCGGATCACCAGTCACCATAATTGTCTCTTAAAGCAATTGTGGTTTTGGAAAGTCTTTGACTCTTTCGTCATGACCAAGCCATTGAGGAATCGAAGAGCCGAGTTCGAATTTCAGTCGAATCTATTACATTCACTTACGTGCTAATACCCTTGGGAAAGGTATGAATCCTCGTCTTCTCCCACAGCTATGGGTAAATAGCAGGACAGACCGGTTTTTATAGCCTTGGATGGCAACTGGTTTACTGCAGAAAGAAATAGCAACCTACTGCAGGAACAAATCTGTCTCGTTAGTCATGTATCGAAAGATATATGATCGCCTACTCGTGTATCACGCATGACATAACTGACTGCGAAAGAATAACCGCATCTCTTCTTATTTTCATGTTCAAGATGGAGGGTATATAATGTTTTAAGTTAAATTCCGAATGAGATTGATATAAGATTAACAATTATTTTCCTATCAACAATATAAACAAACTCCTGAAAGAGATTGATACAAGATTAACAAAGAGGACACTTTAATCATTAGAAATGAGTAATATATTGTGTGCAACCATTAGAATAAGATATTACAGCAGAATTTAAAAAAAAGCTTATTCAAAAATCGGACATTATTTTCCTATCAACCATATAAACTAACTCCTGAAAGAGATTGATATAAGATTAACAAACATTCGGAATAGATAACATATTTTTGTGCAACTATTATAATAATATTTTAGGACCAAATTAAAAAGCTTATTCTTAAATCGATCATTTTATATCTTATATTTGCTCTTCTTCCGGTCCAACTTTGTTATTAAGATAACAGTATATATTCTAAAGGGAGGCACGGTGAGGTGATGGATAGCGGCTCGGATTGAGGAATCGGAGAGCCAAGTTCGAATTCCAGTCGAATCCATTACATTCCCAATACCCTTCAGAAAAGTATGAATCTTTTTCTTCTTCCCCAACTATAGATAAATAGCAGGACAGGACCGCAGAAAGAAATGGCAACCTACTGCGGGAAAAAATCTGCCTCGTCAGTCATGTATCGAAAGATACATGATTGCCTAAGCTTGTATCACGCATAGCACATAACTGACTGATATATTCTATAAATATAGCATGCGCAGCTCTTTCACACCTAATTTTATGTTTGACATTTCAATGGCGCATATGTTCTGAGTCGCTCATTAAGTCATGTAAATATTGCGAGAAATCTGTCAGATGCTCTGAGGACATATTATCCTTGTGAGAACCGTTAATAATTTCCCAATCAGTTGGAAGTGTTGTTAAAAAGTTTAAAGAGCCAAAAAAACTTCAAAACAACATCAAGTGGAGAACTTAGAGACGCGAATTAACAGGAGATAACTGATAACTGACATCGATTAGACATGGCACGTGGAACTAGAACAGTCTATCCCAGCGATCAAAATAAAGGGTTCAGTTCGACATTCCAACCACCTGAAGAATACCGGAGCGTACAACTGCCGAAACGTTGTGGTAAATATGGCAACAAAGATAAGAATAATAGTCCGATTAATGTAAATAGTGTACATAATACCCCATCTCAGAAATATAAACAGTTATTTCTCCAAAATTGCCATTGTTGTTTTCTAAGGTGGACTAGAGATCCCTTTAATTTTGGGCATGAGGACCAATTAGGCCTCTGTATAACTTTTAGGATAGTAATAAATAAATTACACCGACAACGTCTGTTTATTCAACTTTTTTATTAGATATTTCCAGTTTCCGAATGTGGCACATAGGAATGTATTGAATACCTATACGTGCTTTTATATATATATAATACACACTTCAATGTACCATCTCCTGTGGAGAAACATATTTTATTTAATGGAAGCTGTTTCTTTTTTATTACAATGTTTTCGAGAATTTTGACTTTTTCTTTGCAGTGATTCCTGTATAATATTTGTGTGTTATCTATGAAAAATGTTCTCATGTTAATAGTAGTTTCGTTGTTTGTGATGTGCTGATCGATATGTGCATGTTTTGAACTAAATTTTGACAGATGATATGTCAACCTGTCTAAAAAAGAAAAGAAAAACCATGTGAAAATCGATGTAATTCGATAAATGTTTTTCCCTCCATTTAAACGTTACAGATGACACCATATTGAATTGATTCCAAATTCAATGCCAGCAACCTAAAAAACGCCAGAACCCAGTCAAACAGATCTTGCCATATTGATTACATTAAGTTTTGACGATTAATCTGATAGTCGAAATACTTAAAAAAATGAACATTTGACAGTTTATTCATAACTTCAATCCCGATACACAACACTTCATTCGGAAATTGAAAAAATATAATAAAATGCTGAATAGACCGACATTGTCGGTGGAATTTAATAGGACTTGTTTATATTTTGTGGAGAGGAGAGTGTATGTGAGAAGAAAATCAGGAGAAAAACTGAATGATGAATGTGTGGTCTCACCAGTTAAGCATGATGGTGGGTCTGTGGGACAGGGAGAATCATGAAAAAGAACAATATCATTCTATTTTGCAAAGACATGTTGGTTTACGTATAATTGAAAAAAAAAAAATTCAACAAGACAGCAATCTAAATCACTCTTCAAAATTATGTCAAAACTACCTCGAGTCCGAAAAAAAGAAAGAGAATTTTGGGAATTATGATTTGGCTGCCTCAGTCTCTTGGCTTTTTGCGCATTGAATTAGTATGGGATGAATTTGATAGAAGAATTCAAAGAAAATACCCAAAGAGTGAAAGTGAACTTTATCAGAGTTTGAAGAATGCTTGAAAAGGTCTGTCTACTTTTTTAAAAAACAGTTCGAAAGAATGCTAAGAATTTGTAAAGCAGTAATTAAAGCAGTTGGTGGTTCTATTGACAAAAATAAAATATGATGCTGTTGAATTTTTTTTTCTAGTTAAGTGCCTATTTTTTTGTTAAAATAAAAAGAAATATACTGTATATTGAAATTTTATCTTTTACTTTAAAATAAAAACAAAAACATCTTATTTTAAGTTTTTTTTTTTTCAAAGAAATGCAGGGTGGCCTCTTTTTACCTATAACACACACACACACACACACACACATATATATATATATATATATATATATATATATATATATATATATATATTGTTTGAGCGAGGAGTCAGTCAACAGGGAAGTAAATTTTTTAAAAATTTTCCCGTCACATTGAAAAGAAGTGGTTATTAATTTCTCATAATTGATTTCATATTTAATGTCCTTAAAACCCAGCCTTATATTCGAATAGAAACGATCCTAAAAGGCATCCGGTTCATTCGCAGAGCCCAGTGAAGAAATCAAACGATACCGTTCCACATGAGCGATTTCAATGGACCGAATGCCATCAACAAGTCTACTGCTTTTATTATTTTCTTTTTACTTTCACACTCGATAGTATCGTTCATTATATTTGATCAGAAACATATGCCGACATATCGTGAAATACAGTGCTTTAGCTTTATTTAACCAACATCACAAGCAGGAAGAAGGAATGCCAGTTCGAACCTTGCTTTGGGTTTATTCTTTCGTTCCTTGTAATTGAATAACGGATGTAGCCTGTCGGCCTGGGTTTATACCCACACGCATATATACGCGTATTAGTAGGATATGTGCGTGTGGGTGGCATCCGTCGGTTTCGAGAACCCGTGGATCTGAGCCCAAAAGTGCAGCATCTGTTATGGATGTACATGACCACACGGGAGTGGCAGTCACGATTGCAACGAATGCATGCGAAGACGCTCTTCCTCCATGTTGTCTTGTTTTTTTTCCGTCGAGCACGCTTCTCCCCGACGACAAGCCTTCGTGTGTCCTCTCCTCGCCCTCGGTATAAATTGCGTCTCCAGCGTGAGTGATCGTTGGCGACGACTTCCCACCTCTTGCAGTGCATGTCCATCGCCCTCGTGTCCCTTTTTCAGACGTCCTTGAAGCGAAGATGAAGGTTCTTTCTTGCCGATGACCAGTTCCCTATATCATCGGATATAGAATCCGAACAAAAGTGGAAAGTGCGCCGATCTCACAGTTCCTGGCGATAAATCTATGACCAGGTTCATACATTGTGACCAAGAAATAGCAAAACAAGAGGTTGCAGATAAATAGTGTATTGAACAGTAAATACAAACGGGTTCAGGGCCTGTCTAACTCCCCGGACGAAACTTTACCCTTCGGCAAAGCCTCGTCCGGATTCCTCTCTGCCGAAGCAGAGGGTTTGAAAGTCATGAATGGTCTATAGCACCGTTCCCCTCGAGGCTTACTATTCCTAGTACTTTATAGTAAGTGGAAGAGTTCATGATAGACTCATCAGAGATAAGACACTACAACACATAATAACACCGATCAGTGCAAAAGTAGTAGCAGCACAAGGTGTTATGCGAGCTGACCGAGTGAGTAAGGGGAATTTGTTCGGAGTCGGCTAGTTTCGAGCCCAACAGATAGCCATGATCACCCACAAGAAGAAGAAGAAGAAGAAGAAGAAGAAGAAGAAGAAGAAGAAGAAGAAGAGGAAGAACAACAACAAGAGAGAGCAGAGAGGAAACAATGGGCAAGAAAGAAAAGAAATGAAACAAAGAAAAGTTGTTGAGGAGGTTGTAGCCCAGAAAGGGCAATAAGAAGAAACGGAAAGAAGAAAAAGAAGAAGATTATTCACTGATAAGACATTCAATAGTATTTTTCTTTTTTTACCTTAAGTATTCTTTGAGAACTAAGTGCCCTTCGTACTTGAACAATGATGTCCTGAGAAAACATGTCACTGTCTCCCCTACCAAGCAATCTATAATACTTTTACTATTCCTCACTTCACAAGACGAACGAATTGATCTGCAAAACTAAGTAGGGGCTATTTATTCATTTAATTACAGAGACACCTAGTAAAGATCCATTTACACTCTGCTAATTTACTAGAATAATGCATCTTTCAAACAACTTCCCTGGCTCATCCTTTAAACTTAAAAAAAAAACAAACATTATTATTATTGTGTTGATAGGTGCGACATTTTTAGTAAATATTTACAGCTCATTGAACATTTGTCCAGCCACTAATATTCAGCAGATTCATGCGAGTCCGGGTAAAAATAAGAAATACAAAACATGGGATTTAACGCAAATGATAATTAATGTATGTTATTAAGAAAAGGTATTAAAAGTGTACACAATGAAAATCAAAGGAAAATACATTAAAACTAGCTATAAGAATGTGCACGCTTGTTTGTGCGTGTGTGCGTGTGTGTCTCGGTTTGGGTGTGTGTATAAAATAAGGATGCGTGTGGAAGGTCAATAGTCGGTGAACCAAGGAGACACACTTTTTCCAACAGGAAGATTCCTTACCTACGTGCGACTACATCTGGAAGCAAGAGGAAAAACGAGAATAAGAGAAGGAAATGTTTGGCATTTTATAAACTTAATTAGCACCGACTAACGGACGTTTTTGGCAAAGCCAATTGGGGTAACCCACAATAATAATAATAATAATAATAATAATAATAATAATATCATTATTATTATTATTATTATTATTATTATTATTATTATTATTATTATTATTATTTTCTTTCGCACGGTTTTCATTTTCAACTGCAGATTATGAATGTTTTCCATCAAATAGATTACACCTTTCGTAGAATATTTACAGTTCCAACGAACGTACACATTTCATGCTATGGGATAGTCGACTTTATTCCTATTTTCCTCAGTGAAAGATTTTAATTTCCGTGATATAGACCCCAACGGCTCTATGATAACCGGGACAGTAGTTGCTTGACTGTCCCACATTCTGACAACTTCTGTCCAGAGTGAGGTGTATATCATGCTTATCAGTTTCTTTGACCTTCATATTATAGTCACCAGGAACAGCCACGTCGATGAGGAGACATTTTCTTGTTTATTTGTCAACAACGTTGATGCCTGGTTTGGTGGTCGCAAGGGCGTGGTCAGTTTGGATATTGAAATCCCATAAGATTTGGTCGTTTTCCATCACTGGCTTGTCTTCAAGTCCATACTTTTTATCACTTTCTGTGCAAGTATACCACAATCTTAAGTCCGCCAGTTATGTCACGCGTTGTTTTCCCTTATCTCTCGTTCCCTTCATTCGACCCATGAGTATCAGATTCTCCCGGCCCACCTTCCTCATTATGTGTCCCAGAAACTTCAGCTGCCTCTTCCTGATATTAAGTATAAACTATAAGCCACCTCCTTGTTTGAAACCTCTCTAAGACCTCATCGTTACTCACACGCTCGGTCCATGATATCCTTAGCATCCTTCTGCAGAACCACATCTCTGTCGCCTCGAATCTCTTCTTCATCTTTGAGGAAATCGGCCAACATTCACTGCCGTAAAGAAGGACAGATGTCACGTAACAGTTCAGTATTCTTTTCTTTGTGGCCAAAGAAATCCTCCTGTCTGGCAGTACCTTGCCCGTCTTTTGGAATGCGTCCTTGGCCATCCCAATATGTCTACGGAGCTCAATGTCGCACTTACCGTCCTCTGTCAAGACGCTACCCAGATATTTAAACTTTCGCGTCTGCTTGATTCTAGCGTTCCCGATCTGCAAATTGCATTTCGGGCTCATCCTCTTACTGACGATCATCTACTCTGTCTTCTTGTAGTTTATGCTTAATCCTTTCTTCTCACTCTCCGTTGCTATCTTCTGTAGGAGATATTGTAATTTCTTTTCCGTGTTTGCTATCAGTACTGTGTCATCCGCGTATCTTGAGGAACTCGTTGAAAGCTGCAAGGGATAGAGGGAGGTGGAGAGCCATGACAGGACATGGCACATAAAAAGAAAAGATACCACAATCGCTAATCCTTGCCAAAGAGCCCACACTTTCCTTGATCCACTTAGTGGTAGATGTTCTTCTGAACACTATTAGTATTCAGAGGTTAGCCTTGTGTTGCTACCAGTAGGCTTTTAGGGCTTACGGCCATATGACGTTGAAACACGGCTTCTCGTACGATCACCGAAAATAAGCAACGCTGAGTCTGGTTAGTGCCTAAATGTGTCACCACTTTGGAAAGCCAGGCGCTGTAAGCTTGGATGTGAGACTGGTGTAATGAATAACGGTACGGAATTGGAAATCAAAGAGCCGAGTTCGAATTCCAGTCGGATACGTTATATTCACTTACTCGCAAATACTCTTGGGAAAGATATCTTTTGTGACGTACGGTGGCCGTTAATACTTAAGTATAGCTCAAGACACCAATGTTAAATAAAACAGTATTTAATTACAACCGAAAATAAATACTTAACAAGAACAAAGAAGTAAAAGTCAAACAAAGATAATTAACCATTTCAGTGAATACTTTGTTAGTAGAGCGGCTCGACTTAACGTCCGGTAAATCCTAAATCAAAACCCAAATCATCGACTCACAATAATTCACACTAATTCGACTAGATAGTCAATAGTAACTCAACAATCACTATAATCAATAGCATGACACCAATTTTTATACACCTAGCGGAAACATATATTCATATGTCCAAAGTATAACGCTCGAACCTCGGTGTCGGTAGTTACTCATTTTCTTCCTACATGACAATATGAAACCGCGTCCCCCAGCTATGGGTTAATTAGTAGGCATTGTATCAGTAAATCATTATTACCTCCAAAAAAATTCTTACAATCTAAAAACAAATCGGGCTTTAAATTACCTGCAAAATGTTGAAAAGTCGACACAAACCAATCAATCTATTAGCGGTTTTCAATCACGCGTATCAATTCGTTTTTTGTTAACCGATCCCACGGATCTTTTTTTAATGGCTTTTGTGTCTGTGGCGGTAAAGCAACGACTCAACTGATAGTAGCAGATAGGAAACGAGAGGAGGGTAACCGACAAAATAGTGTCACACGTCCAACCTTCTCACGAGCAAAAAACACAGTCCTCAGAAACAAAAACGCGCCTGCTTTATACAGCCGCGGACCGACCATGATTTGCATGCGAATGACGAGACAACGAGATTTCGCGTTAACTGTCCGACATAAAACATGGGCGCTGCCATTTTGATTCTTTTTATCGCTGAGTAATCAGAGTTTTCACGATGCACAGATTCGCGGGCGTTTCCGAGGTAGGCCATTTTCACAATTTTCCCCACACTCCACTGATCTTATGATCACAAACAGGGCAAGGAAGTGGCGATCGTCGCCGTCGAGTCCCCCTCCGAAGGGGGACAACACATGCTTCATCCTCATGCGTGCTCTCGTCTGTGGTTTGAGTGTCTGTAAACACTGTGTCCGCCGGGAGGCTGCTGATATCAGAATCACTGCCCTGCAGGTCTAACTCGAAGCAGATCAAACGCTCACTACTCTCAGACTCGGAATCGCTTTCATCGATCAGTAACGGTAGCGGGTGCATCACCGGTCGCAAGTCTTTAATGTGACGAGGCACCCCATCAGCTCTCACACATTGCGGGCTAATCACCTCCGTAACATGTCCAGTGCCGTATTTTGTCGTACACTTGCTGCGTGGGTTTTTGACCCAAACAACATCTCCTTTTTTCAATCTCCCTCCGGTCACTTCTAGTTCAGGCAGCGGGTTGGCTTCAATGCCTTTCACTCGGACATGATACTTGTGCAGTGCATCAGCCGGCGCTGTGGACGGTGAAACGTTATCTTTCGGGGCGACATTATACCAGTAAACCGCCTCCGATACTGTACAGCCCTTCCTGGCTGCGATGTACTTGGAGGTTCTGTGGTTTCGCTCTACGATGTCGTTTCCACTCGGCGAGTAGGCACATCGAAACCGCAGATGCACGTCCCAATTGTCCGCAAATTTTTTAAAGTCTTTACTGGTGAATGCAGTATCGTTGTCGGTCAGTATTTCCATGGGTGGGCCTCGCTCCAGGAAAACATTCTCCAACAGCCGAATGATGGTGCTGGCATCTTGTCGGCGCAGCGGCCGCCATACCGCAAACCTAGAGGGACCGCAATCAATAAGCGTTAGAAAATTCTCACCATTGTAGTGAGTTATGTTCATCGCTAGTCTGCTCCAGTTGCTCTTCACGCTCGGTTCTCCTCTTTCCCTGTGAACAGGTGCCGGATCGATCAACGGACAGGTTGTGCAGGCATTCACAACGGATCTAACGCTTTCTCTGGACACTTGCGGGTCGACTAACCTGGCGAAGTACAGAGTTCGTTTCACGCCCGGATGTCCGCTTTGATGATGGGTATTGGCCACCTGGTCTTCCTCCAGTCGTCTCCCTACCACTGCACAGCTCTCGAGCTTGTGGTGGTAAAGCAACGGCTCAACTGATAGTAGCAGATGGGAAACGCGACAAAATAGTGTCACACGTCCAACCTTCTCACTAGCAAAAAAAAATAAAATAAAATAAATAAATAAAAACAGTGCTCAGAAACAAAAACGCGCCTGCTTTATACAGCCGAGGACCGACCATGATTTGCATGCGAATGACGAGACAACGAGATTTCGCGTTAACTGTCCGAGACCGCCCGGCATAAAACATGGGCGCCGCCATTTTGGTCCTTTCCGTTGAGCAATCGGAGTTTGCACGACGCACAGATTCGCGAGCGTTTTCGAGGTAGGCCATTTTCACAATATTCCCCACAGTGTCCATCTCAAACTGTTCAGGAAGCCGCATTGCCTTTCTTGCTATTAGTTTCTCTTTCAAAAATGAAAAATATTTTTATTATTATTGCTACTACTACTACTGCTGCTAATTTTAACCCGAGAAAATTTCACGGTTTCCTATTTTAATATTCTGATGAAACTTAATTCTTCAGTTAATTATTGAGTTTGTTCATGTCAAGTTCTATGACAATAAAATATCCGTAGAAATTCCCATATGACATTGTTAAATATTTGAGCATAAAAACTTTAATAAAATATTGCAATAAGAATCATAAATATGTAGAGGGGGGTCATTATTTTAAGAAGTGGGTACAAATGAAAGATTTGAAATTGACAACATTTTCCATTTTACTGAAACAGCCGTTAAACACTTCTATCTTCCTTTCTTTCAATCATTCATTTTCTCACTGAAATCAAATAGTGTCTTTTCCTCTCTTTCCACGCGATCAAACCAGAATAATCCATTATTTGTGAGGCATTGACAGAGCGCAATGGTTGTGCGAACTAAGGAAGGGTGTGGGGAGACAAGCACAATTATAATAGGATTATTATTATTATTATTATTATTATTATTATTATTATTATTATTTCCTTTGATTTCTGGCGTTTACACATTTCTTTCTTTCTAAGGTTAGAAATGTCATCATGACACTTTCCACTGACAAAAAAAATTACAGAGATAAAGCCCTTCGTAAAGTGTGGGCTGTACGTTTGAGAACAATCTTTTGTATCTCTTTGAAGCATGGACTTCCAGGAATCCCTTCAATTAGTCTACTGGAATCTTTTCCAACCAATCCTATGGCTCCAACTACAACAGGAATCGTTGATGTTCCCATGTGCCACATTTTTTAGATTTATATTTCAAGATCCTTGTATTTTGACAGCTTTTTGAATATCTTCAAAGATACATTGCAGTCAGCAGGGACCGCCATATCAATAAAGATGCACTTTTTTGTTGTCTCTAATAACAATGTCTGAGCGGTTGGCTTTGATTGTTCTCTCAGTGTGTATTGTATAGTCCCATAGAATTGTAACAGGTCCTATCTCCGTAACCGGGTCTGGGTGGTGTTCATACCAGTTTCTTTCAGTTTCCTTCCCGTAGAAGTTGCATATTTTCCAGTGCAAATATTAGCCCACTTTGTCATGCCGGGTTTTATACTCAGTGGGTGCCAATATCGTGCAACCTGATAAAAGATGATCAATCGTTTCTGGATATTTATCACAGAATCTGCATTTGGGGCTGACACAATATTTTAGTATATGTGCTTGATAATTTCTAGTTAACAAGCATTGGTCATGTGCAGCAAGGATAAAACCTTCTGTTTCCGCTTTCATTTCATTATTATTATTATTATTATTATTATTATTATTATTATTATTATTATCATTATTATTATTTCGTTTGATTTCTGTTGTATACACATTTTCTTCCGCATCTCAACAACAAACCTAAGGTCAGAAACGAAATTTTCCACTGATCATTTTTATGAAAAAATGTCACACACATTTTACAGATAAAGCTTTTCGTTATGTGTGAGCTGTACTTGGGAATACATTTGGTTGTATTTCTAAAAGACATGGGCTAACATGAGTCTATCAGAACCTTTTCTAATCAATAAGAGGACTCGAAATGCAACTGGAATTATTGATGTTCTCATCTGCCATATTTTGGGATTTCCATTTCAAGAACCTTGTATTTTGATAGTTTTTAAAGATCTTCAAAGATACATTATAATCAGCAGGGACTGCCATTTCAATAAGAAAGCACATTCTGTTTTTGCGGCCTTTGATTATTCTGTATGTGTGTATTGTAAAGTCCCATAAAATTGTTACAGATCTTATCTCTGTAACAGGGTTTGGGTGGTGTTTATTGCAGTTTCCTTCCCATAAAAGTTGCATATTTTGCAGTGCAGATAATAGCCCAAGCTGATATTTATATTCAGTGGGTGCTAACACTGTGCAACCTGATACAAGATGGTCAATTGATATTGGATATTTATCACAAAATCTGCATTTCGAGTTAACGCAATTTATCATTTTATTATTATTATTATTATCATTATTATTAAGGATATCATAGCAAATGACAATGCAGTATGGAAGAAGAAGAAGAAGAGTTATAGGAATGTTTTATTCTCTAAACTCAGTCAGCACATAACTCTTGATACATACATAAAACAATGCATATATTCAGTTAATAATAAAATAAAATTCATCCTTGATAATGGCTAAAAGTCTAGCCGAAAGAGCTTGGAAACATTCGGACAATTTTTATATAACTTATGTCCTAAAAAGGAAAAAGAAATTATACGAACACATGAGAAATTATATAAAAAAACTCAGCCACCACACCTCAGTCGTTTTCAACGAAACTTGCATAAAAGAGGGATTGCTGCCCAAATACACAATATATATATGTGTGTGTGTGTGTGTGTGTGTATGTGTGTGTGTGAGTGTGTGTGTGTGGAGAGAGAGAGGGTGAGTGAGTGAGTGAGTGAGTGCATTTAATTTGCGCGGAGAATATGGCTGCGTATTGAAGCATACACCTAATCTTTGTACAACCGGGTACACAGATAAAAATGCATAATTTCATGCACGGACAAAAATAAACATATGCCCCTTTTACTTTTTTTTTTCTTCTGTTTTTTCGCTTTGTTTATCCCCATAGCCGACTCCTATTTTCCCGCTCAGCGTTAAGCACAAAATTCTGCCGCCATGTATTTGTTGACCTCGTTTTTGTTTGTTTTTAAGCATTTATATTTTCGCGTCTTTCTCGAACGATTTAATTCTCTTGCGAATGCAATGTTTTCACATCTGGTTAACAATCAGCGAAACACCGAGAGAGAACAAAAGAAAGCGACAAAACTAACATGAGAAATTAATGAGTTTTGTTTCTTATTACTTTTCCCTACAGTAGGCATATATTCCCAGATAGATAGATAGATAGATTGAATTGAACAGACTGAGATAGATAGATAGATAGATAGATAGATAGATAGATAGATAGATAGATAGAATTGAACAGACTGAGATAGATAGATAGATTGAATTGAACAGACTGAGAATGATAGATTGAACTGAACAGACTGAGATAGATAGATAGATAGATAGATAGATAGAATTGAACAGACTGAGATAGATAGATAGATTGAATTGAACACACTGAGATAGATAGATAGATTGAATTGAACACACTGAGATAGATAGATAGATAGATAGATATATAGATTGAATTGAACACACTGAGATAGATAGATAGATAGATTGAATTGAACACACTGAGATAGATAGATAGATTGAATTGAACAGACTGAGATAGATAGATTGAATTGAACAGACTAAGATAGATAGATAGATAGATTGAATTGAACAGACTGAGATAGATAGATAGATAGATAGATAGATAGATAGATAGATAGATAGATAGATAGATAGATTTGAATATGTTGAAATAGCAATGAGATTTGATTATAGTGGTGAAGGTTTTGTGCAGAACCAACCACACTTTTTGAAGAGCCGGATACAGAGGCCTGGTTCGCCGTGTGCCACAAAGGTCATCAACCGAACCTCCTCAGGTTTTGAATTCAGAGTTGTCCTTCTCCGAGAACAGTTGCCATCCAAGGCTATAGAACCCAGCCTGTCCTGCTCTTGATCCTATAACTGGGGAGAAGAAGAGGATTCATACCTTTCCCAAGTGTATTAGCACGTAAATGAATGTAACGGATATATATGTGTGTGTGTATATATATATATATATATATATATATATATATATATA
Source organism: Acanthosepion lycidas (assembly GCA_963932145.1). Classification (NCBI taxonomy): domain Eukaryota; kingdom Metazoa; phylum Mollusca; class Cephalopoda; order Sepiida; family Sepiidae; genus Acanthosepion; species Acanthosepion lycidas. The sequence continues at coordinate 18,776,011 of OZ010574.1, read as the reverse complement.
TATATATATATATACATACATACATACATATATATGTATTATGAAATGAATTGAGTCTGTATTAATTACATTTACCGGTCTGAATGTTCGAGAAATCTCGTAGAAAATATGAGTTCTCCGACAGGAATCGAACCAGTGTCGTATACGAAACCGTCAATTTATCTGACGTACTATACAACACAACTACGGAGAAAGCGTCTGGTTAGTTAAGTCCAAACTACTGTTTATAAACAACAAATTTTTGTCGATCTTTCCCAAACGACCATATCTGCTCCCGAAACATACCCTAGCGTAAACAGTTAAATTCAGGCCGGTAAATGTAATTAATGCTTTTTATTTTTTTTTTTTTAAATGGGCATTTACTTAAATAAATTTTATCTATTAAAATAAAGTATAAACAGGATATATATATATATATATATATATATATATATATATATATATATATATATATATATATATATATATATATAATTCCCAAGAAGATAGAATCCAGGTAGAAATCAATGTCCAGGACAGAGTAAGAATATAATATAAAAGGCTCAAACACTAATATTCCATGGTTACAATTTATTACATTGGTATCGTAATCATGATCCAATACATCAGACCTATAAATTCAAAAAGAAATTTCTTTTTGAATTTGTAAGTCTGAGGAATTGGATCGTCACTACGATTCTAATGTAATAAATTGTAACCATGGAATATTAGTGTTTGACACTTATATATATATATATATATATATATATATATATATATATATATATATATATATATATATATATAGTTGATCAAAATTATACGTTTTATTTCTGTTTTAAATTACACGTGTTGTATAGATTGTGTAATACCATTAATTAGAATTAATTTTACTTTTTTTTCAAATCCACGTGCCATGCAGGTTCACTTTGAAAATTGGCGGTTTTATATTGATTCAATTATAAAATTTATAGTATCGTATATATTTTCTACCATAGTCAAACTATGAAAGGATATATTCACATTGCAATCAAATTTCATTTAGATTATTTTTCTTATTGTTTACGTTTCCATCCTTTTTGTTATTAAATATCCCACATTGTGATAATTGAAGATCTGCCAAGAATGGTGAAACGTTGTAAGAAACTGGCCGCAGATTTACTATGTATGGTCTAGTGATTAAAGCACTTTCTAAATATTATCGTCTGAGTAAAATGTTTTTACTTTTAATTAGAGTAGCATTTTTTATATCAAAATCGCGGTCAGTCTGGTAACGGTGAGCAACTAATGCGTTTAATGTGCTGCTTTGTAAAATATCCCTTTTGCGTTCATATAATTTTTATTTAATTTTTTTAGGTTTCCCCAGTGTGCTCTTTATAGCAGTCATTGCAGGTAATAGAATAAATTCCTCCTTCAAGTGATGGAAACAAAAAGAAAAAGAATCTACATGAAATCAGTTAGGTTTTAGACCCAAAACACATACTTGTTTTAAAAAAAAATTAAAAAATTATTTTTAAATTAAAAATTCCCAGCGTCTCTCGTTGTGCGCATGAGCAGTCGTATCAACGTAAACAAACTTAGTCAGATGAAGTCCTAAAGTATGAAAGGCGTCACACGAAAAAAATTCCCAGCTCGTCATACATCTCTCCTCCAAAATAATCGTTAAAATAAATCAGAATTCATATTTATTTTTATCTTATATTATTTTATTCCCAAGTACTTTCGAATTTTGCTACATTCGTTTACAAAGATTGTTTTGCGTATGTTGACGAACTGTTTTTTGGCTAATTCTGGCGTTTTCACTTGTGCTGGAACCACTCAAGGTGATGTTATTTAAACCGTCAAAGTGGATTTTATATATCGTATATACTCGCGTACCTTTAAAAACCAGATTTTGAAGCTAGTTTGACTACAATAAATGGATACATAGTTTGGTCAACGGCGTTGACAGGGCCAGTAGTGCATATGCTTATTTTATATCACGTGTATGATGCGACCCCCTTAAAATTAGGTCTTGAAAGTCGCATGATACGCGAGTATATATATATATATGTGTGTGTGTGTGTGTGTGTGTGTGTGTGTGTGTGTGTTGTGGATTCCGTGTTGAAATCTGGTACCAATAAATAACAAACGCCAGGAATGAATATATGAAAATAATGTATTAACGTAATAATACAAACTGGTAAAGCAGATTAGTAGTTCCAGGAATACGGGTTAGTAGCAATATATATATACAATCTTTGGTATTGAAGTATCGCTGTATGATTCTTACTGAGTCTACGTGCTCGCTCACTTTGACTCTTACAACGCTGTTACCTCACCCCCACTCTTCCGGTTACCTACACACTTTTACTCTGTCTCTCTGGACTCGACTCGACTCGACTCGACTCTTCGGTCTTGCTCTCCGGTCTTCACATAGCCGTAGTATATGTATATACTGGGTGAGTCCATTTGTGCAAAAAGGGTAGAACCCCTTAACACCCCCTCCTTAGATCCCTTTTGGGGGGGAGTTAATATATTTTCCTTTTTATGATCGATAATCAGAGGCTCTGTAATTTTTCTTTTCCTGCTAGTCCTTCTAATTTCTGTTTCTTCTTGTGGTCTTTAAATCTCAAAAGCTTCAAAGATCGCCTCCATCGAATCATCCTTTTCAGCAGATGACGAGCTTGGCTCTTCAACACGTCTTATTTTGTATTTGGTCAATATTTCTTCTGTGGGTAAATTTTTCTCCTTGTATTGTGTACATCATGTTTCCTAGTCTGTTAATTTTTTTTTTCAAAGCTCTCTTTAATTCTTTGTCGATTTTTTCTATAGTGGCAAACGGTACGTTTCTCTTCTTTTTAAATACTGGTTGGACGTTTTCTTTTAATTCAATTCTAGCTGTAAATTTGTTACACCAACCCAACCCGCTCGAAAATACTTCTGGAAATTAATTATGTAATTCTTCCTTTAGTTTTATAACTTCTGATGGTTCGCACTCTATCTTTTTACAAAAAGAACTGATAGGTAAATCCCATACGTCGAACTTCTGCATCCAGTCTGTGCCGACCAGATTTTCTGTATCCTTCATTACGAATATTTTGAGTTTTCTTGTTTTCCCGTGAAATTTTACATTTAAGATGACTTCTTCGAATTTTATACGCTTTCCTGTAACAGACTTAGCAATTTTTTGTGTAGGTAACATGGTTGGTCTATTAAGCTTTCTCCATGTTTGTAGGTTAATTATTGTTATATCGGAACCTGAGTCAAGTTGCAATTTTATCTTTTTATTTAAGATTTCCAGTCCCACATATTTCCTTATGTTAGTATTGTTTTCGTCATGCATTCTAGTAGCTCTTATCCTAGTAAATTTTCTGTTCCTACATTGGGATGCCTTGTGACCCATTTTTCAACACGCAAGACAGTTTTTATATTTAAAACGACAATCCTTATTCCAGTGTAGTCCTCCACATCAATAACATGCAGATGGAGGGGGCTTATAGTTGCTTTGATTTTCATCATTATTTGCCCTGTACGTTGTACTTTTTTCATTATTACAGAATTTTCGTTTTCTTTCCGGGGAGGGTGAAAATCTTATTTCATTATTATAGAATTTTTGTTTTCTTTCCGGGGAGGGTGAAAAACGTAAACTTTTATTTAACTTACGTATATGTGATACTCCTGACTCCTCAATATCCTTCGAGTCTTTCTTTTTGCTCAGGCATTTTTGGCAGTCTCCCGATAGTTTTTGTAGTGTTAATCCAGGTTCATTTTGCAATTTCGAAAGCATTCTTTTGCGCATTTCACTATCTTTTGCTGAGACTAACCCTTGTACAAAAATAAAACATTTGAAATTGTCTGGGGTTAATTCTGCCAACTTGAAATCGTCGCAATGTTTATTCACGATTGCGGTGAACGTAGAATAGTCCACATTTTCATTCTTTACGAGGTTAAGACATTTTCACCTTTTGTGAAAGAGTGATATTTTCGGGCTGAAAAGCTCCGTCAGGAATGTAACTGCTTCATCAAACGTTAGATCATTTGTCTTCTTTGGCAAAATGTAATCCACGAATTTTGTGTATTCTTCCGTTCCTAATTTCCTGAGTAATAGTCGTAGCTTTTTTGCTTCTGTCCAGTTTTGACAATCGATGTCGAAGATGTCTTCATGACGCCTGAAAAAGTCCCTGAAATTTTTATCCTCTTCTAGGGAGTATTTGAATGCTTCTATCGTGTTCCATACTGCGTCTTGGGAAAAAGTCGCCTCTTTTTCAATATTCTGTTGTTGTGTATTACTCGCTACTTTTACAATGAGCTCCTGGAGTTGTATTTGTCTTTCTTCATTTTGCATTTGTCATTCATGATTTTCCTTCTGCGTTTCGTAGTAATATTTTTCCATTCTTTCTTGGAATTGTAATTGCTGTTCATTTTGGTGTTAAACAAGTTCTACTAAAATACTTTTAAAATCCTCCATGGTAAGAGTCTTACGAAAAAACTCGATTTTCCGTATTTTAATCCTCGTAACATTTTGTTACGCAGTTGTTGTGGATGCTGGCAAAAACGGCAATTTTCTCTTTTGAGACTCCGAGAAATGCAAATTCTTTCGCCCAAGCTGTTGTGGTGAGAAGAGAGAATTTTTTTCTTTTCGTGTAGGTCCCAATTTCTCGACACCAAGTCGTTGTGGTCGGCAAGGGAGAATTTTTCTTTGTACACTTCCTGTGTGAGTTCGAATTTCCTCGTAGCCAAGTTGTGGTCGACGAGGGAGAATTTTTTTTCTTCTGTGTGAGTTCGATATCCTGGTCGCCAAGTTGACGAGGGAGAATGTTGTCTTTTTTGTTCTTCCCGTGTGAGTTCGATATCCTCGTTGCCAAGTTGTTGTAGATTCCGTATTGAAATCCGATACCAATAAATAACAAACGCCAAGAATGAATATATGAAAATAATGTAGTAACGTAATAATACAAACTGGTAAAGCAGGTTAGTAGTTCCAGGAATACGGGTTAGTAGCAAAATATATATACAATCTTTGGTATTGAAGTATCGCTGTATGACTTCTTACTGAGTCTAAATGCTCGCTCACTGTGACTCCTACAACGCTGTTACCTCACCCTCACTCTTCCGATTACCTACAACCTTTTACTCTGTCACTCTGGACTCGACTCTTCGGTCTTGCTCTCTCGGGTCTTCACGTAGCCGTAGTATATGTATATAGTGGGTGAGTCCATTTGTGTAAAAAGGGGAGAACCCCTCAACAGTATGTATTAATAAATATACGTATTATCGCTGACTGGGAGCACGACTCGGAGTTTCATGCACACTTCAGGTGCTAGATAGAATTCATCACCTGAAGATTGCGTTTTGCATGAAACTTCGAGTTTGCGATAATATGTTATCGATAATATGTATATTTATTTATTAATATATGCTTAATAGCTCTGTTATATTATATTGAGCACTATCTTATTAACATTCATATTTATACACACACGCACAATACACACACACACAATACACACACACACACATATATATATATATATATATATATATATATATATATATATATATATAAGTGGATATTGAAGCCAATACATGATGTTTGCGCTTAGCATGAAACAGAGTGAAGTTAACATCCAGAGGCGATCTGTTATATATATATATATATATATATATATATATATATATATATATATATATATATAAAAGTGAACACTGAATTCAACACTCACAGGCGACAGGCTGTTTCATGCTAGACGCAATCGTCAGGTCGCCACTAGCATTTGATATCACCAAATGTCGCCTGTGAGTGTTGACTTCAATGTTCACTTTTATATATATATTTTTATATATATATATATATATATATATATATATATATGTTCTATCCCTGATATTGAGCACTTTAACCCATAAATATAGCATACTTTAAAAGTATATTTTATCATATATGTATATATAGAGAGAAATAGAAAGAGAGGGAGAGAGAGAGTTTTAAGGTAAGCTATATTTATGGGTTAAAGTGCTCAATATCAGAGATAGAGCGTATGTAAATATAAAAGTGAACATTGAGATCAACATCAAGCGTCTGTTTGATGTTTAAACGCCAACTTTATTGCCTAAAGATATCGTTTATGCATGAAACAGTATCGCTGACACACAAACACACACATATATATATATATATATATATATATATATATAGAGAGAGAGAGAGAGAGAGAGATAGATATATATAGATATACGCAATAAATTCCAATAATCAACAATTACTATTCTTAAAAGAGTGCTCAATACAGAGTAGAGCAAATATAATGATCTATTCGAAAATTATAACATAAAAATGTTATAAAATAACTACAAAAATAGCCATTTTGTTTCAACAATTCTGGAAATTAAAAACCTTTATTCTACATTCAACACCATCACTTGATAAGACACCATATGTGTTGAAACAAAATGGTTATTTTTGTAGCGATTTTATAATATTTTGATGCTAATATATGAAATTATTATATATATATATATATATATATATATATATATTTCCAACAGGATAGAATCCAGGTAGAACTCAATGTCCAGGACAGAGTAAGAATATAATATAAAAGACTCAAACACTAATATTTCATGGTTATAATTTATTAAATTGGAATCGTAATCATGATCCAATTCATCAGACCTACAAATTCAAAGTTTTTGAATTTGTAGGTCTGATGATTTGGACCGTGATTACGATTCCACTGTAATAAATTATAACTATGAAACATTAGTGTTTGAGCCACACACACCCACACACATATATATATACATATATATATATATATATATATATATAATACCAATTTATAATTGGTAGGGATAATTCCAAGTAGAACGTTAATGAAAACAGAGCTCAGTGTAAGTTACAGAGCAATTCTTTTTTATTATTATTATTTTTCCTTTTTCGTTTTTCTTTTTTTTCCTTTTCCCCATCTATCTGGATGGATTGATTCCATTTCTAAAATAAAACGTTCTGTCTGAAGAGATGAATATAAAAATATTCATGAAATAAAGTATAACCGAGATATATTTTGAAGGTCTTTCTTGATTTATGAGATATATATATATACCTGCCATTACCGATAAATGATATTCATTTAATCAAAATACACTTACATTTCAAATCCGACATATATACTCTTTTTTCCAGACGATTTTGCCTGAGAGCTGTCTTCTCCATAAGAAATCGACCAACACAAACAAGAAATATAATTGCTTAATGAAATTTTATAAATGACTTAATGACTCGTGCCCCTCATCATTGTAACCTGCTGGCTTTTCGCGGCCAGTTTTCGTGTGTCTATTTCGTAGCAACTCTTGTCTAACCAAATAAAGTCAAACGCTTTGTACCCTCAACAAAAGAGACGAAAAGGAAAATACATTTTGTCTACTCACCAAAACTTTGGCGATGCGCCTATATAAGATATGTGCCAAGATGTAACAGTCAGACCCCTGTATTTTTCCTCACGCATACACAGACACACATATCTTTCTCTCTATAGATAGATAGATAGATAGATAGATAGATAATGAACAAATTTGTGATAGATAGATAGATAGATAGATAGATAGATAAAATTCATGACATATTCACTTGAAATAGCGTACTCTGCCCCAAAGCATCAGCTGGCATGCACAAAATATGATATTCAAAATTACTTTTATAACAACATAATATGTGACGCGGATAATGGCTCATGAAAGCCCCAATTCTATCGAGGAAAAGGCCACACGAAATGTCAAATTCAGTCTATTTAACTATAGTAATTAAGTAAATAATATTTTTATATTATGTTGTCTATAAAAAAAAAGTAATATTTCTCTTAAAATTTTATCATAAAACTCACATTAAATTTATATAAACTACAATGACCAAATAATTAATGTTTATAAAATTTTAACAAAAAGGCAACATTGCATTTCTTGAAACTAGAGTAATTAAATAAATAACACTTATGAAATGCCGAACGTAAATGTGATATTAAATGTTGTTGTGTATAACTTTACAAGAGCCAGATCAAGACTAAAATGGAGTATTGCTGCCATATTTGGGTTGGAGCTGAACACTCCTTACTGGGTAGATTCCAGAAGCGTCTCCGCGTCCTTGTTGCTGACAAATTATTTTTCATCACACAACCCTTTTCTCCCAGACGAAACGTCGCAAGCCACTTGCTGTTCTATCGCTATTTGTATGGAAAGTGCTCAGACGAACTACATTCTTTAGTTTCATCAGTTCTAACTTTCACGGCTAAGACCCGCCTTGCCAAGCCGTATTATGACGAACCACTGTCATTGCCTTCGTTATCCCTTGGGGAGATGCAAGTTCCACTCGAGCAGCTTCTTTCCGCGATCCACTGTTCTGTGAAACCAACTCCCAAGATGATGTTTTCCCAATCACGACAATCTTAACCAGTTCAGTTGTATGGTTCGCCGTTATCTTCTCTATATAACATAAACTGTTCCTCTTACTTTGTAAGTCTCTACCTCGAATGGCTCTCATGTCTTTTACTGCGTGAATCTCACTGTAAAAAATATTTTATAAAATACTGACACTTAAACTCACAGTGAAATCATAATAAATATAATAATAAACAAATACCATGTTTATAAATTTTGATATAAATCATATTAACTTCATAGTAAAAATTGCAATGAAATAAGTAATATTTCTATAATATTTTGATAAAAATGAAATTAAGTTCATAGTATATAATATATATATACATATATATTATATATCTTATAATGAAGAAAACATCACCTTTGAACAGTTTATGCAATTTTTTTATCCAAAGATGCAACAACTTATTCAGAAATTAGAAAAATAAACAAAATATGATACAGACAGATTTTGTCGGTTGAACAAAATCTGTTTATCGATAACTGGAGTAAGAAATGGTTCATATATTTTAACGCCTCCAGAACGAAACTTCTATCTTATAATCACAAGAGAGAACCCTTTTTGCCTTACATCAGTATGGTGGATGCTAACCCCCAGGAGAGCAACATGTTTTGCCCTCTCGGGCTAACGTTTTCTACTGACATGATGTGAAATGATTATATTGAATCAGCTGTTAGGAAAAATGGTTCACTGTGTCGTCCCAGACAATTTTTCTCGTCAGAATACGTCTTACACATTTCCAAATCAATCGTTCGTCTGTGCATTGAATATTGCTGCTATATCTGGCCTTGTTCTCCCGCGACATATCCCAAGATTCTTGACAAAATCCAAAGAAGAGTCTGTAATGTTATCGGTCCTGATCAGGCATCACGACTTGTCACTTTCCCACTGTCATGACGGGGTTTCCCTTTGTCTTTTCAATAATTACTTTCATGACAGATGTCCTAAAGGGCTCTCCTCCCTGGTCCCGCGATCACATCAATTTAAGTGCATTACTAGACTGTAAACTAGGTCCCATCATTTTACTTTTGAATTAGCTAGATGTAACCGTAAGTTCTATTATAAAATGGATTAAGTCCGACAATTATTTAATATATTTTCTGTTTATACATTATTTTTATAGATATAATTTATTTAAATAAACTCTATGTTTTTTTAATTATACAGAATTAATTACATTTACTGACCTGAATGTTCGAGGAATGTTCTTGGACCTTTTTTGTTCCAAATTTTAATCAACGACATTCCTGATATTATCATTTCTCAACTCAGTATCTATGTTTATGGCACAACCCTGGCTGATGCTAAACTCCAGGTGATTGACTCATTACACCTTCTCGTACGAACGTTTTACGCTTCCATGAAGTGGAAAGATTATGCTGGATCAATTGCTATGTCTGCTGCTACGAAGGATGGTTCACTTTGTCGTGCTAGACAATTTTTTCTCGCCAGAATCTATCTTGCACATTTATAAGTGTACCATTCGTCCTTGTTTTGAATATTGTTGACACATCTGGTCTAGTGCTTCTGATATGTATATTAAAGATTCTTGATAAAATCTGAAGAGGAAGCTGCAATGTTATTAGTCCTGACCTAGTATCTCGGCTTCAGTCACTTTCCCTCCGAAGTAATGTAGCTTCCCTGTGGCTTTTCTATAAATATTTTCATGGTAACTGTTCTGATGAACTTTCCTCTATGATACCTAGACTTTATAAATTTAAGCTCATTAGTAGATTGGCGGCAGGGTGTCATCATTTTACAGTTAAAATTGTTAGATGTACCCGTAACTTCTATGGCAACAGTTTCTTCTCTCGCACTTTTCGCTTGTGGAATTCTCTTCTGGCTTCTTTCTTCCAAGTCAACGTTGATGCTCAAAAATTTAAATACATTGTCAATCGCAATCAACTGTCCTCTTAATTCCTGCTCATTTCCTGTTCTCTCTCCTTAATAATGTTTTATTCTTTAGAATATATATATATATATATATATATATATATATATATATATATATATATATATATATATGGAGGTACGGTGGAGTAATGGATTGCGGACCGGAGTTCGAATTTCAATCGAGTTGATTATATCCATTTACATGCTATGCCTTTGGAAAAGATAGGAACCTATCTCTTCTCCCACCAGATATGTGTAAATAATAGGACTGACAGTGTCCTATAGCCTTGGTTGGCAGCCAGTCAAGGAGAAGGAGAATTCAAACCAACCTGTAGTGCATGATATATATATATATATATATATATATATATATATATATACATACATATATATGCGCACAGACACACATGTATAATATATATATATATGCACACAGACACACACACACACACACACACACACACACACACATATGTATGTATATATATATATGAGAATGTGTGCGTGTGTGTGTGCGTGTGTGTGTGTGTGACTTTTAACTTTTTTACTTGAGAAGAAAATAGCAAAAATCACATTTCCGGAACAATATATAAACTTAACCATCAAGCAGAGCGGAGTTCATTGCCAAATCCAGACACGGAATCAAATTCCTACTACGCTATTTGCAACCCCAAAAGCCTATTAATCAATAATTTAATAACTCTTATTTAAAATACCAAGCTTTAGAACCGAAGAAAATACACAAGAAATAAACAAGTGTAATAAAATGATAGATATGTAAGCAAATAAAATTAAAAAACATATTTTAATCCTAATCACCATGCACTATAAGGCCCAAGAAACAGTCAAGCTAGAGGGTTGCTGCGTGGTGCTGTATGAGCAAAAGAAAGGGCAAAAAGTGAAGTTTATGAGGGTATGTAATTAAGATAACGATTAAACATAGTCTTGAATGGTCAAGATTGTAGTGATTGGGAAAACCTCCCGCCGGGAGTCTAAATGGAACTTAATTCTTACTTTTGAAATACGAAGGGACCGAGACGATTCACACTTTTGAACGTGGCACCGCTGGTCCCAATTACAAAGATCAGGGTTGGTGAGACTAAGGGATGCAGCTCCTCAAAACACGTGTCATGGAAATGACGATAGAGCAGCGGGAGGCTCGCCACGTGCCAAAACAGGCAAGTGAGGTCTGGGCTGTTCAAGTCTAGATAAGGAACTTTCTGTAGGAAATGAGAGCGGTTAACCCTAGACCCGAAGATGTCAAGATTGTAGTGATTAGGAAAACATTCTGCCGGGAGTGTGTTCCACAAAGTAGCTGTTCTTGGGAAGAAGCTCTCCCAATAGAACTTGCTTTTTACTATAAGACTACGAAGTGAATGAGGATTCATTCCCACTTATGTGCGTGACCTGGTCAGTCCGAATTTAAAGGTCAAGGAACAAAAGAACACATGCCATAGAAACTGCAACGTTTCGCCTGGTGGAAAGGACTTTTAGGTTCGAAAATAACCCACAAGTAAGCGTGGTCACTATTGATAAATAATAAAAATAAATAAATAAATTAAATTAAACAAACTCAAGTTTGGAACGGTAGATGAAGAAGAAACTCGTGGCGACGGAGATGTGGTTCTACAGAAGGATGCTAAGAATATTATGGACCAAGCGTGTGAGTAACGATAAGCAGCTGAAGTTTCTGGGACATATAATGAGGAATGAGTGTCTAGAGAATCTGATACTCACAGGTCGAATAGAGGGAAAGAGAGACAAGGGAAAACAATGTGTGACATACCTGTTTGGCTTAAGCAAGTGGATGACAGAACGTGATTTGTGGGAGGAAGCAGAGGGAAGGAACTTGTTGAGAGCTGCATGGGGTAGAAGGAGGTGGAGAGCCATGATCGCCTATGTCCTGAAAGGACATGGCACATAAAAAGAAAGAAATAATTTAAAGCAATAACCTTCAAAAAACGATAAGAACCGAATTTCACTCCCTCCCCATTTCCCATAACCGCTAGTGACCTATATAGAGAGAACTTATACAACAAGAACATATAATCTGATAATCAGTTATGGTATGAAATTGAAAATCTCCATATAATGTTGATTTTTATGCCCACACTCTTTTAACAATAACCAACCTTTTTATAGAACCCGCATATGATATTATACTCAACTACACTGAATGGACCTGAGTTCAGTTTCTCGCAGAGAGCACTTATTCTGACGAATGAATAGTTTGAACTAGGCTAGTATTTTCAAACCCTTGAACACAATAGCTTGTGATTTATGTCTCAACGGAATTGTTCCGTCTACCTAATTTACGGTTTTCAGGCCGATAATATCAACAAGTAACCTCCTTGACAAAAGCTGGTATGGTGAGATTCGAGCCCTGGTATCATGGACGAAAAGCAATATATATATATATATATATATATATATATATATATATATATATATATATATTAAATTACAAAGAGGCTAGAATCCAGGTACACAATGTACAGGGCAGAGTAAGAATATAATATAAAAGGCTCAAACACTAATATTCCGTGGTTTATTAGCATTTGAGCCTTTTATATATATATATATATATATATATATATATATATATATACTATTTACATTATTCTGACTATTGTCCTCATTTTTGTCGCCATATTTATTACAATGTGTCGGCCGTTGTACGCTCCAGCCTTCTTCAGGTGGTTGGAATGTAGAACTGAACCCTTTATTACACTCACTGGGGTAGACTGTTCTAGTTCCACGTACCATGTTTAATGGATGTCAGTTATCAGTTATCTCCTGTTAATTCCCCTCTCCAAGTCCTCCACTGCCTTAACCGTGTATTGAACTCACACTCTTTGGGTCCTGTCACTAGATCTAACCAACGCCTTTATCCACAGTGCCATGTGTCCTTGAGACACATGGCGACAAAGATGAGGACAATAGTCCGAATAATGTAAATAGTGTACATAATACCTCATCTCATATATATATATATATATATATATATATATATATATATATATATATATATATATATATATATATATATATATATATATATATATATATATATATATATATATTGATCATTTCACCCCAATAAAAGAACAACAATTAAGAAGACAGACGATAACGATTGACATTGGATTTACATTTTTCAAGATCAAAGTTGACTGGGAAGCAAGAAGCCGTAAGATAACACAGACATAGACACACACTCTCACACACACACACACACACACACACACACTCACAGACACACACGCACGCACATATATATATATATATATATATATATATATATATATATATATTGCACACGTACCTCTACAGATAAACTAGAAGGCAGGGTTGGGAATAAGTCGAGACAAAACTAAAGAATGAAGAAGCCAAGGAAAGTAGAAAGTGTGGAAGAGGGGGATTGTGTGTGTGTGTGTGTGTGTGTGTGTGTGTGTGTGTGTGTGTGTGTGTGTGTGTGTGTGTGTGAGTGATGCCAATGTCGGAATTACGGGTCACTGCTTACAGGTTAAATCCTCCTTCCCACCTGCCGGCAAGCATTCAGACTACCCTAAGCGCATCTCTCACTTCCTGCCCTTGCTTCACCCTCGCCTTTCAAAGCGCCAAATTATCACTGGAAATAATCACAAGAGGCTATCTTCGTTCTTAACTCTTTTTTATATGGTTTCTTTCATTTGTTTGTATTTTTGACTCGCTTGTTTATTTTCCGTTTCTATTCCAACAACTGTCGGGAAAAGTATTTTTTTACAAACGTTCATCCTATACAAGGCCCAAGTGTCATTCATGGTAGAGGGTTAATAAAAGAGATCGTTTATGAGCATTGAGAATAAGAGGTAAGAGGCGCAGTTTGTGAGAATATGTGCGAAAGATGACGATTAACCCTTGACTTGAAGAGATTAGGATTGCAATGGTCGAGAAATCATCCTCTTGGGAGCCGGTTCCACAAAATAATGGTTCAAGGGAAGCTGTTCTATTGGAAGTTTCTTCTTGCTAATGGAATACGAAGGTAATGAGGGTGGTTCGTCTGGGACGGCAGATTATAGCGGTAATGGTTTGAACTGATGGAACTAAGGAATGTAGCTCATCAGGACATTTTCCGTGGAAATAGCGATAGATTTGCCAGAGGCTTGGGACGTTTCACCTGTAGGAAAGGGTTTGAGGGTTAGAAAATAATTCATCACCCACAAGTCTATATAAATGCTTTCAAACTGGAAAGTGAAATACTGAGCAACCCATAAACCAGAGATGGTAGCATTATTCCAGTTTCGGTCTGATATGACTCTTGTAAAGGTAAGGTATAGCAGAAGGCGCCATGTATTTACTAGAGCGTTACAAGGAACCGACTATTTTCTCAGTATCTTTAACGATGAATACCTTCTTGAAATCTTCGAATCACTACCCCACTTTTGTCATGACTTCCATTTTCAGAAAGCCTGATGACGAGCGGATATTTATTGTGCGAGGGACGTGAAATAGACGAGATGAGTTCCAATTCCGGCGATTTTCAAATTTTGCTTTCAATCCTCATCAGTGCTCTTGGAAAGGGTACGTATCCATTTCTTTATCCTAAACTAGCAGGGTAGACTCTACTGTAGCAACTACCTTAGTAGAAGGACAACTCTGAATTCAAAACCGTAGAAAAGGGCAAAGGGAAACCCCCCACTAACTTCCCCAAGACTAAATCCTGGAGAGCCCTGATCGCTTACTTCCTAAAAGGGACATGACCTTTTAAAAATGTACTCATATAGCAAATGCTCTATGGATTGCTTTCATGTCGCTCAGCTTGTTTCAGCGCTCAAGATTCGTTGTCCTGGGTATGACGATAAACTACATCCGGCAGCAAGGCCTCTGATCCGAAGGTTTTGAGGAGCGTGGAACCACCTCTTAATTGCTGTTGTTCCCAGGTCCAGACTCGTCCGGGGTGGCATCACTTGTTAGGGTCTCAGCTATGAGCAAATAGTGAACCACAAAAACTGGGATCACAGTAACTATGAAAGTATAAAAATAGATTTTTATAGTAAAAATACCAGCAACCGATTTTTGGAAAAAAAATTTAACAACAATACATTTGACTCTCGACAAAAAAAAAACAACTTTACAAAAAGACGTCAATAAAACCTGATCTATAGACTGATTTCTTACAAAGAAGATTTATTCCATTCATACGAACCTATCTTAAAAATGTTGTCGGCACCCACTGAGGTTGATATGCCGTAAAAGAAAATAAACCATACGATTCAATATTGTATTAGAACCAAGGTAATAGTCTGAATTTTGAATGCTGATTTTCTAGGCAGGCTTCGAAAATTAGGCGTAACACAATCTTCCTCGCCTCCCTTATTTCCACTTATTTTCGTGGACAGCTATGTTCAGTATAAGAAATATTTACGCAGAACGAAAAGCTTAACTGAGGGCTACAAAGGATAGGAAATAGTAAAGAGCCATTATCACTCATGCTCTAAAGGAGTAAGGCACATAGAAGAAGAAGGATGGAGAAAAAATCAAAATTTAAATAATCGGAGAGGCCCGTCTATTCCAAACGCGAGAGTTGTCTGAATATCAACTGAAGGGGGTTCGATCTTTGGTCTGTGCTCTAAAGTTTCTCAAAATAGTTGTATTTCTCCAATCTTGCTTGCCTTCAATATCAGTGTTGAAATTTATAGTTTTACATGGGCTTAAATACTGACAATTACGTTCGTGGGAAATACGGCACACTGAGCAGATTCATATTTCTCCGGGCGGGTAGTGTAACGGATATCGGCGCACAAAGTGGAATCGGCCATCCGAGTTCAAATTCTAGCCTAGTCTTTCAAGCAAATGCTCTTGGCAATGACATGAATACATTACTTCTCCTCATAGGCATGAGTTAATTAACACAATAGACTATGCTCCCTAGCCTTGGTTGCAACCAGATTAGGAGAAAGAAAACGCTGAATTTCATATTCTGATGAAGGCAACTAGATAGTGTTGTCGTATCTTCCCTAAGTTCACATCGCGATTCACATATATTCAAAGAAAACAATTGGAAGGCATGAACCCCTATGCCCTGAATGAATATGGTATTCAAATAGAGAAAATCTGATACGTTATGAGACTAAATGGAGAGGAATTAAGATAGAATGATTATGCTGCGCCAATATTTGAAGAGAAGATCAATCTTAATAAAATAAGATAAAAATTAAAATGTAATTTTTGTTTGAATTCAAACATTAGTCACTAGGAACAATTCTCTCTAACACCGAAAGAAGGAGCTTCTCAAGTTTTACTCTATCCATAACTATTATAATTTACTCAGTTTTAGCGAAAATTATTCTTTGAAAAAAGATAAGCCAAGTATTAAGGAACAGGAAAATTTCGTTAGAAACAAAAAAGGAGTACTTAACTATTATGTAATATCAGTCCTCCTATATGGCAGTGAATGCAGGACAATCTTATCACAGATAAAGAAGAGACTTGAAGCAACAGCAACAAAGAAAAGCGGACTGAACTGTTATGTAATATCAGTCCTTCTACATGGTAGTGAATGCAGGACAATCTCAACACAGATGAAGAGGAGACTTGAAGCAACAGAAATGTGGTGCTACAGAAGGATGCTGAGAACACCATTGACCGTGCGTAACGACAAAAATGGTAACAGAAAGAACATTTATACTCGGAATCTGGAAGTGAAAACTTTTCGCGTGACGTGCTTCATCCTTTAGGAATGAATCGAATTAAAGTGCTGCTTACGATGATGCGACTACACATGCGCATGAAGGAGAGGGAACGCTAAGAATTTTAAATTTAAATTTCATTTCATTTTTTCTATGTTTTGGAGCCGATTTCATTTAGTTTCGTTATCTCCTTCATTCATTTTTTTTTTTTTTTTTATTTATCATTTTTGTTATTAAATATGTTACATTGTGATAATAGAAAATCTGCCCAGAAACATGAAATGTTATAAAAATTTACTTTTAGTTTGAGCGCAAGATAATATGCACGGGGATCCCAACGAGGATCGAGCCCAGCTTGCTAACCACTACACATTTGCGATACAGATAGCAAATATACTGAATACTTTATAAGCTTTAACCAACAGTTCGTTGTTAAAATATTATTATTAATTTACAATATTATTTTTATTTAATTTTTATCTCATAATAAAATGTGGTAAGAACTGTACCTGGATAAAACCGTTTGCAGGTTACTGAATAGATTGACCTTTTTGGCCGTGAGATGAGAAATCTAAGGGTGTCGTTGTAGATACGTTACTATTGTAGGAACATACGTACAGTTTTATGGCTGTGTTGGTATTTCGTTACAAGATAAATTCAAAAGGTTTCCGGTCGCCAGCCTTCCATCACCCAATTAATTCCCATTCCACACCCTCGCGGGAGTTCAGGTGTGTAGGTTGCGAGTCTGCCTTAACGCTATTTTTTCCTGTGCTTGGCTCACCTACGAAAAGTATAAAATCGGGGGCGAACGAGGTCAAATTTACGCTCGCCACTTTATTTTTCTAGTTTTTTATTCTATTTCTAGTTGTCAGGGTCTGTAATTCTGGCTTTAGATCCATTACAAGAAGTTTTTTTTAATGTAATTATCAAACTTTACCAAGTCATACAAAATGTAGGAATTACGACAAATCTTTCGCAAAAAGAAACTATGATCTGGAATTGAATTAAAAGCAGAATTAGAATAAAATAATGGTATTAATACATACTAACTACTTCAAATATCGTGATGTATGAATCAGTCATAATCAATTTAGTATAAGTCAAAAAGAAATAGCACACAGAATAGGTTTAGTTTCGCACAACTACTACTATTGTTATTATTATTGCTACTAAAGGGTGTTCCAATAACTTGGACCGATTTTAAATGTGAATTAAGTTTGAGCGCCTAAAGATTTGAGCAATTTCAACCATGGAAAGATTAACAATCAAACAACGTGTTAAAGTTATGAAAGCCTGAAAGCGAGTCAGAATTTCTTTGGAAATATCAACTCTTTTCAGCTTTTGCTCTGGTGTGAGTATTCTTAGGGCCAATCTTGCAGGCACCTTGCTTAGCCCCAAGATCTCAGTTAAAATAGTACTGACAGAACCAGAACTAATGCCTATAGACTTACCTATCTGCTGAACTGTAAGGTGTCTGTCATACAAAACCATAGGCTGAATGGCATCAAGTCAATGGCTGAGGTTTTTGCATGACCTGACCGAGGGTCATGTTCTGGACTGTCACCGTTTTGCTTGAAATCCGCAGCCCACTTTCTCACAGTTGCATAGGATCGGGGTGGGGAGATCCTCAGCAAGTGTCTGTATCATGTCCTTATAGATTTCCTTGGGCGACATACATTTCTTTTTGCAGATACGTTATCTCTGGGTGGGCGTCTGTTCTATCCATTTTTAGATTTGTCGCACATCTCTCTCAATTAAGAAAATGGTGAGCCAAGATAAAACTGCGGAACCGGATGGCCAAGTTCGAATTGATGAATCAGAGAGCCGAGTAGAATTTGAGGAATCGTAGAGCAGAATTTAAATTGAGGAACCGTAGAGCCGAATTCGAATTCAGAGATCAGAAGTCCAAATTGAAGTGCTCAGTTCGAATTAATTAACGGAGAGCTGAGTTCGAATTGAGGAACCGTAGAGGCAAGTTCGAATTGAGGAACCATAGAGCCGAGTTCGAATTGAGGAATCAGAAAGCCGATTTCAAATTGAGGAACTTGAGTACCGAGTTAGAATTGAGGAAATAGGTAGCCGAGTTCGAATGAAAGAATTGTAGAGCTGAGTTCGAACTGAGGAACCATAGAGTTTTCGAACTGATGAATCAGAGATCTGGGTTGGAATTCACCTTTAAGAACTAGAGAGCTGACTTCGTATTGAGGAACCATAGACCCAAGTTAGAATTGAGGTATCAGAGAGACGAGTTCGAATTGAAGTGGCAAGTTCGAATTAAAGAATTGGGCAGTTGAGTTCAAATTGAGGAACTGGAGTACCAGTTCAAATTCAGGAGAAATAGAGCCTATTTCGAATTGAGGAATCAGACAGCCGAGTTCGAATTAGAGTTGAGTTCGAATTCAGTAAGCGTAGATTCGAATTCGACTTGATGAATCAGACATCCATGTTCGAATTATAGTACTGAGTTCGAATTGATGTACCGTAGAGTCGAGGTCGAATTCAGCAATGAGAGAGAGCCAAGTTCTAATTGAGGTGCCGAGTTCGAATTAAAGTACTAGAGAGTTGATTTCGAATTGAGAAACCAAGGGCCCGAGTTCAAATTGAGCAATCAGAGAGACGATTTCGAATTGAGTAAACGGGGGTGCCGAGTTCGCATTGAAGCGCTGAGTTCGAATTGTGAAACCGTAGAGGCGACTTGATGAATCAGACAGACGGGTTCGAATTGAAGTGCCGAGTTCGAACTGGAAAAATGAACAACCGAGTTCCAATTTTGAAACTAGAATGCCGATTTCGACTTGGAGGATACGGAGAGCCGAATTTGAATTGCACAATTAGAGAATTGAGTTCGAATTGAGGAACCTGAGAGCCACGTTAGAATTGAGGAACTGGATTGCTAAGTTAGAATTGAGAAAACGGGAAGAAAATTTCGAACTGAGGAATCAGAGAGCCGAGTTCGAATTGAGGAAAGGTAGATCCGAGTTAGAATTAAGGAATCAGTGAGTTGAGTTTGAATTGAGCAACCGGAGTGAAGAGTTCGAATTGGGGAACAGTACTGCCGAGTTCGAATTGAGGTAGCAGAGAGCAGTGATTGAGTTGAGGATACTGAAAGCCGAGTTAAAATTAATGAATCAGACAACCGAGTTCAGATTGAGGAAACGTTGAGCCGGGTTTGAATTGAGGAATCAGAGAGCCAAATTAGAATTAACGAACCGTAGTGCCAAGTTCAATTTAAGGAATTGGAGTTATGAGTTCGAATTCAGGAAACAGAGAGCAAAGTTCAAATTGAAGAATTAGAAAGCCGAGTTCGTGGTGAGGAAACGGAAAGCTGGGTTATTCGAACTGAAAAGTCATGTTTAAATTGAATAACCGGAGATCCGAGTTCGAATTGGGGAACCGGATAGTCGATTTCGAATTGAGGAATCAGAGAACCAAGTTCTAATTGAGGAACTGGGGAGACGAGATTGTATTTAGGAATCAGAGATCAGTGTTCGATTGAGGATTTGGAGATTCGGGTTCTAAATCCAGTTGAGTTGTTCACCTTCTTCTTGCTTTTGCCTAAAGAGGCAAGACGTACAAGACAGCAGGTGGTTTAAATTCATGGTTTTCCTTCTCCTAGGCTAGTTGCCAAACAAGGCTATAGAGCCCTGCCTGTTCTGCTGTGGAGGAAAAGATGGATTCATACCTTTCCCAAGGGTATTACCATGTAAGTAAATGCAATGAACTCGACTGGAATTCGAACTTCACTCTCCGATTATGGTAATTTACCCATGCACGCATGGACTCTCTCAGCTATAAATAGGAGCAGGTACTGCCTTTTGGAGAGGGAAGTACTTTTTTTTCTTGCTACAACACTCTCGTTTGCATTACTGTTTCTGCTAATATATTTGTTTAACTCAATTCCTTTCTTTATGTCTTTATTTCTGGCCCTAACAAGGCCACAACAACTTCTCAATCGTAGCCACTTTCCATCACTCTGCCATACTTCATTGTACAATTACAATGTTAAGAAAAAAAGCTTGAGATGCAATATTTGCGAAAGGGTTTGACAATCCTCAAGTGGACTCATTTGACACTTTAAGTGAGAATGCTTTTAGTATGTACCACATGTAGATTGAAATGTAAACCTCCTGCAGTATAAAATATATGTCAGCTATGTTGATGATATTTAATCGCAGTAGTCGTCTTCAATGAAACTTGCATAAAAGATAGATTGCTGCCCAAATGCACAATTAAATCTCTATCTGTATTTGGTTTTAAGGAATCACTCATTAAACACATGGGCCATGAGAAACTGACATTTTATTTTACTGAACGTGGTTAGATAAATGCTAAAGGAAATCGTTCATCGAGTCCGTGTTAAGTTCTTAGGTACATATTAACCTTATTAGCTATACAATTAGCTGAAAATAAAAAATCTTCCTGATTTTAGTTATGTTTTTAAACATATCGCCCCATACAAGGCAGTAAAGCCACTAACACACACAGGGGGTTACTGAGTGTGAAAGAATAAGGAGAAAGCGAAACATTAAGGAACGAGAACAATAGAAGAGTAATCAAGACAGTAGGCAGCGATTGACAGTGCATATAAATTTTTGAAGATCAAAGTTAGCTGGAAAGCATGAAGCCGGGAATGAGTTCCTCAAGCGAAAAGTACGATAAAAGAAACTGCTAGCATAGAACTTACGGTTGCATCTAATCAATTTAACAGTGAATTGATGAGACCTTGCCGCCAATCTGGTACGAAATTAAATTCATAAAGTTTTGGTACCATAGCGAAGAGCTCATCCGAACAATTACCATGAAAGTATTTATAGAAAAGGTAGGGGGGAAGCTACATTACGGTGGCGGGTAAGTGACTGAAGCCGAGACACCAGATCAGGACCAATAATATTGCTGATTCTTCTTTGGATTTATCAAGAATCTGTAAATATACAGCGGGAACATCGGACCATATGTGACAGCAATATTCAAGGTATAGACGAAGATAAATTCTGAAGAGAAAAATTATCTAGCACGTCACAATAACCCGACTTTCTTGGCAGCGGACCTAGTAATAGCTTCAGTATTGTCTTTACACATCATATCAGCCGAGAATCTTAGATCGAGAAGGCGCAACGTGTTACTCCTATGGAGTTTAGCATCAGCCATGGTGATAGGATACAGAAAAAGGGTCTTTCAGTTTTGTTTTGGTTTTAACATGCCATTCATTGCACCAGTTAACAACAAACTGTAGGTCATTTTTTAGATCACCTGCCAATTTCACCTTATCGAACTGATCACACTTTTTATCGAGATATCAGTAAATGATTCTGTCATTAGCATAGATACCAAGTTAAGAACTGATAAAGACACTTTTTGACAGACTTGTGCGATCTACAGTTTGTCATATTTTATCTATCATTCACTGATCCCGAGGGCATTTATTTTTTTTAGAAGCTTAAATGATGAATTTTGATACAGTTTAATTCATGTTTGCCCCTGGACGGATTTAACAAATTAAAACTTCAGAAACATTAAATTATGTTGGATAACCCCAATTTCATTAAATTTTCTTATTAAAAAAAATGGAAAAAAAAAAAGAAAACGAAAAAACAGCAGATATTTAAAATTCAACTTAGTTTCAAAAGCCGGTACTGACAACCATGTTAGGATAGTACCCGTCAAAAACTGATAGGATTATTTACATATGAAGCTTTGGAAATTTTCTAAGTCTCCCTTTTGAGTATAAATTAAATTACAGAACAGATTACATCTACAGCAAAAGTTTCAAAAATCCTCTCAATATGAGTAAGGAAATGTAGGCAAAATTGTTTTACGCTATTTAAAAGTAAAATCTGGGCGTCTATTTCAAACATGGGTATTCTCTAAAAATAACGGTTGAAGTAATAAAAAAGAAAGTTTGATGTCTTCGTAATATCTTCGATTTAACAAAACTGATATGTCCCGGAAAGGGATATATTTGAACGAAGTAGCTAAGTCGTTTTGGTTACTATAACCAAGTAGAATATGGCAGCAGTAATTGACTGGTACGCGTCGTAGTCGCAGGTAAGAAGTGTAGATCAATGGCGTTGTCCAATGGGCGTCGTTATAGACTTAGCTCTCAGACTAAGGCTCTGTTGACTCTGTCGTACCTACACGTCCGTCGGTATTTATGACGGACACCAGCCAATCACACTCCAGTGAGGAGGAACACACGGGTATGCATATTCCATTATATCAAAAACAATGTTCATTAAATGAGGGCTTCGACAGAACTTGCTTCTCCTTTACCAAATGAGGATTGGTTAATTTTGATTAGCGGCATATCAACACCTCTATGGGTTATTTAATACCAAAATATAAATATTTTTAAGACAATTTTATCGCTTCAACGAAATACATTTTGAATACAATTTTGTCTTCAACTACAGAAAAATGTATTTTTAATTCTATAAAATGCCTTTTTGGTAATTTTTCTATATGTATTGTTGGTAATTGTTTATATATAAATGTATTTCTAGTATTTTTACTATCGAAATGTATTTTTTTTTTCATAATGTTATTTGTTTTTGTTTGGCGGTTCACTATTTACCCATAGTTGGGACCCTGACACATGCTACCACCCCAAACAAATGAAGAATTTAGTGGATTTAAGCAACTAAAGGGTTTAGCGGTTTTCATTTCTTCATTACCATTAGCACCCTCAGACTTCAATTCCCTTGATCTCAGGAAAGAGACACTGAGGGGCAAATATTATCGTGGTGATAAAGAAGTGAAAATTGCCGTAAGGAATTGGCCAATTGAAGTTCGCGAAGATTGAATCTATGCCATCATTCGTAGGTGGAAAACTGCCATTGAAAGAGGTGGTGACTATGTTGAAGTGTAGGGATGTAAATCTGCGATGTATAGCTGTATCTTGTCCGATATGTTTGAATGTGTTCTTTTTTTCTTACATAATAAAAGAAATTGCATTACTTTTTTAACTCACCCTAGATAGATAGATAGATAGATAGATAGTTAGTTGGTTAGTTAGTTAGTTAGTTAGTAAGTAAGTAAGTAAGTATGTATGTATGTATGTATGTATGTATGTATCGGATAGAATAGAATAGAAAACCCATTGATTCATTAGAAATTACTATGCGTATCGGATATGAAAAAAAATGGGCAGCTATAGGCTTTCGGGAAAATCTAAAAGACATAATGTCCATTCTTCGCAAGGTTAATTGAGTCTTATGAACTTCACGGTGACCGTCCTGAATCAGATGGTCGTTTCTCCTGCAAATGCGTGCGCAGGTTCGAATCCTGTCGGAGATCGCATTCGTTTTATTAAGCCTCTCGATTGAACGGACCGGTAAGCGCAATTAGTACTGTTTAAAAACAACATCACATCAATATTGAGGCATAGTTACCCACAAAATAACACTAGTAGGAAATAAATATATATATATATGTGTGTGTGTGTGTGTGTGAAATGGTATAAGTCCGACAGATATTTTAATATATTCTCTGTTTATACGATTTTTATGGATACCCTTATTTTAGTAAGTGTACTTAATAATGTTTAATTAAAAAAACAGAGCATTTACTCAAATAAGTGTATCCATAAAAACGTATAAATAGAATATATATATATATATATATAGTTAAATTATACATTTTCGATACATCAAGGGTGGTCTTCAGTGATGCACTGTTCTCATCGCCGATTTCGGGTTTCGCATGATATCGGATCCAACAGCAACCCCGACCTGATTCTAGACGAGTCAGGCCGACTCCTTGAAAGCGTCGTGCTACGCACCGCGACATTACAAAAACAGAAATCTTAAGAACTAGCAAGGCCGGACTTCGACCGTTTATATATATATATATATATATATATATATATATATATATATATATATATATATATATATATATATATATATATATATATATATATATATATATATATATATATATATATGAACTCAATACCAATAATAAAATTCCCTTCTTTGACATATTGATAAACACAAATAATAACAAATTTACTATTTCTCCATATAAAACCTACCGGCATAAATTCGTGTACACTTAACTACAAGAGCGAATGTCCATATTATTACAAAATAGAAATTATATAAAATCTAATACATCGTGCAGAAACTAATTCATCCACAAAACAGATTTTTTACGGTGAACTAAAGAATATAAAACAAACACTTATTAATAATAGCTTTCCAAACTATATAGTTGATAAATAAGATGCGTCCTGCGTATGACGGTAAACTACATCCGCGTCCTGGGTATGATGTTAAACTACATCCGCGTCCTGAGTACGGCGATAAACTACATCCAACAGCAAGGTCTCACATAATGTTTTCAGAAAAATAATGTTGCCAGCTCTAAGTTTTTGAAACAATAATGTTGCCAGCTATACGTTTTTTTGTAAAAGAGTAATGTTGCCAGCTATACGTTTTCTTTTTTCTTTTTTGTAAAAGAGTAATGTGGCCAGCTATACGTTTTTTTTTTGTAAAAGAGTAATGTGGCCAGCTATACGTTTTTTTTTGTAAAAGAGTAATGTTGCCAGCTAAACTTTTTTTTTAAACAATAATGTTGCCAGTTATACATTTTTTTGAAACAATAATGTTGCCAGTTATACATTTTTTATTCCATACAAAATAGGCATTTAAAATTCATATAAACTGGATTTGGCATTAAATAACCCACAGTGGTTGATATGCCATAAAACGCAAACAAACAAACAAATAAGATGCTTTCTTAGAAGTCTCAATACTAAACAAATAGAACGTAATACTGCTTCAACTAATTCCAAAAATATTAATCTCCTATATTGTTATCAAATACATACTTATTATAAAAAAGATGAAAATCTGCTAAAAAATTAGTAAATACTAATATATCTACAACAGATCCTAGCAAAAAATTGTAAATCATATACTACACTAAATCTAGTATATCCAACTCAAATATTCGCAATGATTCTTCACGCCCCCGCCCCGATAGCGATTTGTAGAAAACTAACATAGATTACAAATTTAAGTGCCCTCTGTAAGATTGTATCTCCCACGGATTAAATAATATTTATATTGGTCACACCACAAACGCGCTTTCACGATGCTTGTCTCTACATTTGAATGATAACTCTAACAATTTTAGGCATTTAAAACAACATGCCTAGCCGCATACACAATTGCGATCTTTGTTGAAAACACAACTATACTTAAACATGAAAACAATAAACAAAAGCTAAAAATTCTTGAAGCTATATACATAAAACAATTGAAACATAACCTGAACAAAATAAACTATGAAAACCCCACAAATATACTTAAATGCCTGTAATTGGTGACAGAAGCTATTGGTTCATACCAACGGCTTCCCATACTTAATACTTCTCATTTTCACTCTCGCGTGGTCATGTGTGATGTCATGAGTCGCGGTGCGATTTTCGCTTCTAGCGTCTCGTATGCACGAATCTGTCGTTGCTTGGAAATCTTCCATGCAAGCAAAAACAGACAATTATTATTGTTATGTCAGTGTATTTTTTAATATATTGTAATGTAATTGTCATCTTTGGTGATGGCTTATGTTAGCTGAAAGCTTAGATAGGATTAAAAAAATATATGTATCAATATGGTGATTTTCTTTCGTCTTTCAATGATAATGTTATATATATATATATATATATATATATATATATATATATATATATATATATATATATATATAAAGAGAAGAGAGGTGCCGTAAACGTTTTTGGTTGTAATGTGGATTTATTTAGAAAAAAATATTATGCTTTGTTTTACATAATGTTACTACACGTGTTTCTGGTCTCGTGACGGTCTTCAGGTAAAAGCAAAGATTTTCACATATTATTAAAAATAATTAATTTTTTCTTTTGTTTTTCAATGTTAAATATTCTCGATATGAGACATTTTCTGTGTTAATAATCCGAATTTCTTTCTTGAATTGGCAATGAAGAGTTCTGCGCGAAGGGTCATAAAACAATTAAGGTTGGTCCAAGCGAAATGATGAATTACTTATCAGCATTTTATCTTTTAATGTTTTACTGACCCCTATGTGTTCTTGGATCTGTTTCCATTTTTGTGTGTTTCTGTCAGCATGCTTGTATATATGCGTACGTATATTCTCCCTCCATACATATACTGTTTTACTATGAGGAATTAGTAAACTCATTTGTACATATACACGCATACACATACATACGCACATGCTGACAGAAACACACAAAAATGGAATGTGTATGCGTGTATATGTACAAATGAGTTTACTAATTCCTCATAGTAAAACAGTATATGTATGGAGGGAGAATATACGTACGCATATATACACGCATGCTGACAGAAACACACAAAAATGGAAACAGATCCAAGAACACATAGGGGTCAGTAAAACATTAAAAGATAAAATGCTGATAAGTAATTCATCATTTCGCTTGGACAAACCTTAATTGTTTTATGACCCTTCGCGCAGAACTCTTCATTGCCAATTCAAGAAAGAAATTCGGATTACTAACACAGAAAATGTCTCATATCGAGAATATTTAACATTGAAAAACAAAAGAAAAAATTAATTATTTTTAATAATATGTGGAAATCTCCGCTTTTACCTGAAGACGGTCACGAGACCAGAAACACGTGTAGTAACATTATGTAAAACAAAGCATAATATTTTTTTCTAAATAAATCCACATTACAACCAAAAACGGTTACGGCACCTCTCTTCTCTTCTTTTTAATATACATACTTTTCTCTCGTTGGAACCACTACAAACTCTTTCTTTTATATATATATATATATATATATATATATATATAATTATAAAGTATGCATGTTATAACATCACTACAAAATTACAATTTTGTTTCAATACTACTTTCAATTGATGGTGTTGATTTCAAAACAGAGGGTTTTAAGAGTTCAAACAAACCAACCAAACCCTCTCAGTAAGGGAAACAATGTTACGTAATCTATGATGACCAATTAGAATACAAGTATATGGTAATTCAAAATAACATGACGATATAACGTAAGTACATTAAAGTTTAGATTATATAGTTAAATTTAAAATTAAAAATTAAAATTTACAAAT
This sequence comes from Acanthosepion lycidas, assembly GCA_963932145.1. NCBI lineage: Eukaryota > Metazoa > Mollusca > Cephalopoda > Sepiida > Sepiidae > Acanthosepion > Acanthosepion lycidas. The sequence goes on along the minus strand of OZ010574.1, from coordinate 18,747,958 downwards.
GTCAAATTCTAAATTTAACCGAGCGTCAAGTTTAATATTATTACAAAATTATTCAGAAATGAAAGTAGGTGAAAAAATATATATTTTATTGTTCTTAGCGAATTGCCAACTTATCAGTTAAGTTCGGTGCTCATATAAGAAGTATCAACAATCGTTATATATATATTTATATATATATATATATATATATATTTGATACATGGAAGTCTGAATTCAAACAAGGAGGTGAATAGGTGGATAGTTTATTGTTTTCATGTTTAAGTATAATTGTGTTGTCAACAAGTATTTTCCGGAATTGAGTACGCGGGCAGGCATGTTGTTTTAAATGTCTAAAAATGTTAGAGTTATCATTTAAATGTAGAGTCAAGCGCCGTTAAAGCGAGTTTGTGGTGTGACCAACATAAATATTATTTAATCCATTGGAGATACAATCTCCCAAAGGGAACTTGAATTTCTAAACTATGTTGGTTTTCTGCAAATCGCTAATTGGGAGTGGGGAGGATCATTGCGCAATGATCCTCCCCACTCCCAATTAGCGATTTGCAGAAAACCAACATAGTTTAGAAATAGTTGAGTTGGATATACTAAATTTAGTGTAGTATATGATTAACCTATTTTTTTTTTTTTTTTTTGCTAGGATCTGTTGTAGATATATTAGTATTTACCAATTTTTTTAGTATATTTTCATCTTGTTTATAATTAGTATGCATTTGACTACAATAAAAGAGATTAACATGTTTGGAATTAGTTGAAGCAGTATTATATTCTATTTGAGTAGTATTTTGTGCATATTTAGGCAGTAATTTTTCATTAATGCATGTTTCATTAAATAATATAGACAAGTTTTGTCTATTTATTTTAAGTAAGTTCCTTTTACATTGTCTGAAAAGCTTAATAACATTATCATTGAAAGACGAAAGGAAATCACCATATTGATACATGTTTAAATCCAATCTAAGCCTTCGGTTTACATAAGCCATTATCAAAGATGACAATTACATTTCAATATATCAAACACACAGACGAAACAATAATGATAATCTGTTTTTGTTGCATGAAAAATTTCTAAGCAACGACAAACTCGGGTATACGAGACGCGGAAGCGGAAATCGCTTCGCAGCCCGTAACGTCACACATGACCACACGAGAATGAAAACGAGAAGTATTAAGTCTGGGAAGCCGTTGGTATAATGTTTTGCCATTCCTCTTTTAATAGTGTCCACAAGATTTCTGCGCTATTTGGTTTAATCTGCAGTCCAGTTCATCCAAAACTAATTCAATGGGGTTGCAGTCATGTGAGTGGGGTGAAGCACTCCGTGACAGTGAACATATTTTCTTCAGTTTACTTCTGCAAATAGTTTTTACATAGCTTAGAGGTTTGTTTTGGGTCATTATCTTGCATAAGCACAAATCTATCACCGATCATCCTTGTCCCAGATGGAATGCAGAGTGGTATCCATGTTGATTCAATATTCCTCACACCTGATAAATATGGCCAACTGTATTGCCTGCAAAACAACCCCAGGTCATCACATTTCCTCTTCCATGCTTTACAGTTAGAAAAACATAAACAGTAATAATCTCTAGTTCACTAGTTTTTCGCCTCACATACACTCGTCTCCGAGATCCAAAGATCTCAAACTTGGATTCATCAGTCAAAGGGAGTTGTTTCCATCAATCAACAGTTCAGTTTTGATGTTTTTTAGCTCATATGAGTCGCTTGCATTTATTCGCCGGTCCAAGCAGTGGTTTCTTGGCAACACAACGTCCATTTAGACCCGCTGCAGTGAGTCTTCTTCTAATTATTGATGCAGATACATTAGCTCTTCTAGCTTCACTTACTTGTGCAGCAATTTGAGGGACTGTCAGATTCCTGTTTTGAAGACTGGTGATTCTAATAAGCTTATCTTTGATTTGGAAGTGGATTTTGGCCGACCTGTCCGCTGCCTTTCGTCAGTTTTGCTTATTTCCACATTTCTCACAATAGCGGAGCAAACTGCAGTGTATGAACATTTAACTTTTTGGGCTATATATCGGGAACTATAGCCTTCCCAACGAAAGTGGTAATGGTTTGCTTCTTCTCAGGTGATAAATTACACTTCTCGCCCATATTAAGATTGAATCTGCAAAAGTGAAATTATTATTAATATTTTTAATAAATTAACCTGGAAGGCATAATAACAATTATGAAACATATATTTAGTGGTGTTTCCTCATCTGACAACGCATAAAGAAATGCCAATAGTGACTCTGGACACTGTTGTTGCAAAATAGATGGCTCTAAAACAATTTAGAGTCAGCCTCTACACAGACGGAGTGCCGGGTAAATGAGATACTGCAATAAAAAAAAACTATTAGTTGGTGGATAAATAATGACGTAATGATGTCGTTTTTTGACGTTAAAAAATGCGTCAAAAACGACATTATTACGTCATTATTTTTGCACCAACCTAATATCTATATTTATAAAATTGAATATAAAAGTCGGCTTTCAAACATAATTTTGTAAGTGATCATAAACTTTTAAAGGGTAGTATATATATATATATATATATATATATATATATATATATATATATATATATATATACACACACAAGTATAGGAGTGGTGTATACGGAATAAATTACTATTCTTAAAGAGTGCTCAAAACAGACTTGAGCAAATATAATTTATTCGAAAATTATAACAAACATTTTATAAAATCACTACAAAAATAGCCATTTTGATTCAACACTTCTAGTGATGGTGTTGAGCTCAAGACCATCACTTGATAAGACACCAGTATTAATTTTATAGCATGTTTATGTTATAATTTACGAATAAATCATATATATATATATATATATATATATATATATATATATATATATATATATATATATTAGAGAGATCTCCAGAAGTTTGAATAAAAGATTATATGAAGACAAAAGGGACATTTTAAAAAACAACACGTAAAACGTAGATGCTCACCGTAACTTTGAAAAAAATTTTGAATGTTTTTTTTTATAATATGTTTTGGGCATATAATCTAGCTAATTTTATTTAGATTCTTTTTCTTTTTGTTTTTATCATCTTTGTTATTAAATATCCCACCCCCATTGTGATAACAGAAGATCTGCCAAGAATGGTGAAACGTTATAAGAACCTGGATGCACATTTACTACGGAGATCTGGCGATTAAAGCACTTTCTATACATTTCCGTCTCAGTGAATTATTTTCTCTTTTAATTAGAGTAGCATTTTTTTTTATTTTAAAATTATGGTCAGTAACAAGGCAGAGAGTTTGACAGTAACGAACAATCTATTCGACTGTTAATAATTAACAGCACCCCCTTTATCACATTGAAACACCGGTCCCTGTAAGAAAAATTCAGGCCTGATTATTACCTGGGTGGATGACCGCTTGAGAATATCAGGTGCTTGTAAGCATGGATATGCGATTGGTGTAATTGATAATGACTCGGAATTATTAATCGGGGAGCCGAGTTTCAATTCCCGTTGGGTTCGTTAATGGGATAACTAATAAGTCTTGCATCACTAAAAACATTATCATATTTTAAATTATTATTAAATTACTGATAATCTGAAAATATTTTCTGCCTTTAAATAACCTGTAAAAGGTTGATATGCCGTTAAAAATTAATATAATAGCGCTACCACGCGACTCATATGACCTAAAGATTTCGCTTAAGTAGAAAACAAACTGCCGCCACTCGGCTAATCTTAGACATATATGTATATATGTATGCATTTATATTTCACATTGGCGTTGTTCAAACTGCAAATCATGCCAGATAAAGCGTCCACGCTTATATTTATACATGCTCTGCCTCGAATATTGAGCACTTTTGCTATTTTTTCTAATATTTTTTTGTAATCAATTCACTCCAAGTAAATAATAAGGCCACCAAGAAGCAAGGAGCTACTGAGAGCGAAAGTCAATGAGAAGACTTTAGAAGAAACCGGAATCCTTAATCCTAAATAAGAAACAAGGGACAAACCTCTACTCCTGTTCAAAAGATCGGGGAGGAATATAAACCGGGCGATAGGCGAACCTATCTACTTCTATTGAGGAAAGGAAAATATAAAATGAAAAATAAATAGCAAATAAAATTGCTATAACGACATGAGAACAAAGTAAAAAGGGCGGCTGAGAAATTTAATTTTAATTTTTAATATAGTCTAGCTGATGTCACTTAGATTATTTTTCTTTTTGATTATTTTTCTATCAATTTTGTTATTAAATCTCCCACACAGGGATAAGATCTGCCAAGAAAGGTGGACCTGGACGCAAATTTACTGTGGATGTTCTAGCATTTAAAGCGCTTTCTATAGGCTTAGTAAATCATAAGTTCCTTTCACTTTTAATTAAATTAACAATTTTTAAATCGAAAATCTGGTCAGACTCATTACGGTGAGCAACTAATGCAGTGGATGTGTTGTAAAACATATACGTGCGAGCTACTTCGTAGATCAGTGATACACGACGATCATGACGGACGAGGCAGTTTTTTTTCCCGCAGTAGGTTGCCATTTCATTCTGCGGTGCCATCCGGCCTGTCCTGCTATTTACTCATAGCTTGTGGGGGGGAGAAGAAAAGGATTCATACCTTCCCAAAGGGTATTAGTACGTTAGTAAATGTAAAGGATTCTACTGGAATTCGAACTCGGCTTTCCGATTCCTCAATCCGAGCCGCTATCCATTACTCCATTGCTGCACATTGCCTCGTCTTACTCCACCGTACCTCCTCTTACTCCACCGTGCCTCCTCTTCATGGATATGTATTCAATATATAATGTTTATGATATATACATATCTCTGTATGTATGCAACTGTGTATGTGCACATGCAGGTAAAGCCAAAGAGTCAGAAAAAAA